>OX377618.1:263441981-264036443 GCA_947397865.1 Polietes domitor
AATGTTATTTTAGGAATGTTACATTTCTGAGTGTAGTTTATATATATATATATAAAGTTTATATATATATAATATATTATAGTTTATATATATAAACTGCACTCAGAAATGTAACATTCCTAAAACTGATTAAAATCCGTACTCCAATTTACTTCAACAATTTTAATCTAGATTAGTAGAAATGTCCTTAAAAAGTAGGAAAGTTTTACGTAAGAAAAATATGAACAAATTTTTTGTATGAAAATAATCCATTTAGAAAATTTTAACTAAAAATGTATTTTTTCCTAAATTTAAGTTAATTTATGCTGAGTTCTTCATACATTTTAGTATTAATGAACTTATAACAAGTAAGTAAGTATCAGTCGGCTATACCGAATAAGGAATTAAATTTTACGTAGTGCAGGATAATATTTGTGGAAGTTACAAAGAGGTTCATGCCACATGATCCCAGCCTCCATATTTATAAAACAATTGTAAAAACATGACCAAATATAAAATTATAGTGGATTCCATGCACCAGTATATAAATTATAAAGGATTTAATATTACCTAAGATATATACGTAAATATTTTTATACACTTGTTTGTAACACCCAAGGGATATAGACCCATTGTTAATTATACCGATCGACTTAGAATCACTTTTTGAATCGGTTTAGCAATGCCCGTCCGTCCGACTGTCTGTCTGTCCATCTATTCTTGTAATCACGATACATGTCGCAATTGTAGCTAGAAACAAATGAAATTTTGCACAACGAAGTTTTTTCGGGAAGTTTTTTTAGGACGAACGCAATTTAATTTGAAGAAAATCGGTTCAGATTTAGATATAGCCCCCATACGAATTTCACTCCCGATTTGACTCTTTTCACTCTAGATAATACATATTTTAACAGTAATTCTTCTAAATTTGCAAAACTTCTTATATTACAACTAGAAAAACCTGTGGTGAAAATAATATCGGGTTCAGATATTTATATAGCTCCCATACAAATTTCTCTCCCAATTTGACTTTTTCCGATCTAAAAACCACACGTTTTATGAGATTGCCTCCACATTTTGCAAAACATCTTATATTTAAACTAGGAACAAATATGGTGAAAATGGGTCAGATCGGTTCAGATTTATTTATAGCTCCCACACAAATTTCACTCCCAATTTGACCCACTCTATAAACCAAATATTTTAACATATCTTCTTCAAATCTTGCAAAATATCTTATATTTCAACTAGAAACACCCATGGTTAAAATCGGTCAGATCGGTTCAGATTTATATATAGCTCCCATACAAATTTCGCTCCCGGTTTGACTTTTTCCGCTCCAGAAACCACATATTGTATAAGATTCTCTTCAGATTTGGCAAAATATATTATATTTAAACTAGGAACACCTATGGTGAAAATAGGTCAGATCGGTTCAGATTTATATATAGCTCCCATTCAAATTTCGCTCCCGATTTGCTCTAAAAACCACATATTTTAACAGATCTTCTTCAAATCTTGCTAATTATCTTACATTTCAACTACAATCACCCATGGTGAAAATGGGTCAGATCGGTTCAGATTTACATATAACTTCCATACAAATTTCGCTCCCGGATTGACTTTTTCCGCTCCAGAAACCGCGTATATTCACCGATTTTTTTTTTCAAATTGAGCATAACACGTTATACTTGAACTTGGAAGCACATATTGTGAAAGTGGGTCAGTTCATTCCATGTTTGAATATAGCCCGATACAAATATACTCCTCGATTTGACAAATAGGGCCAGGTCACATTATCCTATGATTAGCAAACATCCAAAAATCCTTTCCGTTTTAAGTTTTTCACCGCATTGAATTGTATTCGGACAGAAAGTGGACTGTATCATGTAGTCGGCTCGCCCGACTTTAGTCTTTCCTTACTTGTTTAGGTTTAAAGCGATTATAAAAATATTTTTAAATATCAAATTGCAAATGATTTTGACTACCCGTACGGATATTATATTGGTTTTAGTGTAACAAAAGTTTATGTCACTTCCACATTCTATGCGAATGTAACTACTAAAAAAGCATTGCTAAATATCACATTTCACAGTATTCCGATCATCAGTATATAAGTTATAACAGCTTTTACAAGTTTACGTAGTTTTACGTGATATGTGTGGGAGGTACTGGAAGGCAAAATCCGTCATATTTAGTACACTTAAAGCGATTATAAAAATATTATCAATTACCAGATATAGCTGATTCCGATTATCCGTGTGGAAGTTATATGGGTTTTAATTTAACATTGGAATATGGGCTATTTCTATGGGAGGTACCAGAAGGCGTGTGCAATTTCGCCCATCTTCGAACTTAAACTAGCCAACCAAACGGACGGACGTACGAACATGGCTCAAACAACTTGAAAAGTCATGAAACAGATTTGGTTGAAACATACTTAGGGTCTTAAGTCGCTCTTTAATGCGTTACACTTTTTGTCTGTCCAAAATGATATATACACTCCTACTCTGTAGAGTAAGGGTATAAAAATCACTTCAATGTGTTTAGAAAGTAGTATTCTATCTTAGATTATTATTCAAGAATTCTCGTTCATTTTTTTTCCATATATCAAGTCAATTTTTCCTCAGTTTAAGTAAAAATGCACTTGTTTGAGTAAATATTTATTTGCTTTTTAAGTAAATATTGTTTAAGTAAGTTTTAGGAAAAATTTACACAGTTTGAAATATTTATGTGATTTGAGGAAAAATTTACTTTATTTGCTGTTATTTTCTTTAGTTTGAGTAAGTACCTACTTGGTTTGAGGAAACGCGAACTAGAGTCAAGTTTAAAGCATGTCAGACTTTCAAGGAAAAGTTTGAACTAGATATGAAGAAATATTGGCCCCATACGAAGTTACATTTTCCTAAATTTGAGTTAATTTTAACTCATTGTAAGGTTCACTTTTTTCTCATTTTAACAATTTTTCTCTAGGCTTCGTCGAATATGTTTACTTTCAATTGCAAAACACAAATTCATTGGAGCTAATACGAATAGAAAGTTATAGAGGAATCCGTAACCTTACCCCCTCTCAAAAATAAATAGTATCATATGATATGATATCGCTCAACTCCATTAATAACCATCGAAAAATCCGAATGAGAAATCATAAAAAGGAGTTCCTTAAGCATCAAATCGTACATATTCATAAAAATGATACCTATTCCTAGAACAGTCATCCAGTGTCCGGAAATTCCCGCATCAATTTCCAGGGATTCCGTTAACATTTTTGAGAACATTTGTGGACATTGTTACTTTAAATGTTTTTGCATTTTGTATTCCCTTAATTTAAAAGTTGTTTAAATTTAATTTTTGTCTCACTGGGAAAGCTGCTGTTCCTCCCTTTCGGACATTACGATGCAAGTGCATTTTGCGGAAAGAAATATTTACTTTGTTCCCAATCTTTTGTCATGCCTGTAATTGTCGAACAAAAGTATTTAATAGGCCTACCATTGTCTGTTACCACGACCGCCATTGTGAATGACCTCTTTACAACTTTTTCATTTCAAATGACCTTTAAACGGGCAAACATTCATATTTAACCCGATTCACTTGCACTGGCACACTCGTACACACGCGCGCTCTCCACTACTTTCATTCATATTTTTTATTATTTGTTATGCGTTTCATTTTTCCTCTCACTTCCCTGCCCAGCTCTCACCAAAGCTCTATCGTAATAACCATTCACTGTTCTTTTGTGCTGACGCTCATTTGCAGTGTTGTCAGTTCGGGGGATTTCCTCCTAGATTTAAGGTAAGTGAGGGATAAAAAATAGTACCAATTAAACGAAAACAGCTGGAAACATTAAGTTTATAATTCTTCTAATTACGCAGACTTAAAAAATAAATGGATATTTCGAAATACACACAATTAATGGCATAAAGTAAATAGGTAAATAAAAACGGCGTTAAGTACGGCTGGGCCGAACTTTATATACCCTCCACTATGGTTTGGATTCCGCAGAGGCAGTCGATTTTTGTAGAAGTGAATTGAAAGTACGAATTTGGAAAAACCTCTCTATTTTTCGTGTCTACACCTTCAGAGGAATGTACATTCCGAATTTGATGATTTGGTTTCTGTCATTTTTATCCCCATTTACCCCCTTAAAAGTACGACTTTCGAAAACCTCTTTAAATTACTTGTCTTTATTTTATTTTATGTGTCTACGCAATTAATGATATTTACACACCGAATTTCATCATGCTACAGACATTTGGTTGGTATCATTTTTATCCATTTATTCCCATTTTACCCCTTAAAAGTACGAATTTGGAAATAACAATTTTATAAAGGGTGATTTTTTAAAAGCTATAGGAAAGTTTTTCAAAAAAAAACACATAAAATTCAGAAAAATGGATGAAATCTTTATTAGAATCGATAGTACGGTCCATATAATTTAATGTTTGAAGATTATTTCATGCAAATGTTGACCTTGACTGCGCCTCAAATGGTCCATCCTCTTAGTCCAATTTTGGCATTTCCACGTTTTTGAGTAACAGAGGCCCAATTGCTGCGAACGGCGACGAATCGATAATTGATGGTCATCATTAACACTGGCCGATACAGCTGCGATATTTTCTTCAGTTCGCATTCTACGTAAGCGTGTTGATGGTTTAATGTCCAACAATGTAAATTTGGTGCGTAATTTAGTCACAATAGCCCGAATGGCCGCTTCATTGGGTCGATTAAACTGACCATAAAATGGAAGCGCGCATTTTGATAATAAAATTCAATAATTTGCTGGTTAAATTATAGACCAAAATGAAGATGGTTGACAGTGAAACAAAACACGAAGTTGAATTATTATTGAGATATATATAGTCGGAATGCAATCCATTGTGGGGAGTATGTAAGTTTCGACCCAGTAAATCTTAACCCCTTTATAAGTTGTTATTTTTATTTTATCTTCTATTTTATTATTTTTTGAAAATTTAGGGGAAAGAAATGCCCGAACAACACTGTTTAATTCATTGTTGGCAAACTCTACTACCAGCACTCACACAATAAGGAAATGTTTTTTCTACTTTAATACGAAATAAAAATTGCAGTTGGATTCATTGTTACAGCAGCAGCTGGCATTCGTTCCATTTTCATCCTTGTAGATCAAAGTGCATTGTCCAATGAATAGTGTGTAGGTGTTAGCGTGTGTCGTCTGTGTATGTTACGTATTTTTGTTCTCACCGGACTCTACTCAAATCGGTCTGGAGGAGGATAACCAACAATATTCGTGTGTTAATCTGGAATTTGGGATCAAAGTTCAAAGGGATATGAAGGAATTTGCATAGAGCATATTCGTGGCGACACAACAGCTTACATATGTCAACAATCAAAAAATCACTAGAAAAAATGACATTTTGTGGGATAGGTTTGCATGTAGTTTGTACAAGTTGAACCACAAAAAACGGAACATTATAATAAAATATTCAGAAGTTTGACCAAATGTCATATTTTCATTGCATGACTTGGATATTTAAAAAGATATTCGTCATGAAACGAAGCGACCGAACAGTGACAAGGTATACTTGAACAAATAATGGGTCAGAGAGTGATGTATTTAATGACTCTAGTCTATTTTATCTGAGGTTACGGGAAGTCATTGGATTTTGAAAGCAACCCGGAAACTTTGAACGTACTTGAAGACAACCTTGTGCAAACTGTTTCCTAAATTCTTGAGAAATAGAAAAATATTTTATTTCCATGTTCAAGCATTTAAAATCATGTTTTTCTTATATTTTGTTTTTGCGTTGCACTTTTGTCTTCATTCCTGAATTAATAGACCCTTGAAAGCACTTCAAATATAAATGCTTGTTCTTGTCTTAGTTCTAGACACTTTTTCACTTCGAGAAAGCCCAAAAAATACTTAACAAGATTGAGAATTAAAAATGTTTAACGCGCTTTTAAGGGTCTATTAGAATGTATACACCGAATTCTATGAATCTAGCTGCGGCCATTTTGATGGTACCATTTTTATCCCCTTTTCCCTAGTTTACCCCTTAAGAGTAAGACTTTCTAAAATCTCTTTATTTTACGTGTCTGCGCAATAAGACGGATGTACACACCGAATTTCATCATTCTAGCTGCAGTCGCTTAGTTGGTACCATTTTTATCCCTCTGTACTCATTGTATCCCTTGAAAGTACGAATTTGGAAAAACATTTATTTTTGTGTCTACTTAGTCAGAGGAATGTATATTCCAAGTTTCATTACTCTAGCTGCGTTCATTTGGTTGGCACTATTTTTATACATTTTTCCATTTTAGCCCCAAAAAGTACGAATTTCCAAAAATCCGTTTATTTTATGTGTCTACGCAATCAGAGGAATGTATACACCGAATTTCATTATTCTAGGTACAGCCGTTTGGTTTGTACCATAAAAAAAAAGTACGAATTTGGAAAAATAATTGCATATTATGTATCTACTCAGTTAGAGGAATGTATACATCAAATTTCTTGTTTCTAGCTGTTGCCGTTTAAAAGGTACCATTTTTGCCCCTTTAGCCCCATTTCATCTCCTACGAATAAAAATCACTTTGTGGTGCACGTTTTTATTATAGAGGGAAAGCGCACACCCTACATCAAGTAAGTACAAGCAGTCATATTGACAAAATGTGCTTAAATACTCTAAAATCCTTGTGAGGGAAAATTTTTACACTTTCGGCCGATTTCTCCCAGTTTCAATCCCAACCGATCTACGACTATAAATAGCATTTATGTAAAATTTGGACCTAGATCCTTTCGTTTAGATGCTAGCGTGGACGGACGGGCATGATTAGATCGTCTTAGAATTTTATGACGATCGAGAATATATATACTTTATAGGGTCTCAGGTCGATATTTCAAGGTGTTATAAACGGAATGACAAAGTTAGTATACCCCCATCCTTGAGGTGGAGGGTATACAAATTTACAAGGGAAAATTATTTTGATTAGATACGTTTTCAAAGGTGATTCAGTGACGAAATGTTTAGTTGATGATAATTAAACAGTTCAATCTTTATTTCTGGGGGAGGGGTGACTGGAAATATATTTTTAATTTGTATCGACCGCGACACATACTAATGTACATTGGGTCTCTATCAAAGTCGGCCCCGGAGTGGTACTAAAGATGTTTTATCGAATTACATCGTGGATAAAAAAACAGCAAGGAAACCTTGTGATCCTGAATACACCAAAACTGAACTTAGAATCCAACATCGGTTGGAATTGAAAGTGGGGAAATTCGGCGCAGAAAAAAATCCCCTTACAAGGACTGAAAATACCCCCTAATAATATTTATAATAATTTTTGAAATTACTGCTTTATATGAACTTGAAATTTGTTGCGTACATTCCTCTTGAAGCGTAAAAACACCAAAAAGTAAATACGCGTTCCAGCGGGTGAAATGGGACAAAAAGGGATAGCATTGGTACCAATGATGCGACAATAGCTAGAAACAAGAAATTTGTCTCTAATTGCGTAGATCGTAAAATAGAGGGAATTTTCAAAATACGTACTTTTAAAGAATACAATTGGAAAAGAGGGATAAATATGGTATCAACCAAATCGCTGAAGTTGAAATCATAAAATTCGGCATGTACTTTCATCTAACTGTGAAGATGCGAAATAAAAAGGATTTTTTCGAAATTTGTTCTTTTGGGTGGAAAATGGGGCGCAATGGGATAGAAATGGTACCAACCAAACGGCTGTAGCTATAATAATGAAATTCGTTCAAAGTGATCTTTTGATATTCGTACCACCAGGATCTAAATGGTATTAAATTTGCAACAATCAAATGGCTGTAGCTAGAATATTGTTATTCAGTATTTGCACTCGTCTGTCAACGTAGGCGCGGAAAATAAGAGTTACGATTTTTTCTAAATTCGTTCTTTTAGGGGCAAAATGGAAAAGGAGTACAACTGGTACCAAGCAAATGGCTGTAGCTAAACTCACGAAATTAGATGTGTATATTCCACACAGGAACATATTCAATTTTAAAGCTTATCCTATCGAAATGGTAAGCTGTAGCTGGAATCAAGAAATTGCAAATGGAGAAAATCGGGCTTGCGGGTAATTGTTTCTACCTAATAATATTTAGGGCCCATTTTTGAAGATTGCTGCCTAATGTTCACTTTTTGATTCCACTTGAAGTTTTATATGTACATATTGTAGAGGACTATTAATATTATAATAATGAAGCATCACAATTTTTCTAATGTGGCAGTGCACTTCTATTTAAAGTTGACAGCCTCTAAACTGGGAGTAATACTTTGTCAGAAGTTATGAAATTATAATTTATGTAACAATAGACTCTATCGCTCACCCCAAACACCTCGCCCACGTTGCATAGAAACGGCGCATGACCCTCTTCTGCCCTTTGTACTAACATAAACTTCGAAATTGTGCAAAGATTCCCAAATATATATGTTTTTCCCTTCGACGCTATAAGAAGGCCTCAATAAATTGTACGAACATGTTTCTTTCATCGCTTTAACATTTCTCAAGCTTTGTTCTATGACAGAAATATCAACGTCAATCTGCATCCTCCAGGTATGAATTGGGCGTCGCCTGTTTGGTTGCCTTGTGGGTTCCACTGTATAGCATTTCGGGTTATGTCGATATATGGTCTTTAAAGAGTGTGACCTATCCATCGCCACTTCCTCTTCCTCCCGCAGTCTTTTATTTGATATAACCACAACGATAGCTCTCCTCTACTCATTCTCCCAAACTATAGAACAAAGACAATAATATTTACATAAGTCATGTTCACAAATTTTCAAATTTATCAACAACAAATGATGTAAATAATTGAGTTTTCTGCACGAAAATCATTTATATGCAATCTGCGATACGTAGATTTCTTTGTACGCATAGTTGAGTAAGGATTTACTGAATTTAACACAATCAAAATGTATTCTTCAGTTTTTACTACATTGACTTGAGAAGGCTAAATAAGTTAAGCTTTCAAAATTCACCGACGATAACACAGCCACTTGCATGTTATATGTTTTTGGTTACATATGAATAACACTGTACACTGAGAAAATTTCAAAATTCTATTACTGGGAGTATTTTGTGTAAATTAAATTTTAGAAACAAGTCAACTTTTGAAGATGAAGAAGCAAAATAAAATGAAATTACCTCCAGATAAAAACATATTTATTAATTGACAAATTGCAATGCAATTGGAAATCGAAAAATGATGAACAATTATAGAATGTTTTTTATAGACATTTACTTCCTCATATAGAGGAAATATTTCTTAAAATTGTGATTTTTACTTTTGGCTTCCATGAACTCATGGAGAGAAAGCTGTATCGTGATATAAACGTAGAAAGTCCAAAAATTATATTTTAAAGTTTTTTCTTTGACTGTAGCAGTACTTGAAGCATACAATGTTCACACCCTGACATTGTAGTACTCGTTTTTTTCACGAAAAGGAATATGAAGCGCATCTTTAAACTTAAACACATGTTCATGCAACTATAAACGAACATTAGGGAGAATTTTTCTTTTCGTGTCATGTTATGTATAAAAGAGTTGCGTTACTTACTGACTGATAGACTTATCATCAGCGCCCAGATCAAATATGACGGAGACGCGGACTAAGAAAGGGTTTTACGAAATTCGTACTTTTAGGGGTGAAATGGTACAAATGGGGATAAACATCGAACCATCGTCCATACTAAACGCAAATAAATACTGCAATGATCATGCAGACGAGCTACAAACAGGGATTTTTCGAAATTTGTACTTTTAAGGGAGGAAAGAGGCAAAAAGGGATAAAAATGGTACCAATTTAAGAACTGCAGCTAGAATCGTGAAAATCGGTATTTAAATTTCTCTGACTTGCAATATAAATTGATTTTTCGAAATTTGTACGTGACAAAAAGGGATAACAATGGTACCAACTAAAGTATTGTAGCTAGAATCGTGAAATTTAGTATGCAAATTCCTCTGACCATGTAGAAGCACGTAAAAATTTGATTTTTTCAAAATTTGTACTTTTGAGGGTTGCGAGGGACAAAAAGGGATGAAAATAGTACTAATTTAAGTATTACAGCTATAGTCGTGAAATTTGGTGTGTAAATTCCTCTCACCACATGGAAGCGCAATATAAATATTTTTTTGTACTTTTAAGGGATGAGCGGCACAAAAGGGATAAAATTGGTACCACCTAAATTATTGTAGCTACTGACGATGTAGAAGCACAGTAAAATGAATTTTTCGAAATTTGTACCTTTAAGGGATAAAAATGGTCCAATTTAATTATTGCAGCTATAGTTGTGAAATTTGTGCGTATATTCCTCTGACAACGTAGAATCGCAATCTAAATCGATTTTTCGAAATTTGTACATATAAGGGGCGAGCGGGGGCAAAAACGGATAAAAATAGTATCAACTAAAGTATTACATCTTGAATCGTAAAGTTTGGTATGAAAATTCTTCTCACCACATAGAAGCGCAATATAAATTATTTTTTGTACTTCTAAGGTGTGAGCGGCACAAAAAAGGTACCAACTAAATTATTGCAGCTAGATTCGTGAAATTTGATATGTAAATTCCTCTGTAGAAGAGCAGAAAAATCAGATTTTTCGAACTTGTACTTATAAAAGGTGAGCGAGACAAAAAGGAATAAAAATGGTGCCAATTAAAGTATTATTGCTAGAATCGTGAAGTTGCTCCGACCTACGTGGTCAACATAAATAGATTTTTTGGAATTTGTACTTTTAAGGAGTGAGCGGGACAACAAGGGATACAAATAGTACCAAATAAAATATTGCAGCTATAGTCGTGAAATTTGGTGTAAATCCTCTGAAACGTAGACATGAAACATAAACGATTTTTTCGAAATTTGTACTTTTAGGGGCGAGCGGGACAAAATGGAATCAAAATGGAAAGACTGTTTGAAGTTGGTCATTTACAATGATGTTATAAAAATCAGTAAAATTTGCACTAATATTTTTATCTTTTTCCATTTTCAAACGAACGTACTTATGAAATTGTTCTAATTCATCAGAGAGATTTGAATTTAAATCCTCAGGATACGATGCGACAAGCGACTTAACTTTTGATAGTATCTCATCGTTGGTTAAATTCCTGTTTAATAAAAATGAAAACTTTTCTGCCAGATTCTGATAAACGTCGCCTCTTCTTTTCATCTCGACTTGAAGAATGTCGACGATGCAATAAAAAGTCGAAATGCGAAATTTGTCCTTTGCAGATAAAATATCATCTTCCGCTGGACCATCATTGACTTGTACTCTCCGAGTACGTATTCGATTACTATTTCCTCTATAATCACCGTCGGGTAAAATTTCTTTAGACTTGTTTTCGAATTCTTCAAATCTTTCCCTGAGATTTTGCAAGTAAATAGTCAACGTTTTATACAAATCAGCGAACACTTGCAAATTAACTTCTGAACTCTGAAGGGCTTGTGATGTCCGATGAAATTGTTGCAAAATGTCATTCCACATCGTAACCATAAAAACAAACTCAAACTCTTGCATTTTGTTTGCAATATTCATTGCTTCTTGTCTAGTTTCTCCTTTTTGATTCATATCTTCAGAAATAGAATCTAACGCGTTCAGAATTCGAGAATTTAAAATTGCATCTGTGGCAACAGCGTGTGCTTCCCACCGCGTGTTTGAGAGTTTCTTTAACTGTTGTTCATCCTTGATATGATCCTTTAGTACCTTCCATCTGTTTGTAGAAGCAGAAAAAAATACGTAAAGTGTTTGCACTAATGAAAAAAAATTGACAGCCTCCGAACAACAATCGACTGCACTACGACCGACAAGATTCAATGAATGTGCTGCACATGCAATGTATATTGCATAAGGGTAGAGTTGTAAAATAACACTTTGCATCCCTTTATAAATACCGGACATATTTGCTGCGTTATCATGGGATTGCCCTCTGCGCTTCGAAAAGTCAATGTTGCAGTCTTCGATCAAGAATTTCAAAACTGCGTCAGCCATTTCTTTTCCACGTGACTTTTCAATTCTAAAAATGTTAAAAATCGTTCTACTGGCATATTATCAAAGGGCGAAACGTATCTTATGATGACGCACAACTGATCAATGTGAGAAAGATCAGGGGTTGAATCGACGGACAAACTAAAATATCCAGCAGCTTTTATTTCATCTAAAATCGCAGACCGGACTTCCTGACTCATTAGTTCAATTAGCTCTTCGCAAACACTAACTACACACACAACATACAAACTCATTTATTTCGTTGTGACTTTACACGTCATGCTTTTATGAGTAAAACAATGTTTGACGTCGATGATATTGTTTTGATTCCAAATTTCTTTTGTAAACAAAGAACAAATAATACGCCTGATCTTGGGGCCCACATTTTAAAAAGTCATTTTCCCAACTTCTTTTAACTGGCAACGAAAGAGTTATTTCAGTTTCATTCATAGAAATTAGGTTTTTGTTTTGTTTAAAAATTTATTTTTAAAACTTAGAAAAAATTATACGCCTGATATTGGGGGCCCCAATTTTACGGGGGCCCTAAGCAGCTGCTTAGTTTGCTTATGGGTTAATCCGGCACTGGTGACCATGTAGAAACGCCATCAAAATGTTTTTTTCCGAAATTTGTTCCTATAAGGTGTAAGCGGGACAAAAAGGGTAAAAAATGGTACCTACTAAAGTACTATGGCCAGAATTTTGAAATTTGGTATGTAAATTCCTCTCACCATATACTAGCGCAGTCAAATTGGATTTGTCGAAATGTGTAAATATTAAATATAAATGCATTTTTATACTTTTAAGGGGTGAACGGCACAAAAAGGGATAAAAAAATGGTGCCAACTAAAGTATTGCAGCCAGAATCGTGAAATTTGATATGTAAATTCCTCTGATCCTGTAAAAGCGCAGTCAAATTTGGATTTGTCCCAATTTGTACGTTTAAAAACATGAGATAGAGGATATAAAAGGCTCTGTGGTTCAGCAAATGATAAAAATTATACATACGAAGGGAGTTCAGCTAAAATGGTGCACATCGACAAGCACATTGCCTTGACTGTGTATGAGTGCTCTCTAATAGGAGGTTTCGAAATTACTATTTTAGATTTATCTATATCCACTAAAATTAAATAAATACTATCTAAGAACAGAGATGGATAAAACTGATAACAAATAAATTGCTTTTCCGCTTGCGAAGTAGTGAGCAGTAACTCAGATTTGAATTAATTTTTTAATATTAATAAAAATTGTTAATCTCATAAAGCATTATCAGTTCCAGTTTCAGCATTTTGATAAGAAACTATACATTATTGTTTATAGGTACATCGTAAAATTGCGATTTTTAAATTTCAAAGCATTTGTCAACATGTCCGAAAAAACAAAACAATACATTATTACAAAAAAAATATATGCAGTAACGTCACCCTAACGTACATACACATACTCATAAACTGCACACACATGTCCTCTACTCCAAACATTCATAGTTATTTATACGTTGAATTTCTTCAGAAAATTCACATGAAAGTATGACATTATTTTCAGAAAAACATCTTCCTTTATTCTCGTCTTTTTATTTTCACAAAATTTTTATTTCACTTTTTTTTCCTTTCCAATCATAAAATGTTTATGTTTACATCGCAATGATTTGCATGGGACATTCTGTGGCGCAGACTATAAATTTGTAATGAAAATGTGGAAAATATGTTCACTTGAATTTATTGGCTAATTTGGAATTCAATATTTTTGATGCATGACTTTGCAATTTAGTGAGAAATAAAATGAGATATAAATTGTGAGTACTTGAGTAGCCACCAACAAAGTTCCTCCGAACCAAAACACAATCAACACAAGAAATGTTAGCGGATATGGATATGTATATATAATGCTGAAGCATTCGCTTTTATTTTCATTCTTACATATATATTTTAACCTGGCATGTTATGAATCATTACTAAATACAGCAAACACTACAAAGAATAAATAGGTAAATAGCTAATTAGCTAAATAGCTGAATAGCTAAATAGCTAAATAGCTAAATAGCTAAATAGCTAAATAGCTAAATAGCTAAATAGCTAAATAGCTAAATAGCTAAATAGCTAAATAGCTAAATAGCTAAATAGCTAAATAGCTAAATAGCTAAATAGCTAAATAGCTAAATAGCTAAATAGCTAAATAGCTAAATAGCTAAATAGCTAAATAGCTAAATAGCTAAATAGCTAAATAGCTAAATAGCTAAATAGCTAAATAGCTAAATAGCTAAATAGCTAAATAGCTAAATAGCTAAATAGCTAAATAGCTAAATAGCTAAATAGCTAAATAGCTAAATAGCTAAATAGCTAAATAGCTAAATAGCTAAATAGCTAAATAGCTAAATAGCTAAATAGCTAAATAGCTAAATAGCTAAATAGCTAAATAGCTAAATAGCTAAATAGCTAAATAGCTAAATAGCTAAATAGCTAAATAGCTAAATAGCTAAATAGCTAAATAGCTAAATAGCTAAATAGCTAAATAGCTAAATAGCTAAATAGCTAAATAGCTAAATAGCTAAATAGCTAAATAGCTAAATAGCTAAATAGCTAAATAACTCTATTAATACTCCTATTCCCCGACAAATTGTTTCTAAACCTAAAATCCTTCCGATTTAATAACCACAAAACTGTCACATATTCCATATCCTTTTTGGAACTTGTGACAAGTTGAAAACAATTTGTCCCTTAAATCAATAATGGATCAATGATGCTGATCGTCTGACAAGACAGCAGTAAAACAAGTAAACACATTAAAGTAAAAACTTTGTGTGGAAAAATCAAATTTTTTAAATTGGATTTTTAGCAATTTAAATTGATAACAAAATGGCAACAGGCAGACGGGAAAGGATCTGTGTTCAAACACTCACGTACACATATGCAAACAAACAATTTGCATACACACTGGCAGACAGCGTCTTTGGAAATATAATCGGACAAATCGTTTCATGCAGAAGTGAAGGTATGCAGAGTGGGAGTGCGAGCAGGAGCGAGATGATGCGATATAAATGAACTTACAAGGATGTGGAGTATAGCGTGTAGCTGTGTGCCAAGTCTAAAGAAGCCGCAAACCAAAAGGCAATAACGACGTAAAAAGGCATTGTGGCATATAAATGTTTACCTGAGTGAAATAAATACACACATGCTGTCGCAAACGCTACATATGTACACAAGGATGCCGGAGGACACAACGAGACGTCGTAGCTGTCGTTTGTGGCTGGCGTGTGGTGGTTTCTGTGTACACTGTCATTTATTGTCAAAGTTGAACGATTTCGAAAACGAAAAAACGCCAGAGTTTTATACGTTTTCTAATGCAATTTACACACTTTCAACGAACTTTACCATGCATGGGATCCGCATGTTTGGAAATGTCTTTCCAGCTGTCCTCTGGAAGAGGAAGAGCATGCATCTGAGTAAACCTGTCCCACCCTTGCAATTTTGCATGCTACTTTCGAAGCTCAAAGTAAATTTAATTCCCCTGCAAGAGGATGCTGCATGTATGTATGCTTGGCTTGCTCTGGAGTTGTCTGCCAACCGGCACAGTCTGGACATATTTATCTAAGGATATGTTTGCCAGGGTGTGCTTGAGTTTGATTTATATTGCCTTTGGTATGCTGAACTAAAATAGACCTCAGTGACCAGTTTACTACATTAATACCTTTTAGGTAAACTCACTTCGAACACACACACATATACATGCACACATTTTCTGCAGAGAAGTACAGACAAGGCGATAACGTCAGGAAATATAGACGCACATTGTTACATACATGGATATCTGTTACAAGTAACCTGTTGACAGCACAGACTGACTTAGTATATGCCATTCCTAAATTATGGCCACCGAAGTGTATTTGAAAGAGACACAGCGCACAGTGACTATATGTTAAGAACTTTATTTCCGGAATGGATAGATGGTTTAAAGTGTACTGAAAAATGATTTTTGGGAGAAGGATTCGGCTGATAAATATTAAATGACAGATTACACCGAGCAACATACTTTTGTTTCTTCATGAAACGAAACAACAACAATCATATTTAAGGGTGGTACTAAGCTTGAAGCTATCATTTGAGATTAGAAGTAACACAACAGATATAAGCATATTTTTTGGCAAAAAGGCTAAACGCAATGATCTCCAGTGTTTAAATGAATACTTCCATTCATTTAATATGATTCGGCTATATGAAAAAATTGAAATTAAACTTTGTTTCTTCATTATTTTACATTAAAAATTATTAATTGTGTTCTGTATAAATACCATTGTGTCCAAAAAACATGTATAAAATGGAATTTTTATAGTGCGACAAATATAAAAATCGGAAAAAAGAAAAGTTACAAAATGGAGGAGATATGGGCCCTTGCTGGCATGGCAGTATGCAAGTTTCATCCGTTAGGAATCATCTGAAAAATTGAAACACCTTTTTTATCCTCTACCACCAGGATGGTGATATACTAATCATCATATTCATCGTCATAAAAATCTAAGACGATCTCATCATGTCCGTTCGACCATCCGCCAGTAGAAAGCACGCTATCTAAACGAAATGAACTACGGTGTACAAATTTGACATACTCCTTAACAAGACGTTTAAATTTCTTAAATCAGAAAAATGGTGTGATCTACATTGTTTCAATGCTAGAAAAGCATCCTTTAATGGGCTAAAAAGGTTCAGAAATAATAGTTCTGATGAAAATAAAGATAAATATTTATACTATAATCGACGATACAAAGAAATAACAAGAAACGCCAAACATCAATATCAACTTCGCATGGAAGAGAAAATAGATAATATCAGAGACTGTAGAGATTGGTGGAAAGTTGTTAAGGAAATTCGAAACGAAGAGATATAGAACATTCATGTGTCGCCCTGAAAAGCTACTTTGAGCAAATCCTGAACCAACCACATTTATAACCAGACATACATTATGCTCATATGTATTGCTGCGACTATGATTTAGACAAGGCAATAACTCTGGACGACGTCAAGAATGTTCTGAAGAAAGCAACATTAAATAAGACACCAGGGGAGGATCGTATACCATACGAATTCTACAAATTTGCGCCGGGCACTCTCCTTCAAGAAATAGTGAACCATTGCAACAACTTGTTTGATAAAGGGGAAGTTGATAATTCCTTCGAAAAAACTATTATTTATCCAATTTTCAAGAAAGGTGATAATACACAGCCAAATAATTACCAAGGCATATCGTTTAATCACAGAAAGACTTTCAGAATAGACTGAAAAATTCAATAAACTAAATAAATACCACGCTGGTTTTAGAAAGAACTATAGTACATCGGATAATATATTTAACCTCACATCGATTATACATTTAAACTGACATAGAAATAGAAAAACATATGCATTCTACGTTGACTTTAAAGCAGTCTTTGATAACAACACACGAAATGATTTGATGTATAAATTACATACAATTGGAGTGTCAACTAAGTAGTAAGATTTATTGAAAAGGTTTATGAAACAACAACATTCGCAGTGTGGACGGGAAATGAACTGTCAGATGATTTCACCACGACTAATGGCGTAAAACAGGGATGTCTGCTTTCACCATTACTGCTCGCTCTTTATTAAAATGATCTGCATGCATTTATTGGTGGAGGAACTTATGTAGAAGAATTTAACATACGTCTCTTGCTCTACGCTGATGACATCGTAATACTGGCCGACAAAATATATGTTTTACAACGCATGATTAACAAATTGGAAGAATATTGCAAACTTTGGAACATGACGGTCAACCTAGATAAATCAAAAATAATGATTTTCAGAAAAGGCGGAAAAGTTTCTCGAGATGAAAATTGGTATTATAATGGGGAAAATAATTACTATTGTATCTGAATACTGTTACCTCGGTTTGATTTTAACGCCACAACTTGCATTCAAAAAAACATATAGAGTCGAGGAATAAGGCTGCAAAAAACAGCATAAATTCAACATGGAAATGCTTCTTGAGTAAACCAAACATATCGATTAAGGCAAAATGGAAACTATTCCAAGCTGTATGTAGAGCAATCCAAACTTATGGATCCCAAATGTGGGGTTGTTCATATTTCGAAGAAGTAGACAAACTGGCAATATATATATTTTTTAAAGATTCTCAGATTTACACCCACATGCTAGAAACTGGTATTCAAAATGGACATATTTACACATTGGAATCCCACTAACATATATAATTCGAGTTCTCTTTGATTATAACGAAGATTGATTTCCCCATAAACTAGCTAAAAAGATACTACATCATCAACTACTTTGGGCAAACAGCATATATATGCTGATGTCGGAAAATAATATCGAGCCCTTTCTGGAAAATAAAACAAAACAGCATTGGATATTCAACAAGTATCATTTGATTCAAACTTTAAATGTTAGGAATAAAAACCAAGCAATGCACAAAACCAGTCAGACAAGCCGTTTTTATTATAATTTAGACCCTACTGTTGGCCAAGCATATTTAATTGAGAATTTAAAACAAGAGGATATAATGTTTATTTTTAAGGCCAGAAGTGACTTTATTGATATAAATGGCAGCAAGTACCGACCAACTATAAATCGGCAGTGTTCAATGTGCAACATGAGAGAAATAGAAAATTTGCAACATTTTCTAGGCCGCTGTCCAGTATTGAAAGAATTCCGATTAATGTTCTTCCAAAAGGTTTTGCTTAATGAAGTTAGTAAATATATTAAATGGTGTAGTCATTAATTGGAAGGCTCTAGTAAATTTTATAAAAATGTGTATTCAATACAGGAAACTATTATTGTTTGAATTTTCTGAAAAACAAAAACCTATATAAATATATCATATTGTGTATAGAATGAAGACTGACGACCACAGGTCAGTGTCAATATTATATATATTATTTTATTTACCTTTTTGCATTTAATTACACATATTGCTAATAATTATCTATAACAAACAAAATGTAAAATTATGATAAATAGATAATACTACTACTAATAGAGTAGTACCATCCAAATGGCTGCACCTACAATAATGAAATTCGGTGTATACATTCCTCTGGCTGCATAGATACGCTAAATAAAAAATAACAATTCTTCCAAATTTCACACTTTGAAGGTATAAAATGGAAACAAAGGGATACAAATTATACCAACCAATAGCCTACAACTGAAATTAGGCGTCGATATGTGTAATATAAATTTTTAGGTTTAAGGGACTAAAATGGAAAATAGAATAAAAATGGTACCAACAAAATGGCCGCAGATAGAACCATGAAATTCGGTGCACACATTCCTCTGAGTGCATAGTACGCGTAGATTTTCGAAAGTCGTACTTTTAAGGGGGTAAATGGGGAAAAATGGTATAAAAACGGTACCAAATAAATGGCTGTAGCTAGAGTCATGGAATTTGGTGTATACATTGATCTAACTGCATAAACTCCCAAAATTAAAATGATTTTTCCAAATTCTTACTTTTTCACTTTTACGGCAAAAAAGAGGGTAGAATCATGAAGTTGGATTTTCAAAATTCATACGTTTGGTATTAAAATAGGATGGAAATACAACCAACCAAACGGCTGTAGCTGAAAATGTTCCCACTATCCCCCAATATTTAGCGAATTTAAGTTATTTGAAGATTTAAAATTTTATTTTTACTTATAACTAGCTGCCCCGACAAAAATTTTCCTGTCCATAATTCAATTAGTTTGTTTGTGATCGTCGTGTGAATTTTTTAAAAGCGATTTCAATTGTTTGAGCAAACCTGAAATGAGAAAATTGTTGTTCTCAGTGGTTATTGTATCGATGTTTGCTGGTATAGATATTCAGTTTAACCCTCCGTCATGCACATGTTCCGATAGTCACGTACGTAGCGCATGTATCTGGTCAGATACACTATTTATTTCAGTGCGCTTATATGAAAAATATTCTATTTTAGTGATAATATCACGCCAGGCAGATATATATTTTCTATTTTTTTTGTTCTTAGTACATGCTAAACCACCTACCCGTGCAAAAAAATTTAATGAGAAATAAAACAAAAAAATTATATTTGTGTTTAATTTCAAAACAATAGTTGTTATAAATATATTGTTACAAGCAAATACCCGCTACTTCGTATGCGGTGTAAGGATATTTATTTCAGGGTAAATCGCTTGTAAATGCTCACAAAATTTGAAAACATGCTTTATGTTTCACAACTATGTATTTCCACCATATTCTCGAATTTATACACTGAATTTTTGTCCCCCTTGTGAAACAAAAAATAATTTATATTGTGCCATCAATTTATACGCAGTCAAGTGATTAATTTAAATTGAAACGATTTTCTTAAAAAATCCGATATAATTATACCCTCACTCTACGGAGTAGATATATATGCATTTGGGATAGAAAAAAGTGTAACTCATACTTAGTTTAAAGTCGGAGATGGATGAAATTGATATATCCGTTATGGTACCCCCACACATATAGTCCATATTCCTAGTAAAATATTCGGAACCAGTTGTATTTTGATAAAGTTTTTATAATCACTTAGAGTGTACGAAATATGCATGAATTTGCAGTGTTCCTTTTTGCCACACAAAAAATACCACTTCATACGTAAAACTAAACATTTTATAAATTCTATATGGATGATCGGAATCTTTGCCACCATCGCTGCACACACCTTTGGTCAACATAAAACTGATAAAACTTCCATACGGATAGTCGAAATCAGTTGCCATTTTAGATTTAAAAATGTTTTTATAATCACTTTAAACCTATAAAATGTGTATGCTTTTGCCACGCCCTTTGTCAAATTAAATACTTTACATATAAATTCTATTCTATTGCAATATTTTGGTAAGTACTATTTGTATCCTTTTTATGTGGGTGCCATTTTTACCACTTGTTGTGTCGTCCTTCAACGTACACATTTCGAAATATTATTTTATGTTGCGCGTCTACGTACTCGTAGAAATGTACACACCAAATTTCTAATATTCTATTCATATTCCAGCTGAAAACTTTGGTTAGTACCATCTTTATCCCAATTTCCCCAATTTGGTTTGTTCGATTTTTATCACTTTTGATCCGCTTCCAACTTAAAAGTACACATTTTGATGCAATACATCTGTATTGTGAGTCAGAGTAATATATACATGCATTTTCCCGTACTTTTTATTTCCCGGGAAACGGGAAATATTATTTCAATTTCCCGGGATCCCGGAACAGCACGGGAAATCGTCAACATACTGTTTACCATGAGTTAAGCTTATTTTTTTTTTCAATGAAACACTCACATTTTATTAAAGTAAAATAAATATATATTTCACAACGAAACGGTTACAGAATTCATATAATAAAACAATGTGAGATCAATTCAAACATATTTTCAAGTTTCAAAATTAATTAAAGATCAGATATTTCTTATTTTATTGGAAAATGTACGCGACGGAAAACGATCGTTCACATTAATAGTGAGTATAGCATTAAATGAAATGTTTGTTCTTTGTCCTTTCGCTCCAAAAACTTTAAATTCTTTATTTTTGGCGTTCGGATACACGCCCAAAGTCTATTTTTTTCTGGATTTTAATTTTTTCATATGAAGCTTGACAGGAAAAATCCGTAAAAGTGGATTTTGAGCCTAATGCGAACGCAGCTTAAAATATTTGGTCATCCAACTTCAATATTTGACTGATTAAAATCGATGTGATCTAAGCTTTTATACAACATTTTTAATTTTTTGTGGAAATGATGAAAAAAATATGCGAAGAAATATGTAAAATTTTCTACTGAATTCCCGCGGGATTCCCGTACGAATTTCCCGGGATACGGGAAATGAAAAATGTGCGAATTCCAGGGAATTTTCCCGCGGGAAATCCCGGGATGCAAACCCTAATTGGCGGGTACCATTTTAATCGCTTGTTGTTCCGATTTCTACATTTACAAATTAGGTAATGCTTCGCGTTTACACGGTCAGAGTAATATACTCACCGAATTTTACAATTCTAGCTTCAGTCGTGGTACAAATTTTATCCCATTTAATACCTTGAAAGTAAACATTTCGAAAAATTCTTTCTTATCAGTGATCTGCACTATAAAACGAATTTACACACCGAATTTCATGATTGTAGCGTCAATCGTGTTCTTGGTACCTTTTTCATCCCCGTTTTCCCGTTTACTCTTTACCCTTTTTACCCAATTTAGCCCCCAAAAAGTACGAATTTTGCAAAAATATTTTCTTGGTCGCAATCGTGCTATAAAAGTAATGTTCGTTCTGGATTTCAATATTTTAGGCCCAACCGTTTGATGTGGACTGTGGTACAATTGTTATACCATTCAATCCCTTAAACGTACAATATTTTGAAAAATTTCTTCTTATCAGTGATCTGCGCTGTAAAACTAATTTCATAATTGTAGCGTCATCCGTGTTGTTGGTATCTTTTTATCCCCTTTTCCCCGTTTACCCTTGTAATGTACGAATTTCATAAAATTCGTTCATTTTGCGATTCAAAGCATTTTGAGGGATGTACACACCGAATTTTATGATTTCAGCTCCATCCGTGTGATTGGTACCATTTTAATCCCTTTTTACCCGATTTCACCCCCAAAAAGTACAAATTTTAAAAAATATTTATTGGGCGCTTTAATGCTATACGATGAATTAGCCTACCAAATTTCAAGATTATAGGCCCAACCGTTTGCCGTAGTAGCAACCAGAAATGAAAGAAATGAAAAACTAGTGAAAAAGCGGATCCCTATCAACACTTTAAAATAACTTTTAAGTCTTTCAAAATAAAGGACATCCCTCCTATGACATCCCTCCATTGATTGATTGAAGATCAACATCTCTTTCACTTCTTTGGTGCTATCTTTTTGCTGGGGTAATTATAATATCTTACTTCTGGTATATATTTGACACAATCTTCTGAAGGTTTTTTTGAAATATAGGATTTCATTAATGTTTAGATATTGCTTTGAAAGTTTTAAATACACACAACTATGGAAATAATTTTGATATCTCAGAAATCCCGATCTGAAATGTTGAGAGCACAAATGTTGCTACTTGCTGGGGAAAAAATAAAAAAGTAGAATTAATCATCAGCAACATACCATGCAGACAACCATTCCAACTCTGGGAAGTGATGTTATGATTCTAGATAGGTGTTGGTATTGTCGAGTGTCGATTTTCACTTTATCCTCACATATTTCTCTCATAGGTCAATTTGATCATATTTCGAGAAAATAAAAAAATCCTTTCAAAAAGATATTTAAGGATTAAAATGTCATACGAAAATATATTTGTGTAAAGTGCTATAAAAGCCATTCGACATCGATTAAAAATAAAATAATTTTTATGAAAAATTTCGAAAATCGTAAAAAACCAAAAATTTTAGTTGGGCGTGGCACTGACAATTTTCATTTAATTATGGACTCAAATGAAATCACTGGTAATGATTTGTATTAACATATATACTAAAATAAACAAAATTATGACGCTTTTTCATTTTAACTTACATGAGACGTAGGAGTGGTTGTGGGGGCGGAATTAAACAAAAACTTGTTTTTGATCTAATTTGACGATATAAGGGATGTGTGCGAAATTTCAAGGTCCTAGCCCTATTCCTTCTAATTTTTGTCGCAGCTTGTATGAAAATATTCCACTTTGAGGCGTTTTGGGAGGTCTGTAATGTGATTTTTTCACTGTGTCTCGCTCACAATCGGTGACCACTCTAGTGCTGCATAGTTGGTCACTGACCGGCCTATTGTTTTATGAGAAGTCAACAAGGTTTCTTTGTCTGCACCCCAAGTGCTGTCGGTCAACGACTTGAGGACTTTGTTCCTACTTCTCATCTTGTTGCAGATAGCGGTGACATGTGCGCTAGATCTCAAGAGACTATTGAACGTGACACCAAGAACTTTGGGGTAATTGGTGGTCGGAATTACGTTGTCATCGACTATCACGTTCAATTGCTCCTTCGCCTGCGCTATCCATGTGGCCGTTGATTTGGTGGCGGCTATTTTCAGCTTCCTCGCTGTGAAAAAATTAGCAAGATAAGTAAGGTAGACATTTATCCTTCCGCATATGTCATCAATTGAAGGGCCCGACGCCAGAGTCCTACAATCTATAGCGTATGATACGATTTCACCACCTGATGGAATTCCAGGAGGGTAGAGGTTGAACAGTGCTGCTCTCTACGGGTTTTGGGCTTCTTACTTCGGAATTCACTATCCAACGTTTCAAACTATTCGGGAGGGACGTGTTGGCAATGTCATCAAATAGCGCTGCGTGACTGACTGTATCGTAGGCTTCACGAGCCTGAATGGAAAATGTCCAATGTGGCTCGGGATGAGTAAAGCCTCAAGTGTCTTCGCTACTGTCGAGAGAAGGGAAATCTGTCTGTACGATTCTCCCTTACTCGAGTATTTGTCTTCGGGTACTACTAAAGTGGTCAAGGACACGTTGAGGACTTTCGTCAGGAACTCGACTCCCGGTATGCCCAATTGTTTCAGCATCAACATGGAAATTCCGTCGTCAACATGGAACTTAATTTGTTTCATCAATCGCAAATATCAAATCGTCGATTCGTCAATTCGATCGACGGTCGCAGCTACATCGAAATGTCTGGAAGATAAAGCTACACACAACTTACTGTAGCATAACATGGATGTGTTGTTATTTCATACTTCAAAATAATGCAGGGCGTAATGGACTGTCATTACTAGGTAATGTAATTAATAATGTGGTGTAATTACAAAGTTTTATATGGTACGAATTTCTTTAACACATTGAGTGCCACGTCGTACGTTTACGTACGTCACCTAACCCGTCGTGGGGCTAAATATGGCTATAGTGAGATGTACTAAGTGTCATTAAGGCACTCGTTAGTGCTATAAAATAATAATATCAAATTTATATTAAAATATTAATAGAAGAATAACTAAAATTAAATTTTGCCTGTATTGGCTAAGTACTGATTTTAAAGACTACTCTCAATTAGATGGTGGTGGTGGTATGTGGAGTAGAGCGTACCAGGTTACAAGTAAAAAAAAAAAAGTTCGCCGTACACCTTCGAATATGAAGTATTATTGAAAGGTAGTTTCAAAAAAATTTTTTTTATTTTTTTATGCCGAACGTAGGGGTCGCGCTTTTACATTTTTCTATATAACTTCTGCATTTATAAACGGATTTTAAAGTGTGATACATCGATGTTTTTGTCCGATTTTTTTGTCTTTGAAGTCATTGAGCTCAAACATGATTCATGATTTTATGCGAGCTTTAATTTTCGATTATTAGAGTGGTACATTAGGGTAGTAGCAACTGAGAAATGATGGGTAAGTACCAGAAGGGGGTGCTTGAGCTCAATGACTTCAAAGACAAAAAAATCGGCCTCGTCGAGACAAAAACATCGATGTATCACACTTTAAAATCCGTTTATAAATACAAGTTATATAGAAAAATGTAAAAGCGCGACCCCTACGTTCGGCATAAAAAAATAAAAATTTTTTTTTTGAAACTACCTTTCAATAATACTTCATATTCGAAGGTGTACGGCGAACTTTTTTTTTTTAGGTACGCCCTAATGTGGAGATAAACAGAAAGAGCTATATGGTTTGAGTTCTTTATAGCTCTTCTAATTATTATTTTTGCTTTTGTGGAGAAGACTTGGACAATTTGAACAACGTATCAAAACAATTGCATTTTATTTTTCAAACCAATTTTTTGGAAATTTATGGATAATGTGTTTAAAAGAGCAAGTATGTGCAAAGCAGGAAATGTCCACCACTTACAATATATGATATTTTTATACACTCCACGAGAGTATTATGTCTTTGGGCTTTTGTTTGTAACACCCAAAAGGGAACGAGATAGACCCATTGTTAAGTATTCCGATCTACTTAGAATCACTTTCTGAGTCTATTTAGCAATGTCCGTCTGTCTGTCCGTCTGTCCATCTATTGTTGTAATCAAATTACAGGTCGCAATTATAGTCCGATCTTAACAAAAATTTACATAAATAAGTTTTGTGGATCATGGACGAACGCTATTTAATTTGAGGCAAATCGGTTCAGATTTAGATATAGCCCCCATACAAATGTCGCTCCCGATTTGACATTTTCCGCTCTAGAAACCCCTTATTGTACACGATTTTCTTTAAATTTGGCACAACATCTTTTAATCCATCTAGCAACACGTATGCCTAAATTGGGTAAGATGGTTCAGATTTAGATATAGCCCCCTTACAAATCTCGCTCCCGGTTTGACATTTTCCGCTCTAGAAACCCCATATTGTACTCGATTATCTTTAAATTTGCCACAACATCTTATAATCCAACTAGAAACACATATGCAGAAATTAGGTAAGATCGGTTCAGATTTAGATATAGCCCCCATACAAATGTCGCTCCCGATTTGACATTTTCCGCTGTAGAAACGACATATTGTACCCGATTTTCTTTAAATTTGGCACAACATCTTATAATCCAACTAGAAACACCTATGCTGAAAGTGGGAAAGATCGGTTCAGATTTAGATATGCCCCCATACAAATGTCGCTCCGGATTTGACATTTTCCGCTCAAGAAACCGCATACTGTGCACTATTTTCTTTAAATTTGGCACAACATCTTATAATGCAACTATAAACACCTATGCAGAAAGTGGGTAAGATCGGTTCAGATTTCGATATAGCCCCCATACAAATGTCGCTCCCGGTTTGACATTTTCCGCTCTAGAAACCCCATATTGTACTCGATTATCTTTAAATTTGCCACAACATCTTATAATCCAACTAGAAACACATATGCAGAAATTAGGTAAGATCGGTTCAGATTTAGATATAGCCCCCATACAAATGTCGCTCCCGATTTGACATTTTCCGCTGTAGAAACGACATATTGTACCCGATTTTCTTTAAATTTTTCACAACATCTTATAATCCAACTAGAAACACCTATGCTGAAAGTGGGAAAGATCGGTTCAGATTTAGATATAGCCCCCATACAAATGTCGCTCCCGATTTGACATTTTCCGTTCTATAAACGACATATAGTGCCCGATTTTCTTTAAATTTGGCACAACATCTTATAATCCAACTAGAAATATATATGCAGAAATTAGGTAAGATCGATTCAGATTTAGATATAGCCCCCATACAAATGTCGCTCCCGATTTGACATTTTCCGCTCTATAAACGACATATTGTACCCGACTTTCTTTAAATTTGGCACAACATCTTATAATCCAACTAGAAACACATATGCAGAAATTAGGTAAGATCGGTTCAGATTTAGATATAGCCCCCATACAAATGTCGCTCCGGATTTGACATTTTCCGCTCTATAAACGACAAATTGTACCCGATTTTCTTTAAATTTGGCACAACATCTTATAATCCAACTAGAAACACCTATGCCGAAAGTGGGAAAGATCGGTTCAGATTTAGATATAGCCCCCATACAAATGTCGCTCCCGATTTGACATTTTCCGTTCTAGAAATCACATGTTGTACCCGATTTTCTTTAAATTTGGCACAACATCTTATAATCCAACTAGAAACTCCTATGCACAAAAGTGGGTAAGATCGGTTCAGATTTAGATATAGCCCCCATAAACATGTCGCTCCCGATTTGACATTTTCCGCTCTATAAACTACATATTGTACTCAATTTTCTTTAAATTTGGCACAGTAGCTTATATTCAGATTTAGATATAGCCCAAATACAAATGTTGCTCCCAAATGTTTAACTGATTTTGGCCAAACTATTCATATTATATTTCATCTATGGCGTACCAGGTTTCAATATACCCCCATACAAATGTCCTTTCCGATTTAACATTTTTTGTCAAACACATACATTTACAGGATACAAAATTCCTTCCTGATTTCACTTTTTCACCGAATTAAATTGTATTCGGATAGAAATTGGAGTGTATCATAGAGTCGGCCCCGCCCGACTTTAGTCTTTCCTTACTTGTTTTTTATATAAATTCTCCAGTAATATAGTGTATATAAAAAATAATAATAAACACACAAATTTATTCTGCGAACCTGTAAATAAAACACAAGAAACGTATATACGTTTGAGAAATAAAACTTCATGTAAAAAATATTTTAATTCAAATATTTAACAAAATCATTTTATTGTTTCGTCATCGAAATGGAGGAATGACGAAAAATTTTCTAGTTTCTATAGAAAACAAACCCCCATGTTGGGTCTGTGTTCCATCTTGATGAACAATTTGTCCATCTCACTGTGCACGATTTAGTTTGTATCCGTGACAGATTTTAATTAATTAAAGCCTGTTTCATAATATGATACTTCAATTCAGCTGTAATTGATAATGAAGTAGAAATAAATGTAATTTATGACTAAATAAATGTCAGGCATTTGGAATCTTCCATTTGCCGTGCATTCAATTCATTTACTTTTCAAGTGACACTAATCTGAAATGAAAATGTAAAAGAGCAAATTATGAATTAAAAGTCTTTCTGTAACAAATTAAGATGATCCATAAGACGAAATGATGCAGGAGGTACTTTTAAAGTGAAATATAAATTCATAGAATTTAATAACTTATTTAAGGTCTGATTTGAAATAATTTTCTATGGAAAATGCGTGAGCTTGGCATAGGCGATGAATCGAGCTATGCTTGTCTACAATATTAACTTTAATCAGAATTAAGACACGCTGATAATTACAATACACTCATACTCATTTTGGAAAACCTGCCTACATATGAAAAACTAATCCGAAAACCAAAAAAATACAGCTGGCAGTTGCAATAGACGTAAGGAGATGATTGAAACAACTTTGCTTTACATATTTCAATAAATTAAGTTTCGTAGCTGCAACGAAACTTTTTATATATTTTTATTCAATTACAATATACATATATATTTTTTTAAATCTTCATAAAATCAATAAAAGTCGTTATCCAAGTTGATGCGTGGCTGCTGTCGTGTTAGTGAACTTAAACTAGTTGCACTTGCAACACGTACGTGGCAAACGTCGTACTTTGGTGTACATGCGATGTAACACAATAATCTTCAAGCGAGTTCGGGGGGAAACAAGTGATACAAGAAAGGATACTGCAGAAGAAGAAGAGCAGTCTCCAAAGACACAGCACTCAAAGTTCTGTGTCGCTTATACCCATGTGTTGGTATATCACTTAAATGCATTTAAGTCTTCAAAGTATAAGTGCATGTGTGTGTGTGATCAAAAATAAATTACACTTTGTTCTGGCATTTTCAACTAAGAGAGGGTTTAACCACTTTCCAATTCGATTATAACACAGATTGTTTGGAGTCCTTGTTTTTGTGAGGATGTTCCCACAAAAACCGCCTATCACGATGTTTAACCTTCGTTGCAGGTTTTTGTGCTTTACTCGTGTTCTGTGTTATCCTTTGCATTGCTTTGCCCTGCACTTTGCTGGGGAATTTTCTAACTTTGCCTAACAACATTAACACAAATTTTCTTTGGAGAAAACTAACAGATTTCGATGTTGTTGTACTCGAAAGAACTTTAGGCAATAACATGTCAGCAACATGACTTTTGTTGGCAACAACAAAATATAGAAGAGGGGATGTACATATATATATGTACATATATGCCTATGTAGATACATATGTATAAGAATGTACATTGTACATATGTACCTTAGACTAGGTTGCGTAGGTTGATACACAGAAATAAAAAGTAAATAAATTTTTGGGATTTATTTTCCCCGTTTTAGGATTTGTGGAATTTTTATATTAGTTATCACAAAAATGTTTCTGAAAATAATTCAAGAATTTATAACAGTGCTATTTTTGAACAAGTAAGATAACGGCAGACTTATATATACCCTCACTCTCAAAGAACATGTGTATGGACTTAAATTCTGCTTAGCGCCGAAGTTTGTTTGTGGGAGGTCCTAGAAGTTTGTGACAATTGGACCCAGCTTCCACATTTCTTAATAATTGTAAAAACATGATCAAATATGAAGTCATAATGGATTTCAGCATAGATACAAGCCGACCGATTTCAAGCCGACAAGCCGCCGCATGTTTCTGCACGAGCTGCGCCGCCGCTGATTTCATCGGCTCACATCGACTTCAACCACGCCGCCCATTTTATCAGCTCATATCGACTTCAACCACGCCGCCGGAGTTCTAACTCCGTCAAATCAAACTACCAAAACAGACAACCCACTTAAAATTTCAAAAGAAAATACAACTGTCGACTTAGTGAAATATATCGATCATTCTTTGAATTTAAAATCCCCCTATATAATGACGTCTATCGAAAGTTGAATTATTGTATTTTGATTTGAAAGTCGCATTTATATAAGCCAATTCCAATGTTCCTAGAAAAAAGCAATAAACAATACCTACTCTATTGTGCTTCTTTAGTGTGTCAAAGTAGGTAGAGCTTTACTCTTCTTTGGAAGGATTATGATATTGAAGATGTCTGATCAAATATGCCTCACATGAAGCTGTAATTGAACAAATATTTATTAAATTCATCCATATTATAATTTTTGGGAATGGAGTAGCGCCGCCGATAATTCTGGGTCGGCTTGTAACTCTGGATTTCAGGCGTTTAATTTTACCTAGGATAGAGACAATTGTGTGGGAGTTACTAGAAGGGTTGTGGCTAAAGAGTAAATATTTATACACTCCTCCTATTATGTCTTCGTGAATTTGTTTGTAACACCCAAAAGGAACGGAGACAGACCCATTGTTAATTATACCGATCGGCTTAGAATCACTTTCTGAGTCGATTTAGCAATGTCCGTCTGTCTGTCCATATATTCTTGTAATATTCAGGTCGAATTGTACACGGAACCAAATGAAACTTTGCACAAAGTTTTTCGAGATAAGGACGAACGCTTTTTAATTTGAAGAAAATCGGTTCAAATTTAGATATAGCCACCATACGAACTCCACTCCCGATTTGACTCTTTTCACTCTAGATACCACATATTACAACAGATTTTCTTAGGATTTGGCAAGACATCTTTTGTTTCAACTAGAAATACCTGTGGTAAAAATGTGTTAGATCGGTTCAGATTTATATATAGCTCCCATACAAATTTCGCTCCCGATTTGATTTTTTTCGCTCTAGAAACCACAAATTGTATCAGTTTGTCTTCAGATTTGGCAAAACATCTAATTTTTAAACTAGGAACACCTATGGTGACAATAGGTCAGATTGGTTCAGATTTACATATAGTTCCCATACAAATTTCGCTCCCGATTTGATTTTTTTCAGCTCTAGAACCATAAATTGTATCAGATTGTCTTCAGATTTGACAAAACATCTTATTTTTAAACTAGGTACACCTATGGTTAAAATAGGTCAGATCGGTTCAGATTTGCACATAGCTCCCATACAAATTTCGCTACCAGATAGACTTTTTCCGCCCCAGAAACAACGAATTTTCACCGAATTTCTTCAAAGTGAGCATAACACGTTATATTTGAACTAAATTGAAATAAATTGTATCAGATTGTCTTCAGATGTGACAAACCATCTTATTTTTAAACTAGAAACACCTGTGGTAGAAATGTTTTAGATCGGTTCAGATTTATATATAGCTCCCATACAAATTTCGCTCCCGATTTGATTTTTTCTGCTCTAGAAACCACAAATTGTATCAGATTGTCTTCAGATTTGGCAAGACATCTTATGTTTCAACTAGAAACACCTGTGATAAATATGTGGTAGATCGGCTCAGACTTATATATAACTCCCACACAAATTTCGCTTCCGATTTGAATTTTCCGCTCTAGAAACCACAAATTGTATCAGATTGTCTTCAGATTTGGCAAAACATCTTATTTTTAAACTAGGAACACCTATGGTGACAATAGGTCAGATCGGTTCAGATTTACATATAGCTCCCATACAAATTTCGCTCCCGATTTGATTTTTTCCGCTCTAGAACCATAAATTGTATCAGATTGTCTTCAGATTTGGCAAAACATCTTATTTTTAAACTAGGAACACCTATGGTTAAAATAGGTCAGGTCGGTTAAGATTTACATATAGCTCACATACAAATTTCGCTCCCGGATAGACTTTTTCCGCCCCAGAAACAATGAATTTTTACAGAATTTCTTCAAAGTGAGCATAACACGTTATATTTGAACTGGAAGTTAGTCACTTTATTCCATGTAGGGTTTACATTTACCCGTACTTTTTAATTCCCGGGAAACGGGAATTATTTTTTCAATTTCCCGGGATCCGGGGACAGCACGGAAAATCGTGAACATAGTGGTTACCATGAGTTAAGCCTATTTTTTTTTCAATGAAACACATTTTTTTAAAGTAAAATAAATATATATTAAATAAATATATATTTCACAGAATTCATATAATAAAGCGCAAGCGTGAGATCAATTCAAACAAGTTTCAAAATTAATTAAAGATCAGAAATGTCTTATTTTATTGGAAAATGTATGCGACGGAGAACGATCTTCATATTAATAGTGAGTGTAGCATTAAATGAAATGTTTGTTCTTTGTCCTGTCCCGCTTCAAAAACTTTAAATTCTTTATTTTTGGCGTTCGGATACACGCCCAAAATCTATTTTTCCTGGATTTTATTTTTTTTCATATGGAGCTTGACAGGAAAAATCCGAAAAAGTGTATTTTTAACCTACACCCGAACGCAGCTTAAAATATTTTGTCATCCACCTTCAATATTTGACATACCTGATTAAAAGCGATGTGATCTAAGTTTTTAGACAACACTTTTAATTTTATAGTGGAAATCATGAAAAAATATGCGCAGAAATATGTAAACATTTCTACTGAATTCCCGCGGGATTCCCGTACGAATTTCTCGGGAAACGGGAAATGAAAAATGTGTGAATTCCCGGGAATTTCCCGCGGGAAATCCCGGGATGCAAACCCTACCCGATACAAATAGTCTTATCGATTTGGCAAATCGGACCAGGTCATATTAGCCTATCGTTGTCACTTTTACCGAGTTGGATTGTATTCGGATAGAAAGTGGAGTGTATCATATAGTCGGCCCCGCCCGACTTTAGTCTTTCCTTACTTGTCTTGTTTTTTCAAATATCAAATTGCAAATTATTTTGACTATCCGTATGGAAGTTATATCAATTTTATTTTAACCAAAATTTATGAAACTTTGTGTGGGAGGGATGTGGCTATATCGCTCCTCCTCCTCCTATAAACCCTTTGCCATGTAACAAATTTCACAGTATTTCGATCGTAGTTTAGGGTAATTATAAAAACTTTATCAAATACAAAAATAAAGCTGATTCCGAATATACGTATGGAAGTTAGATTGGTTTTAATTTAACATAATATTAAAAAATAATAAATTTGGGAACAACTATACCATGTGCATAGTCGTGTACACCTGCCAGCCACACAGACGGACGGACGGACATGGCTCAAACAGCATAAAAAAATTGTGAAACGGATTTGGTCCAAACATACTGATTGTCTTATTCACTCCTTCAATACGTTACACTTTTGTATATGAGTCATTCCATGTCAAGCGGTACGGTTTTTGACCTCGATAGCTGCGATTGTTTTGTAAGTAAGTTTGTGTATATACTCTTATCATAACAATATTGTATACTTATTTTTGGTAAACAATTTGACATTTTTTCACGAGTTATGACTAATTTAACAGTGAAAAAATACTACTTTTTCAAAACGGTGTGTTCATTCAATCGCTTGTAACTCTTGAATGTAATTTCAATTAATTTTAAAATATTGATGTGGTGTGTAATAGCAGGGTTAGATTTTTTAAGTTTTTGCAATATTAATTCTTTTAATTTGATTTTCGAAATGATTACACCAATCCATTTTGTTGAAATTTTAAAGTAGTGTGCGTAGGTCTATTTTTAAGAGACTGTGTAAGTTTGAAAGTCGTGATGGCTTCTACTTTTTACATTTTTTTTTACAAAATCAAAAACAGAATTACAGAAAAAAATATATTTTTCCATCACCTATTTTTTCTTGGATTTTTCATTGTTTTTTGTTTTGTTTATGTATCAATGAAAAATTATAATTTGTATGCTATTTCTGTGTAATTTAGTGGAAAAAGTGAAATCGGAGAGAAGTTTTGTATCTGTACTATATCACAACATTGAACGATGTGATCCACTTTCTCTGTAGGTACATCTTCAAATAAAGGAGTACCAAATTTGAAGAAAAACAGTAAAATGAAAAAAAAAAAAAAAAAAAAATAAAAATGTTTAATGAAACAAGGCACTCGCATATCTCAAACGAAACAGGGAGAACACCTTCGACACAGTGGAAACAAATTGAAATTTATGGCTGCACATTTATCAATGTAGAATATTAGTAGTAACAAACAAGTAATGAAAGGCTAAAGTCGGGCTGGACCGACTATATGATACACTCCACTTTCTATCCGAATACAATTGAATTCGTAACAAGTAAGGAAAGGCTAAAGTCGGGCGGGACCGACTATATGATACACTCCACTTTCCAACCGAATACAATTCAACGCGGTAAAAAAGTGAAAACGGGAAGAATTTGTGTATGTTTCCTAATCATAGGCTAAGATGACCTGGTTCGATTTGTCAAATCGATAAGAATATTTGTATCGGGGCTATATCCAAACATGGAAAAATGTGACTAACTTTCACAATAATTTCTTCCACTTCAAATATAAGGTGTTATGCTCACTTTGAAGAAATTCGGTGAAAATTCGTTGTTTCTGGGGCGGAGAATGAAATTCGTATGGGAGCTATATGTAAATCTGAACCGATCTGACCCATTTTCACTATGGGTGTTTCTAGGATTCTAAGTCGATCGGTATAATTAACAACGGGTCTATCTCTCTTCCTTTTGGGTGTTACAAACAAATGCACAAAGACATAATACTCTCGTGGAGTGTTGAAAACGGGAAGGATTTTTGTATCCTGTAAATGTATGTGTTTGACAAAAAATTTTAAATCGGAAAGGACATTTGTATGGGGTTATATTGAAACTTGGAACGAAATAGGTGAAATATAATATGTATAGTTTGGCTAAAATTGGCTAAACATTTGTATTGGGGCTATATCAAAATCTGAACCGATCTTACCCACTTTCCGAATAGGTTTTTATAGTTGGCTTATAACATGTTGTGCCAAATTTAAACAAAACAGGGCACACTATGTGGTTTCTAGAGCGGAAAATGTCAAATCGGGAGCGACATTTGTATAGGGACTATATCTAAATCTGAACCGATATTACCCACTTTCAGCATAGCTGTTTCTAGTTAGATTATGAGGTGTTAAGCCAAATATGAAGAAAATAGGGCACAATATGTGGTTTCTAGAGCGGAAATTGTCAAATCGGGAGCGACATTTGTATGAGGGCTATATCTAAATCTGAACTGATTTGCCTCAAATTAAAAAGCGTTCGTCCTTGATCCACAAAGCTTACTGGCGCCAATTTTTGTTTAGATCGGACTATAATTGCGACCTGTAATTTGATTACACCAATACATAGACTGACGGATTGACAGACGGACATTGCTAAATTGACCCAGAAAGTGATTCTAAGCCGATCTGTATAATAAACGATGGGACTAACTCATTTCCTTTTGGGTGTTACAAACAAATGCAGAAAGACTTCGAATTAGAATCACTTTTTGAGTCGATTTAGCGATGTCCGTCCGTCCGTCTGTCCATCTATTGTTGTAATCAAAGTCCAGGTCGCAATTGGTGTTATAACTAAATGAAACTTTGCACAACGAAGTTTTATGGGATAAGGACTAACGCTATTTAATTTGAAGCAAATCGGTTCAGATTTAGATATAGCTGCCATACAAATGTTGCTTCCGATTTTACTTTTTCCGCTCTAGAAACCACAAACTTTAACAGATTTTCCTCCAATTTGGCAAGACGCCATATATTTCAACTAAAAACAGCTCTGGTAAAAATAGGATAAATCGGTTCAGATTTATATATAGCTCCCATACAAATGTCTTCTCCGATTTGACTCTTTCCGCTCTAGAAACAACAAACTTTGACAGATTTTCTTCAAATTTGGCAAAACAGCTTATATTTCAACTAAAAACAGCTGTGTTAAAAATAGGATAGATCGGTTCAGATATATTTAAATAGCTCCCATACAAATGTCTCTTCCTATTTGACTCTTTCCGCTCTAGAAACCACAAACTTTGACAGATTTTCTTCAAATTTGGCAAAACAGCTTATATTTCAACTAAGATCTGCTATGGAGTTCAGATATATATATATATATTTCACTACTGAATTGATTATTTCCGCTCTAGAAATAGCATATTTGAACAGATTGTCTTCTAATTCGGCGCATCAGCTAATGTTTCAAATAGAAACAACTAAGCACCTGATTTGATTCTTTCCGCTCTATAAACAACATATTTAACACTCCATAAAATTTGGGAAAACGTCTAATATTTCAACTAGGAAACCTTTGATAAACATGGGTCAGAACGGTTCATATTTGTATATAGCTCCCATTCATAGTTTGTGTTAACATTTTCTTACAAATACAGATAGAAGTATGGAATTTGTAGTACATTCTCCTCTTATAGCTGCATCGTATATCACCCGGTTCAAATATAATGACCCTTTGTATATCCTACACCATAGGGTATAATGAATAAGTGTAGGGCATCATATAGTCGACTTTAACCTTCCTTGCTTGTTTCACTTTGTATAATGCTCCTTTCGACCACAAAATTTGACCCAATGTAATAAGAAACTAAGACCAGCTGAAATTTATAAGTTTATTCTACAAAAAAGATCTTCTCCGTTCCAAAAATGCTGTTGGACAGTGTATTTAGATTATGTATTTAATCACTTTTTGATCATTTTCATCCTGAATTTACTCGATATGTATGAGAATGTTCGTACCAATTCTTCTTACAGCGTGAACAATTTCTTTAGCACGCAAAGGAAATGAACTTTCAGAAATTCATAATTTTAAGGGTTCAAAAGAGGAATATAAATTTTACTAACCATATGTCTGAAGGTGAAATCATGAAATTCGGTGTTTACTTTTTCGCATTTTTCGAAAAATATTTACATTTTCTGCCATTGTTTCAATATTAACATGTGACACTACTTTCTGAGAATAGACAAAGCCTTAAAAATTACCACACACGAATACAAAATTTGGCACAACATCCTATGTGATCTTTACCAATCAGCGTTATGGGTATTTTTCTATAGAAAAAAATACAATTTAATGCGTGCGGTGAAGACAAAATCCATAGATATTTATGCATTTTTACAATAGAAATTCCAAACGTGATCTTTAAAAGAATTTAATCCGCGTTAGCAGTGTGTGTGTGCAGTGCAGTTACTTGCGAATGCACATGTGGTGCATGCCACCCACCTAAACATTTCCCGGAGTTCGTGTGGGTGTGACTGGTTTTGCACGAGTGTAATTGTGTGCAAGAGGGTGGATGTGGATATGTATGCGAGATGCAGAGTATAAGACACTGTAGTGGATATGTTTGCTCTGCCACACGTTATAAATAATGCAACAGCAAAATCCACATCTACACAAAGTTGCAACAACAACGGCAGCTGCAGCAGTAGCAGCAACACCACCACCAAAACCAGCAACATGAGCATCGAAGTTTGTATGCTGATGAGGTTGCAACAGTTACCCATTCCACCTTTTGTACTCACCACCATAGTTACATTAAGTTCGTTATGGAATTTGTAACAACCGAGGAGAATACCCTCAGAATACCCGGTGTCATTTTCAATTTCGGAAAATTAGGAAAAATTTCGGCTTAGACATACATATGTGTATACAAAAATGCGTGAAGCATCCCAACAAGCAATGTAATACGAAAACGATTCGAAATCGTATCGGCTAGAAGAAAAATAATATTGCGGCAACATACGGATGATAAATCGGCGATAATGCCAGATTATCATCCACAAGAAATCTGGATGATATCGCCATAATATCACCTGGAAGATAAAAACGAGATATCGCCAGATAACCACCTAGAAGAAAAAAACGCAATTTTCCATATTTATCATGTTTTTCATTTTTCAAAATTAATAATTACAAACATCATAACGATAACACGTGTTCGAAAAAATATCTGAGGTATGGAACTAGATACATTTTCGATCACGGGGAGTGGTTGATTGCTTTCCGGCAAGAATGAATTCCTTGCAAACATTTCAGCCAATAGGTTAGCTTTGTCAACCGGGTTAGTGAATATCTGGTCATCTTTAACAAGAGTTGGGATAGATGAGGAGTTATCCTTTACTCTTCTCACAAATGACCAAAAGCTCTTACTTCCCCTGGGAGAAGCAAGAACTTTGGCACGAAGATGTTGTTCGTATAAATGACTTTATTCCAATCAAGATAATATTTTCAATCATTTCAGCCGCAACATCTATATCGCCATTTAGAAAACAAAGTTTCCAATTGAAATGCTGGAAAAAGTTGTTGAGCTCGGCCCAACGTGCCTTTTCGTATATATGTATTGTCCGCTTTGGGGCTGGGGTCGAAGCGACACGAAGAGCGGAATATGAAAAGGATGCTGAAACAATGCAGTGATCCGAATTACCAAGAGGTACTAGAACGTTAACTTCATACTTTTCAGGGTGTGATGTTAAGTAAAGATCAAGAATATTAGAGTGTTGCCCTTGGACACACAGAATGTGAGTCGGTTCATTCACTAGTTGCGTCAAATCATTATGCGCGGCAAAAAGCTCGGCGTATTGACCCTCCGGTGTTGAGTGACTCGAATGGGCAAGCCAAGAGGAATTATGGACATTGAAATCGCCAGCAACCACAATTTCACTGTCAGGACAATCCTCTAAAATTTTTGTAATAATACACAAATCCGAAATGTAGTACGTGTGTTCCAATCTTCAATTTAACCCAAAGGGAGTTAAATTCTGGATTTTCAGAGTTTAAGTTATGCCGGCTCTGAAACACTATATCATTACGTACATATACCAAAAGACCTCTGTGGGGGATAAAGAGGGATAGGGTGTGCTACCCAGGAATGTGAAAATCCTGTGGATCAGAATCCTCACACACCTGGGTCTCACAAAGAGCAAAAACATCACGCCGATGGAATTGTACATGAGCGTACACGGCAAAAAAATTCGCTCTCAGCCCTCGTACATTGGCAAATTGTACTTTAAACTTACCCACCATTAGAAAAGACAAACAAGAAAAAAAAACAAAACAGAGTCAGCCAGTCAGTATGGGTTTGGAAAAGAAGCAAAACATATACCTAAAAATAAAACAAATAAAATGCATATAATACAAACAAATCTGTCCTCCGATTTTATTACATTGGCGTTACTTTGTAGAGAAATAAATTGCAACTTGTATGCATATGAGTTCATGTCAAACCGAATACTTTTTAAATTAACATTTCCGATTTCTTTGCAACTTAGTAGGATAACTGCACTCTATAAAATATTTGATTTATAGGGCACGAAATAAAATTGAAAAGATATGACCTATTGAGAAGTAGTAAAATTAAGATAAAAGGTTCGAGGTAGGAACATTGAAAATTATATTGTGTGAAAATGCTTATTTTAAAGATAATTGTATTTTGTTGCATTTTGTGGGTTTCTTAAAAAAAGGAGTATTTCCTTCGACTATAAAGAAACCATGTACATTTTAGAATTGAGAAATAATAACAATTAAAAACTGTAATAAATGTAGACGACCGAAAACGCTATTTTTGAACGAATGTATTCATTGACTTTTCTACTAACTTTTCTACATTGACTTTCGGAAAGGACATTTGTATGGGTTGGTTGCGCCGGGGTGACTAAGACCTTTGTAGCTAGTTATTGCAGCGACAGACTACAGCCTCTGGTGGGAATCGAACCCACGACCCCCACGCTGATAGCCGAGCACGCTACCAACTCGACTACCGGGGCGCTCGGGTGAAATATAATATGTATAGTTTGGCCAAAATTGGTTAAACATTTGGAAGCAACATTTGTATCGGGGCTATATCTAAATCTGAACCGATCTTACCCACTTTCACCATAGGTTTTTTTAGTTATAGTATAATATGTTGTGCCCAATTTAATGAAAATCGGGTGCAATATGTGTTTTGTAGAGCGGTAAAAAGGCAAATCGGGAGCAACATTTTTCTGGGGGCTATATCTAAATCTGAACTGATCTTACCCACTTTGAGATTAGGTGTTTCTAATTGAATTATAAAATGTTGAGCCCAATTTAAAGAAAATCGGGTGCAATATGTGTTTTGTAGAGCGGTAAAAAGGCAAATCGGGAGCAACATTTTTATGGGGGCTGTATCTAAATCTGAACCGACATTACCCACTTTCAGCATAACACTTTCTAGTTAGATTATAAGGTCTTAAGCCAAATTTGAATAAAATCGGGTGCAATATGTGGTTTCTACAGCCGAAAATGTCAAATCGGGAGCGACTTTTTTATGGGGGCTATATCTAAATCTGAACCGATCTTACCCACTTTCTGCATAAGTGTTTGCAGTTGGATTATAAGATGTTTTGCCAAATTTAAAGAATATCGTTTTCAAGATGTGGTTTCTAGAGCGGAAAATGTCAAATCGGGAGCGACTTTTGTATGGTAGCTTTATCTAAATCTCAACCGATATGCCTCATATAGCCTTCGTCCTTGATCCATACAACTTATGAGTATTTGAGAATTACTTTGAAAAGTTCTGTCTTATAACACTGTCCGACAGAACATATTAAACTTGTACCAGATGATATATAGTTAATTGGTGTTTTTAGTTTTTCATTACCTCATCCTGTTGACCCTTAAAAGGACTACAAAGTTCCAAAGGATACAATTTTTCAAAAATTATTATAGATTTTTATTATATACTAGCTGACCTGACAACAATTTTCCTGTCCATATTTCAATTAGTTTGTTTGGGATCATCGTGTGAATTTTTGAAAAGCTATTATTAAATACGGCATTTTGATTGCTGAATGAGCAGTTCGACATTTTTCAACAACTTAGCTGTAATTTCAGATGAAGCCGGTAAAAATAAATTCTGCGAGAGAATCGTAGCCAAAATCTACACCCTCAAAATAGTCTTAGGCTCCCATGTGATCGTCCAGAGTATAATCACTCAAATTCCATCGTTCAAAACTTTCATAGGTGTCGTACATTAATTGCCGATTTAACGACGAAGCGTGCTCTCAAAATGTCTTCATCTTCGTGCTTTCTTTTAAGAAACGTTTCTGCAATATGATATTCGTTAATTTCCCCACTTCCCAGTGACATTGCAAAAAATAATCCGGTATTAACTGAAGATTCTGAGGCGATATTCTGAGGTTGTCAATCAATGTTATTCGCAGCCAATAATAGCATGTTCGCTCAACGACACACGGTTTGGAGCAACGTATGAGAACACAAAATGAAAAAATCTAAATATCAACATTCGCAATATCAATAGAATTTTGTCCAACAATTATTTTGAAAATACTCCAGATTAGCCAATCCGCAACACATGATTCTGTTCGTCAGCTGGATATGGAAGTGGAATCGCCCGCAATGTAAATCGAAAATCACCTGCCAACAGAATCATTGAACCAATAGCGCGACATAGTACACTCCTCCGGACCGACCAATCCTAGGCCATCTCAGATATTTGAAAGGTTGCACGACGGTGTTTCTTTAATTTTCATATTCATCGCATCCTGAGTGCATTTCGGCAGTCTTCAAAGAACGCCGCAATGCTTCGTATCCACATTGTTTTTGCATTGCATTCCAACTCTTGATTAAATGCTTAGTGTATCGATAGTGTAGCGCTGTCACTTCTAGTGGCTTATATTAAACGGCTTATATTAATCGCATGTCTTCATTCAATGCCTCATTGTGCATTTTCAGAAATGTCCTCTTTGTATTTGGTTCACGAATCGGTGAAAATACATGAAAAACGTGTCACTGGGTTTCCCTGTTCATTTCATGACTGATTACGATCTGGAATTATGAACCGAATAAAAATAAATCAACAAAATAAGTCGTTATTATCGTCAGATCAGTCTGTCCTGTCTGTCTGTCCGTCTGTTGAAAGCACGCTAGCATCTAAACGAAAGGAGCTATAACGTTCAAATTTTCCATAAATGCGTCTTATAGTCGTAGATCGGTTGGCATTGAAATGGGGCGAAATCGGCCCAAAGGGAAACATTTTTCCCTTACAAGGACTAAAAATACCCATAATAATCCCTAATATTTTAGCGTATTTAAGCATGTTTTTTGAATATGTCTGTTTATATTCGCTTGATATTTGGTATGCGCATTCCCAAAATGTGCACCATAAAGTGATTATTATCGGTAGGGGGTGAAATGGGGCAAAAAAGGGTTAAAATTGGTACATATTAAACGACAACAGCTAGAAACGCGAAATTCGGTGTGTACAAATTAATAACTTGTGAGTTATTTTTTAGCTCTTAGAAGAGCTTTTGTCTTTATTGAGTGATAAAACCAAACTGAATAATTAATTTACAATTTGTATTAACGAAAGTAAAGAATAAAATTGTTGACGACGCGTAACAAACCATTCCCACTAGTTGCAGCGGCACGGGTAGCAATGTCAGCAAAATATTTATTTCGGTGGAAAATATTGCACGCGTAATAGCGTCAGCAATAATTAATTTGGGTTATGATTGATTCATTAACCCAGCAAACAATTTTGACGTTAACATACATTCCTCTAATTGAGTAGATACATAATATAAAAGTTTCTTTTTTCCAAATTCGTACTTTTAAGGGTAAAATCGGAATAGAGGGATAAAAATGGTACCAACCAAACGGCTGTAGAATAATGAAATTCGGTGTATATACGTTCATCTGATTGCCAAGACACGTAAAATAAACGGATTTTTCGAAATTCGTACTTTTTGGGGTTAAAATTAAAAAAAGGGGATAAAAAAAGTACCAATCTAATGACCGCAGCTAGAGTCATGAAATTCGGAGTATACATTATATGATACATAATATAAAAGTTTATTTTTTCCAAATTCGTACTTTTAAGGGTAAAATCGTAATAGAGGGATAAAAATGGTACCAACCAAACGGCTGTACCTAGAATAATGAAATTCGGTGTATATACGTTCATCTGATTGCCAAGACACGTAAAATAAACGGATTTTTCGAAATTCGTACTTTTTGGGGTTAAAATTAAAAAAGGGGATAAAAAAGTACCAATTTAATGACCGCAGCTAGAGTCATGAAATTCGGAGTATACATTATATGATACATAATATAAAAGTTTCTTTTTTCCAAATTCGTACTTTTAAGGGTAAAATCGTAATAGAGGGATAAAAATGGTACCAACCAAACGGCTGTACCTAGAATAATGAAATTCGGTGTATATACGTTCATCTGATTGCCAAGACACGTAAAATAAACGGATTTTTCGAAATTCGTACTTTTTGGGGTTAAAATTAAAAAAGGGGATAAAAAAGTACCAATTTAATGACCGCAGCTAGAGTCATGAAATTCGGAGTATACATTCCTCTGAGTTATAGACACGGAAAAGAAACTGATCTTTCGAAATTCGTACTTTTTGGGGTTAAAAGGAAAAAAAGGGGATTCAAATAGTACCAATCAAATGACCGCAGCTAGAGTCATGAAATTCGGAGTATACATTCCTCTGACATCTCTCTGGCGTAGACACGGAAAATAGACGAATTTTTCGAAATTAGTACTTTCAAGGTATACAATGGTACAGAGGAATAAAAATAATACCAACTAAACAACTACAGCTAGAATGATGAAATTCTAATTGCGTAGAAATAATAATAATACCAACTAAACGACTACAGCTAGAATGATGAAATTCTAATTGCGTAGAAACGTCAAGGGGTAAAAATGGTACCAACCAAATGATAAGGAAATGAAAGACTAAAAACACCTATTAACACTATTTTGCCTATAGTTTCATACATATGTCACCCGATTCAAGTGTACCACTTTTTTAAATACTTTATGGGTATCAGCATTAAGGTCATAAATGTTTCAATGTTTCGAGAAACATATTTAAAATACAACCGTGATTTTTTAGTCCTTTTTGCTCATATAATATAAGAAACTGCGAGGACATGTAGTTTTTTACTTTATTTCCTATGGGCAACCAACAATAGTAATTTTGTTTGCTTTCCGCCTATTATCAATTTCAGGGACATATCGAAGGAAACCATAAAAAACGTTCTAATTACAAAAAGAAAGCAGCCAGTAATTATCTTATGGCTCAAATATCCATGAATATAACAACAGTTCATTATTATCAATTTGAATCTACGCCGAAATGGAAAGGTTTAGAAAGAGTCTATTGTTTTCCTTTGTACTAATTTCTAAGGAAAGATTTATGTGAATGATCCCTAAATGAGTTTTTCCATTAAATCCCTCTTGCAGGGACCACTCTAGCTAATCTCTGCGCTGCAACACAATTAAGGACATGTTTAACGAGGGTCTGACAGGTAGGCAGGCATGTGGCTGAAGATCGAAACCAGGTATGTGGTTGGTTTTCAATTTCGAGTATAAATACTCCTCAGACCATTCACCAAATGCACAGTTCGTGTTGATCACTTGCCGAAGAAGCACCATCATGAAAGTATTCATTGCCGTTTGCCTGTTGTTTGTAGTGGTAAGAATTGAAATCGATCTCAACAATTTTCTTTGAAATTGACCAATTGTCGTCTTTCTCTTTTATTCCTTTCAGACCTCTGCTGAATATGTGGTCAAGAGCCGCGAAAATCTCCTGCAATTCCGCAACGAATGTGTATCGGAATTAAAGATTCCCGACAATCTTGTCGAACAGTACAAGCAGTGGCAATATCCCAACGATGCTGTCACCCAGTGTTATCTGAAATGCGTTTTCGTCAAGTTTGGCTTGTTCGATACCAAGGGAGGTTTCCAAATCGAGAACATCCATCAACAGTTGGTGGGCGTCAATGCTGAGGCTGATCATGATGATGCAGTCCATGCCAAGATTGAGTCGTGTGTCGACCAGAATGAACAGGGCAGCAACGCTTGCGAATGGGCTTATCGCGGTGCCAGCTGTTTCATCAAGAACAACTTGCAGCTGGTGCAAAAGAGTGTTACAGTCGAAGCTTAGTGATATATTTATTTCTAATACAATACAAATATAGTTTTTAAGATTTGAAAAGAATTTTCTTATAGATATTTTATACTCAAATATATACATAATTGCATTATTTTAAAAAAAAAACAGTTAATTTTTAATTGAAATGTTTAGAATATATTGAAAAAAGTTTAAAAATCAGTAACATTTACATAAAAGTGAACAGAAGAACCGGGAAATGTATTTGGAAATTAATCTGACTCATGACAGAATTTGGTAACGAATAAGATTCTATAGATTGTTGAGCGATTATTTCCAAAATTACTTCCATTATGGCACGTAGACAGCTGCAGCTTGCGCATATACAGCCGAAATCTTCCCATACATATATGAAACCGCTTTGAAAAGTCGCGTTCCTGAGAAATAATTTTCGAGTGGTTTGCCATAATTTTAATGACCAATTAAATTTTTTCGAAATTTTTTTCCTTGAAATATCGACCTGAAACCCTATAAAGTATATATATTCTTGATCGTCATGAAATTCTAAGACGATGTAACCTTGTCCGTCCGTCCATCTGTCTGTTGGAAGCACTCACTTTTTCCAAATTCGTACTTTTAACGGGTATAATGGGTATAAAATGAAATGGTACCAACCAGTAGCCTGCACCTAGAATAATGAAATTTGGCGTAAACATTGCCCGATTGCGTAGACACGTAAAAAAAGGGATTTATTGAAATTTGTTAAATTGAAAAGGGGAATAAGAGATGTACCAACCAAATGGCCGCAGCTCAGTCATGATATTTGGAGTACACGTTCCTCTGACTGCGTAAATACGAAAAATAAAAAGGTTTTCCCAACTTCGTACTTTCTGGGGATACAATGGGAACAGAGGGATACAAATGGTACCAACTAAACGGCTACAGCTACAATGATGAAATTTGCTGCCTACATTCCTCTAATTGCATAGACACGTAAAATAAAGATATTTTTGAAAGTCGTATTTATACACTCCACGAGAGTATTATGTCTTTGTGCATTTGTTTGTAACACCCAAAAGGAAGGGAGATAGACCCATTGTTAATTATACCGATCGAATTAGAATCACTTTTTGAGTCGATTTAGCTATGTCCGTGCGTCCGTCTGTCCATCTATTCTTGTAATCACGATACAGGTCGCAATTGTAGACCTAACTAAATGAAACTTTGCGCAATGAAGTTTTTCGGGACAAGGACGAATGATATTAAATTTGAAGAAAATCGGTTCAGATTTAGATATTCACTCTAGATTTTCACTTTAGATTTTCACTCTAGATACCACATATTACAACACATTTTCTTTAAAATTGGCAACTAGAAACACCTGTGGTAAAAATGTGTTAGATCGGTTCAGATTTATATATAGCTCCCATACAAATTTCGCTCCCGATTTGACTATTTCCGCTCTAGAAACCACACACTACATCAGATTGTCTTCAGGTTTGGTAAAACATCTTATATATCCACTAGAAACACCCATGGTGAATATAGGTCAGATCGGTTCATATTTATATATAGCTCCCATACAAATTTCGCTCCCGATTTGACTTTTTCCGCTCTACAAACCACATATTGTATCAGATTGTCGTCAGATTTGGTAAAACATCTTATAAAGAGTGATTTTTTTGAGGTTAGGATTTTCATGCATTAGTATTTGACAGATCACGTGGGATTTCAGACATGGTGTCAAAGAGAAAGATGCTCAGTATGCTTTGACATTTCATCATGAATCGTCTTACAAACGAACAACGCTTGCAAATTATTGAATTTTATTATCAAAATGCGTGCTCTGTTAAGAAAGTTCATTGCGCGCTTCCATTTTATGGTCAGTTTAATCGACCCACTGAAGCGGCTATTCGGGCTATTGTGACTAAATTTCGCACCAAATTTACATTGTTGGACATTAAACCACCAACACGCTTACGTAGAGTGCGAACTGAAGAAAATATCGCAGCTGTATCGGCCAGTGTTAATGATGACCACCAATTTTCGATTCGTCGCCGTTCGCACCAATTGGGTCTCTGTTACTCAAAAACGTGGAAATGCCAAAATTGGACTAAGCGGATGGACCACCTAAGACGCAGCCGCGGTCAACATTTAAATGAAATTATCTTCAAAAAGTAAATGTCATGGACCAATCTAACGTTTCAAATAAAGAACCGATGAGATTTTGCAAATTTTATACGTTTTTTTTTTAAAAAAAGTTATCAAGCTCTTAAAAAATCACCCTGTATTTAAACTAGGAACATCTACAGTGAAAATAGGTCAACTCGGTTCAGATTTAGACATAGCGCCCATATAAATGTCGCTCCAGATTTGACTTTTTCCGCTTTAAATGCTACATATTGTACTCGATTTTCTTTAAATTTGGCACAACATCTTATAATCTAACTAGAAATACCTATGCAGAAATTAGGTAAGATCGGTTCAGATTAAGATATAGCCCCCATACAAATGACGCTCCCGATTTGACAATTTCCGCTCTCGAAACCACATATTGTACTCAATTTTCTTTAAATTTGGCACAACATCTTATAATCTTACTAGAAACACCTATGCTGAAATTGGGTAAGATCGGTTCAAATTTAGATATAGCCCCCATACAAATGTCGCTACCGATTTGACTTATGCGCTATTGAAACCACATAATGTACCCGATTTTTTTTAAATTGGCAGAACATCTTATAGTCCAACTAAACAAACCTATGGTGAAAGTGGGTAAGATCGGTTCAGATTTAAATATAGCCCAAATACAAATGTTGCTCCCAAAAGTTTAACCGATTTTGGCCAAACTATACACTTTATATTTCACCTATTTCGTTCCAGGTTTCATTATATCCTCATACAAATGTCCTTTCTGATTTAACCTTTTTTGTCAAACACATACATTTACAGGATACAAAAAACCTTCCCGTTTTCACTTTTTCACCGAATTGAATTGTATTCGGATAGAAAGTGGAGTGTATCATAGAGTCGGCCCCGTCCGACTTTAGCCTTTCCTTACTTGTTTTTAAAATGGAATAAAAATGGTACCAAGAAGATGCAATATTTGTACAGTCTTATAATGGTGCAAATGTAATGTCAGGCTGCAAGAATATATTTCAAATGAAATTAAAGAAAAATCCACATACAAATTAAATTTGGTCACAGAAATTAAATTTGATTATTATCGTGCAATGTTCGAACATAAAATCATTGATATTTTTTAATGCAGCATATTTGTTTTTCAAAACGTTTAAAAATAAACATTCATTACCCAGAAATTTGAAATATTATTGAAAGTCTCCCGCTAGCCAAAGTAGTAAGTGGATAATACTTGGGTATGATTTTCTGGGTTACATGTTGCGATAACAGTCTTAAAGAGAAACACCATTGTTAAATTATCATACTGATTGATAACGAATCACTGCTAGCGATTAGTCATAGTCTGCAAGACAGACGATAAAAATTGTTTGTGACTGCATATTATATTATTAAAGTTTTTAGAAGGACTTTCTAGTTAATATTTTATATTCTTATTTATTTTTTATTCGATTCCGCTATTTGTTATGTTCTCTATGAAAGACTAAATTCTTCTTTACAAATATGTTAATGTATCCCGTAAAAGTGGTAATAATTCATATTTCAATGAATTAACTTATTACTTCTCATTGTCATTTTCTCATAAAATTAACAAATGTATTTTTGTTATTTTTTATGAGAAAATGAGCACAACTCATTTTCCGAATATCCGTTTAAAAATATCGCACCAAGTAATAATGTATAATTCTGCCGTGCTAGCATATAAAGTTTTTAGCTGTTATCTTTTTGGCAACACCGGTTTAAACAGCTGACGCACGTTTTGTGTTTTGTTTCACTGTCAAACATCTTCAGTTTGGTCTATAATTTAACCATGAACGTCTTACAAACGAACAACGCTTGCAAATTATTGAATTTTATTATCAAAATGCGTGCTCTGTTAAGAAAGTTCATCGCGCGCTTCTTCCATTTTATGGTCAGTTTAATCGACCCATTGAAGCGGCTATTCGGGCTATTGTGACTAAATTTCTGAAGAAAATATCGCAGCTGTATCGGCCAGTGTTAATGATGACCATCAATTATCGATTCGTCGCCGTTCGCAGCAATTACTCAAAAAAGTGGAAATGCCTAAATTGGACTAAGCGGAGGCGCAGTCAAGGTCAACATTTGCATGAAATAATCTTCAAACATTAAATTATATGGACCGTACTATCGATTCAAATAAAGATTTCATGCATTTTTCTGAATTTTATGTGTTTTTTTTTTGAAAAACTTTCCTATAGCTTTTAAAAAATCACCCTTTATATTAAAAAAATTAATATTTTCCTGTAATGTTACGGCACTGCTACGAAAATCGACAGCCTCTGCGGGATGTAATCTTTTATAGATGGTATATAAAGTTCGATCCTGCCTGAACATAACGCCGTTTTTACTTGTTTAAACACGATTATTTGATAAAAAGCTAATCAAAAAACAGAAAAAAAAATTACTTTAAGTTCAAACAAATAAATAATAAAATAAATGCCCATGTTTCATTGTTATAATTTTGAACTAAACTTGATTAATTAATTTTAAATACCACGTCCACTTATAGGGCGTGTTTAGAAATATGTTTTTTTTTTTGCTGATAGTCCTTGACTATATAAAGAGCGATTTTTTTGAGGTTAGGATTTTCATGCATTAGTATTTGACAGATCACGTGGGATTTCAGACATGGTGTCAAAGAGAAAGATGCTCAGTATGCTTTGACATTTCATCATTAATAGACTTACTAACGAGCAACGCTTGCAAATCATTGAATTTTATTACCAAAATCAGTGTTCGGTTCGAAATGTGTTTCGCGCTTTACGTCCGATTTATGGTCTACATAATCGACCAAGTGAGCAAACAATTAATGCGATTGTGACCAAGTTTCGCACTCAGTTTACTTTATTGGACATTAAACCAACCACACGAATGCGTACAGTGCGTACAGAAGAGAATATTGCGTCTGTTTCTGAGAGTGTTGCTGAAGACCGTGAAATGTCGATTCGTCGCCGTTCGCAGCAATTGGGTTTGTGTTATTCGACCACATGGAAGATTTTACGCAAAGATCTTGGTGTAAAACCGTATAAAATACAGCTCGTGCAAGAACTGAAGCCAAACGATCTGCCACAACGTCGAATTTTCAGTGAATGGGCCCTAGAAAAGTTGGCAGAAAATCCGCTTTTTTATCGACAAATTTTGTTCAGCGATGAGGCTCATTTCTGGTTGAATGGCTACGTAAATAAACAAAATTGCCGCATTTGGAGTGAAGAGCAACCAGAAGCCGTTCAAGAACTGCCCATGCATCCCGAAAAATGCACTGTTTGGTGTGGTTTGTACGCTGGTGGAATCATTGGACCGTATTTTTTCAAAGATGCTGTTGGACGCAACGTTACGGTGAATGGCGATCGCTATCGTTCGATGCTAACAAACTTTTTGTTGCCAAAAATGGAAGAACTGAACTTGGTTGACATGTGGTTTCAACAAGATGGCGCTACATGCCACACAGCTCGCGATTCTATGGCCATTTTGAGGGAAAACTTCGGAGAACAATTCATCTCAAGAAATGGACCGGTAAGTTGGCCACCAAGATCATGCGATTTGACGCCTTTAGACTATTTTTTGTGGGGCTACGTCAAGTCTAAAGTCTACAGAAATAAGCCAGCAACTATTCCAGCTTTGGAAGACAACATTTCCGAAGAAATTCGGGCTATTCCGGCCGAAATGCTCGAAAAAGTTGCCCAAAATTGGACTTTCCGAATGGACCACCTAAGACGCAGCCGCGGTCAACATTTAAATGAAATTATCTTCAAAAAGTAAATGTCATGGACCAATCTAACGTTTCAAATAAAGAACCGATGAGATTTTGCAAATTTTATGCGTTTTTTTTAAAAAAAAGTTATCAAGCTCTTAAAAAATCACCCTTTATATCAAAATAATTTTTGAGAAAGACAACAATCTTTAAAGAAATATACATAAATGCCATACATATTAAATATAGCTGTGGTTACTTTTTAGTTTACATGTCTACTTTTTAGTTTACATGTCTACGCCGTCAGATGAATGTCTACACCGAATTTCATTATTCTAGCTGCAGCGTTCGATTGATACATTATTTTCCCACTATTCCCATTTTACCCAATTAAAAGTACGAATTTGGGCAAAAAAACATTTATTTTACTCAATTAGAGTAATGTCCACACCTAATTTCGATTTTCTAGCACAGAATCGCCTTAAGGTTCGCGTTTATGCTGTAAGGGGAATAATGAATATACCAAACATCAAGTAACTATAAGCAGACATATTAAAAATTGGTTAAATACTTCAAATATTAGATGTATTTCCTTTCTTTGTTAGGAAAACATTTTTCCCTCTGGAAAAAGATTTCGCCCATCCAAACCGATCTACTACTTTTAGATGTATTCTGGGTAAGTTTGAACGTCGTGGATATTTAAGATGCGATTTCATAAAATTCTTTTCAAAAATTTAATAATTTTCTTTAGTATGTATGAAAATTCATAAATAAATTGTATCATACAATTCTTTCATGAACATTTCATACTGTTTTGTTGTTATTTTTTCGAACTCAAACTCTTGTGCCAATTATATCTATGTGTGCACTCCGTGTTACAAAAAAAGTCTGCACTTGGAATTATGAAATATATATATATATATATATATATATATATATATACTTATATTTGAGTTCGTTGAAAGCTCGTTAAAATTGGATTTTTCAATATTTGTACTTTTAAGGGTTGCGAGGGACAAAAAGGGATGAAAATGGTACTAATTTAAGTATTGCAGCTATAGTCGCGAAATTTGGTGTGTAAGTTCCTCTCACCACATAAAAGCGGAATATAAATGCATTTTGTACTTTTAATGGTTGCGCGGGACAAAAAGAGATAAAAATGGTACCAACTAAAGTATTGCATCTAGAATCTTGAAATTTGATATGTAAGTTCTTCTGTCCATGTAGAAGCGCAGTAAAATTGGATTTTTCGAAATTTGTACTTATAATATGTGAGCGGGACAAAAGGGATAAAAATAGTACCAACTAAATTATTATAGCAAGAATCGTAAAATTTGGTATGTAAGTTCCTCTGACCATGTATAAGCACATTAAAATTAGATTTTTCAAAATTTGTACTTTTAAGGGTTACGAGGGACAAAAAGAAATAATAATGGTACTAATTTAAGTATTGCAGCTATAGTCGTGAAATTTGGTGTGCAAATTCCTCTGTCAAGGTAGAAGCGCAAATCCTAATGGATTTTTTCGAAATTTATACCTATAAGGTTTGAGCGGGACAAAAAGGGATAAAAATAGTACCAACTAAAATATTGCTCCTATAGTCGTGAGATTTGGTGCGTAAATTCCTCTGACAACGTAGACTTGCAACATAAATGGATTTTCAAAATTGTACTTTTAAGGGAGAGCGGGACGAAAAAAGAATAAAAATGGTACCAACATTAGGATTACAGCTAGAATCATGAAATTTAGTATGTAAATTCCTCTGACCATGTAGAAGCGCCATCAAAATGTATTATTTTTCACATATAAAAGGCTCTGCGGTTGTAATTTTTTATTAAAAACTGTAGTGCTATGTTCCCAATTTACTATTTTAGAAAAGAAAATCAAATAAATACTATCCTAAAACGTAAACGGATAATAACAAATACCTGGCGGGTAATATATTTATTTATTATATTATTTTTTTAAATATTAATATGTTTCTCATACAATTAAAAAATGTATTTGATGATCTTTTGAATACAAAAACTGTGGGAGGCTATAGCCCTTCCCAGCAGAAATCTATTGCTACGCCCATGATAACGATCCAGAATATATATACTTTATAGAATATGTACTTTAATTGCGATGTAAAATATCCATTTCAAAAAAGTTCCCATTTCAACAACATATTTTAATCAGAAAATGTTTGTTTTAATCTATAAAGTGAAAAAAACCGCCTCCTAATTCGACTAGGCCGCACCAGGCTTGATTCTCCATCATTTGTGCTCATTTGAATAATGTGCGTTGGGAATCTAGTGCACTTGTGGGTGCTTTTTTGGTTTTATCTCACACTCACAACACACACATAACACACATGCATCCAGTATCCATATGAAGGATGTGCAATCATACACTTGTAAGGATACATGAGAAATACTTACTTCAGTTCTCTCGTTTTTACTGTGTTTATTGCATAAACGGTAAAACTGACTGTTGGATACGGAAATGGAAATCTCGCAAAGAAAGTAACTGAAAATGGAGATTTTCGTTTTACTTTTTAATAATTGTGTGAGTGTGTACAGATATATGTACATACAATACATACATTCATGCACGAGGGTGGGGTAAAAAAGCCAGTGATATGTTTGGGGAATGAATTACTAAAGTAGTACCGAAGATTACACTGAATAGAAGCCACTTCATAAAATTGATTTTAGATTTGAATTATTCATCATTTCGAAACCAGATATCAATTGGAATTTTCTAAATATAAAGCGGAGATTATAAATTTCAATTGGATCGTTTGAAATAGAAATTATCACTTTCATTTTCCTTTTTCCCGAATTTCAAAAGGAAATGGTGTAGATATTTGGATTGAGTGTCCTTAAACTTTTCACCACCCCGTCGCATAACTTAATTTCGAGATAAACAATGTCTGCAGATTTTGCAATTTGTTTTCTTTACATTGAATAATCTGATGCAGTTCTTGTGTTCTTCTGTCTATTTAACTCTACACATGCCAGAGTTTTCTATACGGATTTCTATGTGAATAATTATTCAAAATTTGCATTTGAATTAAAGCCAGAAATGAATCACATAAAACTATTGAAAATCTACACGCACGCAAACACAAAAAAACATATATATATATTATATTTATGTATGTATATGTATATACTACGACAACGACGATGTCTAAATGTTATCTTTTGTTTTGTGATGTGGCATAAATAAAGATTAAATTTGCTTCATTTAAATTACAATTGAGATATTTTGGAAATGGCTTTCATGCTTTGCTGACATGTGTCTGCCTAAGGACAACAATAATATGTTGGAGCACTATGAGGTTGGGTATGATGATAACATGGGCATTTGATCTGTTTACATTGCGTTAAGTATTGGATAAAATACGATTGAAATTTGCAATATATAATTTTATAAATTTTATATATCCGCTTATTTTCAACTATCAGTTTTAAAATTATTATACTTAAAAATTCTTATATTTTAATGACGATATTCCGTTTTTTTTTTTGAGCTAGACTGATGGTTAAAAGAATTTAATAATAGGACTGTTTTTCTTTAAGGCGGGATAGCAAGCTTTGACTTACAATGAATAATTATCCAGGCTAAATCCAAAATGTTTTAAATAAAATTATGTTTATCATAAAATTATAATTATTATTATTATATAATTATTTATTTAGATTTTTGTTATTGCAGTTTAGTTATCCAGTCTTAACGAAGGTGATACTGTGCCGAATTTTATTAATTATCCAAATTTAACGATCGAACCTAAAAATCGTAAAAAATACCGAGTGTTTTCAAATGTTTCATTCTAAGATTCAACCGTCACATCTTGATGTAACAACGTTATTTTTAAGTTCTCTCAGTTTGGTATGAGTAGACTAACGACAGAATCAAGTTTGCAAAATAACTTCGAAAGGAAGTGCATGAGATTAAATACTTAGGAATTCATTTGAAAAGTATTTTTTCATGGGATGTTCATATTAAGTATTTGGTCACAAAGATTGCCTCAGCCTCTGGATTGCTTTTCAAATAAAATCGAAAATTGGATACTAAGATCAAGCTGCTAATATATCAAGCTCTGATTCATAGTCATCTTGAGTATTTAGTTGTGGCATATGGATATAAAAAAGTAATGAAATGAAATCACAACAATCTGCACAGAATAAACCTCTTTAATTGAATATTAATTTCTGAATATTAGACATAACACAGTATCTTTGTATAAGGATTATTGCAAAACTATTCTACCTATTGATGGTTTATATGAAAAACAACTTTTATATTACGTATTCAACTCACAATATTGGATATAGATCCGTAACGTTTAATTTTAACTCCAATAGATTCAATACTAGAAATTTTTCAAACCTAAGGATTGCAATATGTAGACTGGAGGCAACCAGGCAGAGAATGGAGTGCAGGCTGTTTGCATTTTAATAATTTGCCAGAAGATTTGAGAGATAGCATGTCAATATTTAAGAAAAAATTGAAAGAGTATCTTTTACAAAACGTTGAAGTGCTTCTTAATTATTGAATTATTTAAACTCACAATGTTATTATGAGTTGTAACTAATTATTCATTAATACAAACAATTATAATTCATAATTCGATCTAATACGATATTTAGAGTTACCTTCGTTTTTTGTTTTTTGCCAATTCGCCTCTCAAAGCCATTAATGGCGCGAGGCAACACGTAATTGGATAAATTGAATTTCGTTAAATAAAAATAATATAAAAAAAGTCTAGGTTAAGCCAACCCACTGTTTTCCTTTGCGTGTATCTCTTTTATCCTTTTGTACACAGTTTCGAACAATAAATTACACCAGATCTACATTCACGATCTCATATTTCTAGATGCAGCCGTCCGTTTAATCACCTTTTGTTAAATTTTCCCAAAAAGTACACATTTGTTTTCGCTTCTCCCCTAAAATTATTCATTTTTCAAAATTACTTTATGCTGCGGTTTGGTACTTTATTACTTGCAACGTTCATCCATTTTAAAAGCTACACAATTAAACTTTCTTTTTTTTTTTTAAAAGGTTCAACTTTGTCATTTAATAATGGAACACAATATCAGTCATTCTGGCTCGGCAGTACCTCATCCGATAAATCAAATTTTTCAGTACTCGTTGTGGATGCATTGGCTTCTCAATAGTCATGTGTTAGATCTCTGAACCCCATATTCGTCTATTTTGCTAATTAACATAGCCACAGATATGAAACTAAGCTTTATCTGAAAACACGGAAATTTACCACGTAAATATCACACAGTTTGCCTTAAAGATTCACTACTCTGGCAGTAAGTTTTTAATATTTCCCAATTTTCGATAAACATGAAAATAAAAATGAAAATTAATTTCATTTCTACCTTTCAAAGTCAAAGTAATCGGTAGTTTTTATTTAAATTGTTGCATGGCCCATGCTATAGCTACAAAGTAAAATATTCGAATAATTAATGTTGTGCGTCCATGTGGCCAGAGGTATGGATATACCAAATAACTTTGGTTGATACAATTTTTCTTTTCATGTCCCACTTCCCCGTGATTTACGTGACATCTCTCGCGGGGGCATCCTGTCGTGCCTGAAGACATCGTTTTGAATCCCCCTTCTCCTTAAAAAGAACAAGTAAGGAAAGGCTAAAGTCGGGCGGGGCCGACTATATAATACCCTACACCACTCCCTGCGTATGTACCACGCTTTGATTACTAAACCCAAGTATTTCATGGGAGCAATTTTATGTAGTTCATATAAATTATACAGTATGCTATAAATTGGTAATTGATCTAATTGTCCGACAGACAAATACAAATTATACAGTAGTATACCAAAGTCATTTCAAAGTATGGACATATGGGTATCTACCAAACAATTCTCATTACAATTCAATTCCGTAGAAAAGTGAAATCGGGAAGGATTTTTGCATCCTGTAAATGTATGTGTTTGACAAAAAATGTTAAATCGGAAAGGACATTTGTATGGGGGTATATTGAAACCTGGAACGATGTGACCCGCTTTCACCATGTCTGTTTATTGGTGAAATATAATATGTAAAATTTGGCCAAAATCGGTTAAACATTCGGGAGCAACATTTGTATGAGGTCTATATCTAAATCTGAACCTATCTTACCCACTTTCACCATAGATGTTTCTAGTTCGATTATAAGATGTTGTGCCAATTTTAAAGAAAAACGGGTACAATGTGTGGATTTTAGAGCGGAAAAAGTGAAATCGGGAGCGACATTTGTATTTGTCTGAACTGATCTTACCCAATTTTTGCATACGTATTTCTAGTTGGATCGGGTACTATATGTGCTTTATACGGCGGAAAAAGTCAAATCGGGAGCGACATTTGTATGGGGGCTATATCTAAATCTGAACCGATTTCCTACAAATTCAATACCGATGGTCATTGGCCAGAAAAAATAACTTCTGCCAAGTTTCATGCCAATCGGACAACAATTGCGACCTGTAGAGTGCGAACAAGCTTAGATGGACAGCATACGGACAGACATACAGACATCGTTAAATCGACTCAGCTGGTGATTCTCAGCTGGTGATTATTTCTTGGTGTTACAAACATTTGGGGCGAAACTAACTTATAATACCCTAGCCCACGAAGTGGTGTAGGGTATAAAAATGTATTCAAATGTACATAGTAACGCAGTAGGTGTTCAAGGGAATTTCCAAACCGAATTTCACTATTCTTCATTAGCTGCGATTCCCCCTTAAAAGTACAAATTTTGAAAAATCCATTTATGTTGCAAGTCTAAGTTGTCAGAGGAATGTACATAAAGATTTTCACGAATATAGCCGCTTGACTTAAATTGGTACATTTTTAACCCTTTTCGTCTCTTTCCACCCTCAAAAGTGCATACAGATTAGGAAAATTTTATCATGTTTTTGTATATATATAAATCGAAACCGATTTTATCTATATTCAAGACTTTTAGTCTCTGGCCAAAAAAATACTTCTGTAAAATTTTAAGGCAATCGGTTAAAAACTTTGATGTGCACTTTGATCACAAATCTTAGGTGGACAGATATACAGACATATATCGCCGACTCAACAGATCGGTACAGCTAAAAGTGGATATAGTTCAATTAATTGTTGGTGGTGTAAATTGAACAATGATTTTCAAAACAATAATTTTCAAATTATTTTTACAAAAATCATAACTGGTGTATTAATTTTACAAAAGGTTGCCATAAAATACGAATACGTTCTTAGTTGTCTCTTTGTATAAATATCCAATAATTCGACCGTTAAGATATATCAAGATGAGCAAAGACCAATTAAATGTCAGGTTATTCGAAAGGGCAATTTACACGAAATTCCTATACCAAAGAAGAAGAATGTAACTGATATCAGCAATCTTCGGCCGATTTCACTGTTTTCGAAATTAGGCAAGTGGTTTGAAAAGGTTTTAAGAGTGAAAATTGATTTAGGATTAGATCAAAATTATATTTCGGATTTCCAATTTGGATTTAGGAAGGGTCATTCGACAGTATATGTACTGGTAAAAGTTCATAGTGATGTTATTAAGAGTTTAAGAAGTAAGGAATGTATAGTTGCCATATCTTTGGACGTAGAAAATGCGTTTGACAAGACTTACCATAATGGAGTGATCTATAAATTAATACAAATAAGATTTGATCCTCATATAGTTACAATTTTTAAAAGTTATCAGAAAAAATACGACAAAGAGTGAGTCGTTCTGTTTCAGGAACGCGACTGGCAAATGTGATAGGACGTTTGTGCCGGAGAGTAAGTGTTGGAGGTTGTTGCTGAACGGATCGATTGAAATACCTCTCAGAGACAGTTTCAAATACTTAGGAGTTACTTTCAATAAATTAAATGTTTTTCAAACAAGTTTGTTTATGAAATTGCCTCAGTCACGACAATCCCAGTGTTAAAAGATAATGTAAACAGAGCCTCGAATTATGATATTTATTTATATATTTATTTAGATTTAATATTAGTTTTAATCAAATTTTTTTGTTAAGATATTCTCTCATGTTACGTTAGTGTCGGGAGCAAACCTCTTGAAATATTTGTATGTTTTAACGATTTAAGATGAAGCAAGATGCTGAAATTTGTTAACTGTAATTAAATCAATACATTATAGTTCTAAGAAAACCCATTATATATTTTTCCATATAACATAAATGATTTCATAAAAGCATCAATAAAGACATCAATAAGATGACATTTTTAATGAATGGTGGGTCCTCATCGCTTCTATAATACCCCGTACCATGGGTGACTGTAGCGTATAGCGATAGTATAGTAGTATAAAATACAAACGATAGTACAAAGAGTATAAAATATTCCATCGTATGTATAGGGTCCGCCATCTAACGCTTTTTTTCAACTATTCAACCGTTGGACTATTATTTGTGGGTGCCCTCAGCAGCCATTTGAATGAAATTATTTTCCATTATTAACCGGAAGGATTGCACTTTCAAATAAAAAAGAAATTTGAGAAAATATTCAGTAGTTTTTTTATAGCATTTTCAAAAAAAAGTTATTTGGCGGACCCTATACTAATCTGAGCGGTAAATATCATATCCAGTGCTTCGAGTCCACCGAACGTATGAGCAATTTATATAGGATCTGACATTACTCATACGTCAAGGTATACTTCTTTCGTATGCTGTGGAACCTGCTGTTTGCCGATGAGATAATTTACAATTTTCATATCAATGTCCAATCTGTCATCTGATGTACACCGCTCACTGCGTGTGAGCATGTGTCCGTACGTAATTTGACATTACAGGCAAAAACAATGGCACTTAATTGATTTTTGTTATCGTCGCAAAGTGCAATTTACCCTCCCGACAATGATGTGATTCCAATGATGTCAACAGAAAATCGCTTCAAAAACAAAATTGACGCATAAAAAGTTAAGAGCCATAAAACTCATATTAGACAAATGCGTGTTTGACAATCGCAATACCGCCAGGGATTCAGTGAAGGTAACCGGAAAGAAGGGACGAAGTTTGTCTCCGCCAACATCAACGAAAACAACAGACAAGTGCAAATGTCGAGGGGGCAACTTTATCTTCACATGTGTTGCAACATCATGGCGATGTTCTCACAGACATTTGCAAAACCAAACGATGTTGACGTAGATGATGAGCATGGAGACTTTAAAGTAGGAGAACACGAGTGAAACACAAAAAGTATTTTTACGCATTTGTTTATTCTTTTGCTGCTTGTTTGTGTTGGTGTCGGTGTTATAGCTGCTGCTGCTGGTGATTTCGAGAAGAAAGAAGTCAATCTTGTCTTTATGACAGTTGAAGAACGTGACAAATGTCAACTGTTTTCCGTTTGAGACGCAGCAAATTGTACAGCGCACAAATGTTGTGTCATACTTAAGGAGATATATGGAAGTTCAAACTCGCATGTACATATTGTACTTCATACTCATACATATATACGTACATACAATTACAACAATCTGACACGACATGCAATGAGTGACATACAAAGTACAAAGGGTGTTTGAGGATTGGAATGATTTGCGAGATAAGGTCGATATTGTATCTGAGATGTAATATTTGTTAGCATTATTATGGGACTGATTTTAATAGCTGACTTGCCAAAGGGTTTGTCAACGTTTCACAGAAGATCAAACTGAAATCATGAGCAAGTTTTTTGATGATCAAAAACAAATGTTGCATTATAACTATGCTTCTAGATACTTATCTAAGGACTAGTGTAGGACTACTATATTTGGTCACTGATTGATTGATCACTGATTTTTTGCAAAAATAATGCAAAAACATTATATTTTGTAATTTTTTATTTTTTCATATCGTTTTTTGACATTATCAGAGGCACACTTTCTTTTAAATCATTAAAATAATTTCAACATCATTTAAACTTTGGACTTTTTAAAGGAGCAGTCAAGATTAGTAATAGTAATTTAAAAAAGATTAATGTGTCACGCCGTTTAAATAAGAAGGTATATAAAATTCACTTTCAATACTGAAGTCAAGGAATTGTTTATGTTTGACAGGTACATCAGCAAAATTGTCAGCTAATTTTATGTAATTTAAACAACTTTATTAAATGCGAATGATGTGAAGGGTTTTTACATTTTGCAAATCACAACCAACACTATTTACAATAGATTCTGTATCATTTTTGGATTATCGCGGAAAATAAAAGTTTTTTTAAACCCAATCCAATGCATGATATAAGTGTTTCGAAAGTAAACAAATTCCAAAACCAGGAAATATTGGATTTTGAGTAAATGCTCGAATGCACAATTAGGAACGTAACTAAATCTGCAGATGCTTTTGATGAATATATAAAAATTAATTAAATACCCCTACGTTAGAAAAATACGAAGTATTTTGGATCTTGCCGCACATATACATTAGGCTGGGTCGCCGTCCATACAAATGATGAAACAAGTTCCAGTCACCCCGCGAAAACAAAGTTTGGATTGTTTAATGATGATTTGCTAAATATTTCGTTCCTAGATCAAATCATTTGTGAACTAAACTCTCCTGAAAATAACCCTAAAAATTATGTTTTTGCGGAGTAATTTTTGTGTGTTACTTTTTTTCCCATTTTTTCTAAAATAATAGACCCTTGAAAAAACTTTAAATACAAATTTTAATTCTTGTCTTAGAGTATCTTATTGGTCGAATTATTGGACGTTTATAGTAATTTTTTGTGGATTTTCACAGTGACTACTGAAAACTTTTTCGTATTTGGTGGTAGTAAAAAGTAAATAGCTGCAGTAAATACCTTTCGAATGAGGCCTGAATGATGAACATCGGAAATAAATTGACGCCGCAGCTCTCATTTTTGTAAAAAGTGTTTGAACATTTTGTCTGTGAAAGCCATCGCCTGCATTTAATTATTTCACAAAAATGGAGTCAGTGACGTAATTTTTCTTCCGATATACATTATTTAGGCATCATTCGAAAGGTATTGATTCCTCCTATTTATTCTTCATTACACCTCTTACAAAATCTATGCAAGAAGTATGAGTTTTTAGCTGTCACCTTGAAACCCCTGACAAAATCAATATAAACGCCCAATAAATCTACCAATTAGTTATTCTAAGATAACAATCAAAATTTTTATTTAAAGTATTATTTAAAGTATTAAAAATTGGACAAAAATGCAACATAAAAAAATTACATGGGAAAAGCATGATTTTTAGAGGTGTTTTCAGGAGCGTTTAGCTCACAGATGGCTTGACCCAGTGACGAAATATTTTGCAGATCATCATTGAACAATCCAATCTTCATTTCTGGGCGGTGACCGATGTAATTTATTTTCGAGACCCATCCTAATATACATGATAGTTACATGACCTAATTTGGTTTCTAACAGAATGTTTTTGACAAAACTAATAATAAAACTAAAATAATAAACAAAAATCCTAAAATAATAATGCTAAATTAATGGGAGTGTTTCCATTATTTTGGTGGGTCCATACATATATTAGAATATTAAAAGTCGTCGACTGAATACTTACTCCAATAATGTTAAAATTCCTCGGGAAATGTAAAAATATAATTCGTTATAATAACAGATTTTTTATGTTTTAAATTAGATTTTCACGACCCCGCATTTCGTCAAAATTTAGATGATCACGTTTAGCATAACTCACATATACATATATTGAAGGAAGCTTAGTTTTGGTTTTATGATTATTTAAGCACGAGAATATGCCGAACCACATATACCAATGATTCCAACCGAAATAACATTTCAATTAGAAAGGCAGCTACTTCCTATTACAATTTGGCGATTGCCTGCTATTTTGATAGTCAATTATAATTGAAAAATCTGTTCAGCCAGTTGAAGAAATGTTATATGTTAAGTAAAAGGACAAATATCAGTAGGACTGTTTTTCTTTAAGCCGGTATAACAAGCTGTGATAACAAAAACGTTAATAAAAATTAAATTTTTGCCCAAAATGAAAAATTATTTTTTTCATATTGTCGCCAACTACAATTTAAATATCGTATCAAAAGAAATTTTCAGAAAAATATTTTGTGTTAACTTTATGAAATTTTAACATTTTATTAGGATTTTTGTTATCGCAGCTTAGCCAGTCTTAAAGAAAAACAGCAATAATATCACATAAAGAACTTAGTTATGAACTCACAAAGGCCACGACCATAAGTGAAAATGTCGTAACAAGTTGTTTAGTGTCTTTCCAGAGGCAAGGAGTAAATAAAACCTGAATAACCAATAAGTTTCTAATATATTTTTAGTAATAACCCAGAAAAAATCGAAGTACTTCCGTAGGAATCATATTTTAATCGTATATCAAAATCCAATTTTCCGCTTTTGAGGAAGTTCTTTTAAACAACTTCAAAAAAACCGTATTATCACCGTATACCCACGGTAGTGGCGTATTTTTTAAAACATAAATGGAAAATAGTGGAAAAGTGGTTCCTTTGCAACACTTTAAAATAGATTTTAAGTCTTTCAAAAGAAAGGGCATTCCTCCTATGACAACTCCAGGTTGAATTCATTCATTGAAGTTCCCAATTTTCACCACTTCCGAATCGAAAGATGAACATCTTTTTCACTTCTTCGGATGCTCTAATTTTGCTGCGAAACTAACAACAAATTTAATAATTTCCTTATTGCAAAATTTATATAAATACTAATGAAAATCCATTGCATTGCTGCTAAGGCGTTACACCACCCTGAGTTTTTTTTTTGATTTACAGAATATTTTACGCGTCATCGCATAACGAAATTGAACGCTAGTATCTAATCGAAAGGAGCAAAGACGTCAACACGTTCTATAATTTTGGGCGAAGTCGGTCCCTCAAAAGGACTGAAAATACCCAAATAACTCCTAATATTTTAGAGTATTTAAACGTGTTTTTTCAATATGTCTGATGGCACATAGTTTATATTTGGTATACGCATTCTCTATACCAAAAACGTGCACCATAAAGTGATTCTTATTCTTAGGGGGCGAAATGGGGCAAAAAAGGAAAAAAATGCTACCTATCAAACGAAAACAGTTAGAAACACATAATTCGGTGTGTACATTCTAATTGGGCAGATACATAATAGAAAATTATTTTTCCCAAATTCGTACTTTTAATGGGTAAAATGGGAATAGAGGGATAAAAATAGTACCAACTAAACGGCTGCACCTAGAATAATGAAATTCCTCTGATTGCATAAACACGTAAAATCTTGGATTTTTCGAAATTCGTACTTTTTAGGTTTCAAATGAGAAAAAAGGGATAAGAATGGTACCATCCAAATTACCGCAGCTAGAATCATGAAATTCGGAGCATAGACATCTCTGACTAAAAAGGGGCTAAAAATTGTACCAACTAAACGGCTACTGCTATAATGATGAAATTCGGTGTGTACATTCCTCCAATTTCGTAGACAAGTAAAATAAAGAGCCTTTAAAAAGTCGAACTATTAAGGGGTAAGATCGAAAAAGGGATAAAAATTGTACAAACCAAATGACAGCAGCTAGAATCTGACTGCATAGACACAAAAATTCCAAATTCGTACTTTTTTACTTTTACGGCAAAAATAGATTCATGAAGATAGATTATCTTGCCCTGTGTACGTGAGATAATGGATTATCAAAATTTGTACTTTTGGAATTAAAATAGGATGGAAATGCAACCAAGTGTAGCACCCACAAATATTTATGGAATTTAAGCTTTTTGAAGATTTCTGTCTTATACTTACTTTTTGAATTGACTTGAAGTATTATTTCGATATATATAGTATACACGTATTGGTAGTCTTGCCTTATAAGCTTGGTTTGAAATAATAAAAATATTATATTTATTTATTAAAATATTTTTTCAATATTTGTTTTTGTTTTGGTTTGGCTATATTCAAAAAATATGTTTTCCTGTAATATTACGGCACTTCTACGAAAATCGACAATCTCTGTGGAATGCAATACATGTTGGAGGGTATATATAGTTCGGCCCGGCCACATTTCTAATACTAATCACAAATGTATGTATATCCCAATGCTCAACAATCCATCATGCCAATTGACATACAGTCTATCGACATACATATAAGTCAACAATAGCAACGAATTGAAGAGTTCGCCAAAGAGTCATCCAACTAACTTTGTGTCACACAAGCCATGACAAGTGTGAAAAATGTATTCAGGAAAAGATGACGGTTTTATGATTTGGCGTTTGGACTGTTTCAACAGATTGGGCCACCACCTACACACACATATATTCTTGCTTCATCGCCTTCACTCACCCATCAACGCCGTCCGCTGTCATCACAATCCAATCATATTTACACAAGTTTTATTTAAACAATTGACATTCAGCCACAATGGCAACAACAAAACAGCGGACGGACGAAATGTATGGAAATTTAATCAAAATTTCTCTTTTACTCCGTTTGCATATTAATTGCTTAGTTTTGTTCTGTTTCGCTTCGCCACGATTTGATTTGCTTTTCTTTTCGCTTTTTGTTCTGCGAATCTTTTTCCACTTTTTGTACACTCCATAAATATAAGGCCGGGGGAGGAATAGTATAGTAGAGTAATTTTGTCATTCCGTTGGTAACACTTAACAGTATTCACCACATACTCCAGGCGAGCATAACATGTCTGTCAAAGTACTTAAACGATTCTGAGACGATATTAAAATTTGGTTGAAAAAAATATTTGATCAAAATACACACTTAAATTTGATAAATTAATATTCGAGCGACATAACAAATTACAGTAGATTCCCTATTTAATGAACAACTGATTTCCAACCATACTCGTTAAATCGAGAAATTCCTTGAATGATGAAACATCATAATTCAGTTCAGATCTTAAAATAAATAATTAATCGGTCCACTGTCCAAAAAATTAAGAATTTTCGATTGGAACGGAATAGCGACACTAAGATTTTGAAAGGGTATAGTCCAGCTGGTCTGAGTTTAGTTTTTACAATGGGTCAAAGTTTTCATTTATTGGTCGAAAGTCTGACAGAATTCTTATTGTCGGAACTATATTGTCGACTTTTATGAGGATCATTTTTGGGCAGATCTTAATCCTCTAGCTCCTCTCTTTATAAAATAAAATAGGGTTAATGTTCCGCGGAAATGAATTTTTTGCAAAATTATCCAATTTGAATTTTTTGTTTACCGTGTAAGACAAGACCAGAAAAATAACAAGTAAAAATGGCGTTAAGTTCAAAAAAAAAAAAACAAATATAAATATTGACAAAATAATTTTATAAATAAATATAATATTTTTATTACTTCAAACCACACTTATAAGGTAAGGCTACTAAAATACGTTTACACTATATATCGAAATAATACTTCAAGTCAATTCAAAAAATAAATATTCTTACATATTCATATACCATAAATATTCAATACCACAAATATTGGTAGATAGTGGGTGCTACAGTTGGTTGTATGTCCATTCTATTTTAATTACAAAAGTACAAATTTTGAAAATCCATTATCTCATGTACATAGTGCAAAATAGTACAACTTCGTGATTTAAACAATTTTGCCGTAAAAGTAAACGAATTTGGAAAAGTCTTTCTGTATTGCGTGTCTATGCGGTCAGAGAAATGTATACACAAAATTCCATGATTCTAGCTGCAGCCATTTGGTTGCTACCATTTGTATACCCTTTTTTTAATTTTACGCCCTTATGAGTACGACCTTCTAAAATCTTTTTATTTTACGTGTCTACGCAATTTAAGGAATGTACACACCGAATTTCATTATTCCAGCTGTAGCCGTTTAGTTGGTACTATATTTATCCCTCTGTACCTATTATTATCCCTTGCAAGAACGATTTTGAAACCAAAACTTTTATTTTTCGTGTCTACGCAGTTAGAGGAATGCATACTCCGAATTTCATTATTCTATATGCAGCCGTTTGGTTGGTACCATTTTTATCGCTCTATTCCCATTGTACCCCTTAAAAGTACGAATTTGGAAAAAATACTTTTACATTATGTATAGTGTTTGGGGTTTCCCGGACTTTTTTCATCCCGGGAATTCCCGGGAAAAAGTAATTTATTTTAGGCATGTCCAATATGGTTTAAAATAACAATATTTAGTAACGGATGCTTTTTAAAAATACTGACATATTACAAATTAAAAGCGAATGTGTTTGTCAAAATATTTTACAAATTATTTTTCATATTACAAATATTTTATTCTAGACTAATTGTCAGAATTGAAGGCATCATAAAATTGGACATTTAAATCATAGCACAAGTGCCTGACAACAATAACTCGTATGGCTGAGAACATCTTTAATTTAGAAGATTCATTCGCCTAGAGACGAAAATATTTAACCGCTACGGGGGAAATATTTTAAACTTAAAAGCAATAGAAACATTATAAAATATTAATATTAATTAAATAAATTCATAAACAATTAAAACATTGAAATAGTCCAGTCATTAGTTCTTACAGAAGTCATTTAAATATACCGTAGGATATGCATATTTCTATTCCTATTAGATTTCTCTCGAATGTTTCCAGGTGAACAATTTTAATGTTTTCCCTATTTTTATACCATTTCTTACTGGCTTCATATGTAAAATCAATTCTTCATCAAGAACATTTTCACCTTTTATCTCGTAGATTCTTCTGGTAAAACAAGAAATTGAAAGTTAAACCAGATAGCACGAGGGGTTAAACAAGTTCATTAAGTCAGCCATAGTATTGCCATTATGAAATTTTCGATTTATATTAAAAATCCTGCAAATATCCTAATAAAAAGTGTATATTCCCCTAGCTGTGTTCCGCAAAAAATAGCGACTTAGCGAATTAAAAAGTTTTTTTTGCAGTAATATAATGTAATATTGCAGTAACATACTTGCTATTGTCAATAATGTAAATATATGAATTTAAAATATATATACAAGTTCCCAATTGAACAGTAAAACTAAATTAGTGCTCAAAATAATCAATAAAATATTTTTTAACATTTCCCGTATTCCCGGGAAATTTAAAATTTTTCCTGTGAATTCCCGGGAAAAATGATTCGTGAATTCCCGGACCGTGTCTATGCAGTCAGAGGAATGTATATACCAAATTCCGTGATTCTAGCTGCGGCCATTTGGATGGTACCATTTTTATCACCTTTTTCCAATGTTACCCCCTTATGAGTACGACTTTCTACAATCTTTTTATTTTACGTGTCTACGCAATTGAAGGAATGTACACACCGAATTTCATTATTCTAGCTGTAGCCGTTTAGTTGGTACTATTTTTATCCCTCTGTACCCATTGTATGCCTTGAAAGTACGAATTTGAAACCAAAACTTTTATTTTTCTTGTGTACACAGTCAGAGGAATGTATACTCCGAATTTCACGACTCTAGCTGCTGTCATTTGGATGGTACTATTTTCATCCCCTTTTTCCACTTTAACCCCAAAAAGTACGAATTTCAAAAAATCCGTTTATTTTACGTGTCTACGCAATCAGAGGAATGTATAGACCTAATTTCATTATTCTACATGCAGCCGTTTGGTTGGTACCATTTGTATCCCTCTATTCCCATTTACCCCTTAAAAGTACGAATTTGGAAAAAATACTTTTACATTGTGTATCTACTCAATTAGAGGAATGTACTCACAAAATTTCGCGTTTCTAGCTGTTGTCGTTTGGTAGGTACGATTTGTATCCCTTTTTTGCCCCATTTCGTCCCCGACGAATAATAATCACTTTATGGTGCACTTTTTGTTCTGGGGGGAATGCGCATACCCAATATCAAGTAAGACAGATTGAAACAAGTAAGGAAAGGCTAAAGTCGGGCGGGGCCGACTATATAATACCCTACACCACTCCCTGCGTATGTATCTCGCTTTGATTACTAAACCCAGGTATTTCATGGGAGCAATTTTATGTAGTTCATACAAATTATATAAATTATATTCATATAATTTATATGCTATAAATTCATCTTTAGTCAAACTTAAGGAATATGGTAAATAATATGGTAATTGATCCAATTGTCCGACAGACAAATACAAATTATACAGTAGTTAACCAAAGTCATACCAATGTATGGACATATGGGCATCACCCAAACAATTCTCATTGCAATTCAATTCGGTAAAAAATTGAAATCGGGAAGGATTTTTGCATCCTGTAAATGTATGTGTTGACAAAAAATGTTAAATCGGAAAGGACATTTGTATGGGGGTATATTGAAACCTGGAACGATGTGACCCGCTTTCACCATGTCTGTTTATGGGTGAAATATAATATTTAAAATTTGGCCAAAATCGGTTAAACATTCGGGAGCAACATTTGTATCAGGGCTATATCTAAATCTGAACCGATCTTACTCACATTCACCATAGGTTTTTTAGTTGGATTCTAAGATGTTGTACCAATTTTAAAGAAAAACGGGTACACTATGTGGATTTTAGAGCGGAAAAAGTCAAATCGGGAGCGACATTTGTATGGGGGCTATATCTAAATCTGAACCGATCTTATCCAATTTTTGTATATGTGTTTCTAGTTGGATTATAAGATGTTCTGCCAAATTTAAAGAAAATCGGGTACAATATGTCGTTTCTAGAGCGGAAAATGTCAAATCGGGAGCGACATTTGTATGGGAGCTATATCTAAATCTGAACCGATTTCCTCCAAATTCAACACCAATGGTCCTTGGCCAGAAAAAATAAATTCTGCCAAGTTTCATGACAATCGGACAACAATTGCGACCTGTAGAGTGCGAACAAGCTTAGATGGACAGCAGACGGACGGACGGACGGACGGACGGACAGACAGACAGACATCGTTAAATCGACTCAGCTGGTGATTCTAAGTCGATCGGTATACTTAAAGGTGGGTCTAGCTCGAATGTTTCTTGGTGTTACAAACATTTGGCGCGAAACTAACTTATAATACCCTAGACCACGAAGTGGTGTAGGGTATAAAAACACGCTTAAATACTTTAAAATAGTAGGGGTTATTAAGGGTATTTTTAGTCCTTGTGAGGGAAAAATTGTTCACTTTGAGCCGAATTCGCCCAGTTTCAATCCCAACCGATCTACGACTATAAGACACATTTATGGAAAATTTGGAAGTCTTCCTTTTGTAAGTCTCCTTTTGTTTGGATGCTAGCGTGTTTTCAACAGACGGACGGACATGTCTAGATCGGCTTAGAATTTTATGACGATCAATAATATATATACTTTATAGGGTCTCAGGTCGATATTTCAAGGTGTTACAAACGGAATGACAAAGTTTGTATACCCCCATCCTGGAGGTGGAGGGTATAAAAACTGAGTATACATCGTCCGTTCCCATGTTCTAATTCCTTTAATTTAAATTATTGCAGCTGATGAAAGTATGAAACTCTCTACAGTGCAGAGTGTAATGTATTCGTCACTGTCGAACTTAACGCCCTTTTTACATTTCTCTCTCCATCTATCCCTCTAATTTATTCCATTCGGTTGGCTTTCCACTTTTAAAAATAAATTAACCGATTTAATCGCTTTGTTGCTTTTTTCCACACAAAAAAGACGAGTTAAGCAGATAAATGTAAACTAAGAGTAATACGAAGTGGAGTTGAATGAAGACTGCCGAGTATGCAAAGGAAAACAACTAACGAATTATATATTCAAATTGATGTTAATTCCATTTGTTCCTTTCGTTGCACTGTGGAACAAGTGTATAAATGGAAGTCCGAGGGATTTGTAGTACACGTTCGTAAGGAGTTTTATTAATAAGGATTCCGTTCAAGGATTTTTTAATTAATAATATATTGTTTTATAAACCTATGTTGATCGTAAATTAAATTCTAGGCAATTCTTCTAATATCACTGTCTGACAGTCCATATTACACTTGAACTGGATAGGGTATACGTTTGAAACTATAGCCGAAATGGAGTTAATTGACATTTAAGGATATAACTCTTCAACAATTATTTTAAATACTTTTACGCACCCTATGATACCGATATAATTGTGAAATTAAAGGGGAGAATATCTACAAAAAATACTATAAATTGCGCACTATTTCCTGTATTAGTTTAGCACTAATAAACGTTTCAATTTGTTTCCTATTAAAACGTAAAATTTGAATAAAGTAAATAAAATAAGGGGGAAATTAAATGGCTGTTAATGCTAAAATAATACATATAGAAACACACAACAACATTCTCTTCTTTAACTTGACTCTTCTAGCGGTAACATAGGGTGCGAATTAGTATATAAATTTTAATTTTAATTTTAGAAAAATTGTATCGTTTAGAACTTTGTAGTCCTGTGGTGGGGGAACAGGATGAGGAAACTAAAAACACCAATTAACTCAATTTTGTCTTTATACTCTGAGTATACCAGATATACAAGTGAAACGACTTAAAAAAATATAGTACGGTGGTATTATGTGTAGGCTATAAACACCATTGGGATTTTATTATAACTGCAAGCTTCATAAGGGCAATTTCATTGGAATGGGTGTGACAGCTTTGTTTAAATATGTTTAAATATCTTCCACATTCATTGACTGAGATTTTTACTATATTGCCAATTGAAAACGTGAGGTTAATCGAAATACTATTGCAAATATAAATATGTCTTAGCGTTTTAAATATTCGAGATATACAATAAACTAGAGCGTCGCGGGTGTGACCTTAGCTTTGAAGAAAATCTTGAGGTTAGAAATTCTGTTACGACACCAGCCTATATCTGGAAAAGAGAATTATCAGACCTCTTGTTGTCATTTTTTTTGAAATATAATCAAAAAAAATGTATTATTAGTCAAATTTGTAATAAGTACCGACTATGTTCAACATTTATGCAATTGTTGTGTTAAGTTACCTTGACAACAATATGTTCATAAAAATATAAAACAATAAGTTGTTAAATTCGGTCGACCCTCCGCCATGGATTGCATTCCGCAATATTACCGGGGGAAAAGAGGGTGATGACTCTACGTATAAGCGCAATAAAACATTTAAAAACAAGTAAGGAAAAGCTAAAGTCGGCGGCTTTAGTCAAATTTAACGAATATGGTAAATAATATGGTAACTAATCCAATTTTCCGGTAGATATTCTGAGTAAAATGGAAAATTGATCAAGATCCAATGACAAATACAGTTTATACAGCGGTAATAGTATGATCGGATCGGATAATCGGACTGTGCCAAAACATGGCACTGGCGATAGGTATTCCAAGTTGATGTGCAAAATTTGATCAAGATCCGATGTAAGATGACTTTGTATAAACCATTTGGGTTATACCAAAGTAAGGACACATATATTTGACATTCATAGTATGTATTCTAATATAATCAGCAAAATTTGAAAAACTTCCGAAGTGAATTGTGGGTCGTAGAGTAATAATAAAAATGGGGGCTATTTTGTAAGGGGCGCAACATTAAAAAGTGGGCCCATATAGATCACTTTCAAAGTAAGCATTCTTAGTTGAAATATAACATGATCTGCAAAATTGTATCGAGATCCAATGCACGATGTGGGTTATAAAGTAGAATCGGGTTATACCAAAACATGGACCCGTATATTTGACTTTCGTAGTATGTATTCTTAGTTGAATTATAATATAATCTGCAAAATTTGATAAACTTTCGATGTAAAATGTGGGTCCTAGGGGGTAATAACAAAAATGGGCCCATTTGTAAGGACGCTACATTAAAAAGTGGGCCCTTAGAGATCACTTTCAAAGTAGGTATTCCTTATTGAAATATAACATGATCTGCACAATTTGAGCCCATTTGTACGGGGGCTTTACCAAAAACATTGACCTATATAACTGGCTTTCAAAATAGGTGTTTCTAGTGTAAATGTTATATTGTGCGCGAAATTTGATCAAGATCCAATGTAAAATGTGAATTTTAGAGCAGTAATAATGTAAATATGAGGTACATTTGTATGGGGGCTATATCAAAACATAAGCCCATGTGATCCACTTTCCCGTTAGCTGTTCAAATATAACACGATCCTGAAATTTTTGTAATGATGACATGTAAAATGTGTATTCCAAAACAGTAATAGTGTAAAATATAATTGTAAATCTGAACCGATTTCCTCCAAATTCAGACAGACATGGTTAAATGATTCTAAGCCGATCCGTATACTTAAAGGTGGGTCTAGATCGATTATTTCTTTGTGTTACAAACATTTGGCGAAAACTAACTTATAATACCCTAGTCCACGAAGTGGTGTAGGGTACTTTTATATTTATACACTCCACGAGAGTATTATGGCTTTGTGCATTTGTTCGTAACACCCAAAAGGAAAAGTTAGACCCACCGTTTATTATACAGATCGGCTTAGAATCACTTTCTGAGTCGATTTAGCAATGTCCGTCTGTCCATCTATTGTTGTAATCAAATTACAGGTCTCTCCGATTTTAACAAAAATTGGCACAACTAAGTTTTGTGGATCAAGGACGAACCCCAATTAATTTGCGGCAAATCGGTTCAGATTTAGATATAGCCCCCATACAAATGTCGCTCCCGATTTGACATTTTCCGCTCTAGAAACCACATATTGTACCCGGTTTTCTTTAAATTTGGGAAACACCTATGCAGAAATTGGGTAAGATCGGTTCTGATTTAGATATAGCCCCCAAACAAATGACGCTCCTGATATGACATTTTCAGCTCCAGAACCCACATATTGTACCCGATTTTCTTTAAATTTGGCACAACATCTTATAATCCAACTAGAAACACCTGTGCAAAATTTGGGTATGATCGGTTCAGATTTAGATATAGACCCTATACAAGTGTTGCTCCCGATTTGACTTTTGCCGCTTTAAAAGCCACACATTGTACTCGATTCTCTTTAAATTTGGCACAACATCTTATAATCTAACAAGAAACACCTGTGGCTAAAGTGGGCTAGGTCGGTTCAGATTTAGATATGGCCCCATACAAATGTCGCTCCCTATTTGACTTTTGCGCTCTAGAAACCACATATTGTACCCGATTTTCTTTCAAATTGGCACAACATCTTATAGTCCAACTAAACAAAACTATGGTGAATGTGGGTAAGATCGGTTCAGATTTAAATATAGCCCAAATACAAATGTTGCTCCCAAAAGTTTAACCAATTTTGGCCAAACTATACATTTTATATGTCACCCATTTCGTTCCAGGTCTCAATATATCCTCATACAAATGTCCTTTCCGATTTAACATTTTTTTCAACCACATACATTTACAGGATACAAAATCCTTCCCGTTTTCACCGAATTGAATTGTATTCGAATAGAAAGTGGAGTGTATCATAGAGTCGGCCCCGCCCGACTTTAGCCTTTCCTTACTTGTTTAATGCAAACACTTGTTCCCTACTTATCCACTGTGCCCCCATCACAAAAGCCATCACTCAATGCATTTGTGACATTGTGATTTCAACCACAACATTTACATAACTTTCAGCACAAATTGCTGCTGTGTGGCACCAGCCATCGGCCAACAGCCACCAAAAACTAACCTCATTTTAAACGGCCATTCGAGGTGAAGTCAATTAAAAACAAAAACAACGAAGCACAACAGAAATGGAATAAAAAGGATTTCAAGTTTCAAATTGCTTCGAATTTGGAAATGTCTGTCGGAATGTGGAGCAAGAAGCGTTCCGTTGATTTGATTAATGGCAGACAGTTTCCCAACTTTGAACTGAACTTTTAAATCCAATTGTTTTATACTTTCGACTTGGCTGGCTGCTCTGCTGTTGTCATGTGTTTGCCGAATGTACTTTATGACCATTTAAGTTGAAATTATTTTGAGCTCTGCGCTTTCGTGAAGAGGTGGTGGTGGGTGGTTTTACCCCTCCCCACCCCTCTCAAACAATCGTGTTAGCCCCGGATTACTGCCGGAGAATCCCTACTACTACAGCATCTCGTTAATTTTGTATTTTATGTGCCATAAAACAAACAATCTCAAGTACAGCCATCCACTTTGCCAGTCAATGCCACACTCTGTCTCTGATGTAATTTTTTGTACTCCGAGGAAGAAAACGACGACGACGACGACGATTTCACAATGGTTTTAAAGTACTTAGAAATACTGAGCGTACACACACTGGGTGAACCGCCAGCCAGCATTTACAATGAGCAGATCTGGCAGTGTCCTTAGCCTTAGATGTGTTTCAATCTCATTAAAGGCAATCAAAATTAAATTGTATGTTTTTGCTACCAAAGAAACACATCCTTTGGATGTCAATTTGTCTGTTGGGTGAAGGTCACCAAGGAGCCGTCGGAAGGGATGTTACTCGTACATGTCATGCCATTGTTCCCTTCGTTGAGCTTTAAATACATTTCACGTTCCAAGGGCTGGCGTGGCGCTATATTCGTCAGTATGTTTATCCGTTGGCTGACTCACTTCACAACTCTCCGTTTCAGTTTAGTTGAGTGTCATCGTTTATTTTTAGTGGTTCCTTCGCGTTTCATTGAACAGACAATTATAATGATTAATTTGTAGAAGAATTGAAAGCAGTCTATTGTGCTTGAAATATAAACAGTTTATTTTTGGGTAATGATGGGGAAGGGTAAATACTTTAAATAAATAAATATTAAAGGATTGTTTTTAACATAGAAAAGCATGAAAGAAAAAATGACATGAGAATCTTGTCACGAATCTGCGAATCACTGCGAAGAGGCGTAAACAACAATTGTGGGAAACGAAGAGCTTAGCAGATATTATACCGACTCTAAATGGCCTGGGATGTCCTTTGGTTAAAAGTCTAAGTAAGACTGGGGTTAAGTGTCCCCCAGTCACCTCTTTTGTCGGCTATTTTGGTGAAATTTGTCTAGGGAGCCCAAAAAATTAACAGTCGGTTTCGATTAACCTTTTTGAATAACCGAGAAAACCGGTGTTTCTTTGTCTTTTAAAAGCGTTTTCCTTACTATGTGCCTCAAACCAAACCATTCATGTTTTACATCTAGAAAATTTATTTGTTTTCCCTGAATGGACTTATCAATTAGATCAAAATGTTTAAAAATATAGAAACTTAAATATTGTATTCAAGAACAATAAATTAACAATCGTTAATATCGGATATGATATACAATTTCTCCTCCCTTTTCTTTAAGTCGGGATAACAAGCCGAGATAAGAAAAACGTTAATAAAAAGTTAATTTTTTACTCAAAATAAAAAGTTGTCGCGAACTACAATATAAATATTTTTCAAAAACAATTTTTTGTGTTGACTTTTTTGGACTTAGCCTCGATAACCATAAATTTGATTTACACTGGATAATTATCCAAATTTTTTAACATAAAATTATTTTTTAAAAAATATGATATCGCCATTGCCAATTTAAAAAAAAGCTTTTTTATTTTGAGTGAAATTGTATATTTTTATTTAGAATTTTATTATCGCAGCTTAGTTACCAGTCATATTATTTCTAAAGTAATATATTGAAGTCCATTAAATTAGTGATAAAAGAACTATCAACGGACTGTGCAAAAATCGAAGCGTACGAAAATGATAGTAGAGAAATGCAGTTATAAATTTTTTGTTATTAAATTACAGCTTTTTAAAATATTCACAATATCCTGGGCTCTAATGGACTTCAAATATGATGTATATAGTCATATATAAATTGATGCGGTCACAACTCAAAAATGATTGGATTGTTTAATGATAATTTGTAAAATATTTCGCCCTACGTCCAGTCATCTACCAGCTAAACGCTCCGGAAAACTCCTCCAAAAAATATGATTTTTGCATATATAATATCCTACACCACTCCCTGTGTATATACCTCGCTTTGATTAATAAACCCGCACTCAGAAAAATAGCATTACTAAATTTGAATAAAATCCCTACTCCAATTTAGTTCAAGAATTTGACTCCATTTTAGTAAAAATATCCTTAAAAGTAGGAAAATTAACTAAGTATGAGTAAAGTTTCCTTATTCCAAAGCTATATCAAATAGTTCATTACTAGAAATAAGGTAAACAATTTACGTATTGATTGAGGTATTCTTAGTTAAAATATAACATGATCTGCAAAATTGTATCGAGATACAATGTACGATGTGGGTTCTAGAGCTGTAATGTAGTAGAAATGGGGGCCAATTTGTATGGGGGTTATACCAAAATATGGACCAGATATTTGACTTTCATAGAATGTATTCTTATTTGAAATATAATATAATCTGCAAAATTTGATAAACTTCCGATGTAAAATCTGGGTTCTAGAGGGGTAATAATAAAAATGGGGGTCCATTTGTAAGGGCGCTACACTAAAAAGTGGGCCCTTATAAATCACTGTCAAAGTATATATTCTTCATTGAAATTTAACATAATCTGCAAAATGTTATCAAAATCCAATGTAAGATGTGGGTTCTAGAGCGATAATAGTGTAAACTGGGGGCCCATTTGTATGGGAGCTATACCAAAAAATTGACCTATATAGCTGGCTTTCAAAATAGGTGTTTCTAATCAAAATGTAACATTGTGTGGGAAATTTGATCAAGATCCGATATCAAAACATGGACCCATGTGGTCCACTTTCCCTTTAGCTGTTTCTAGTTCAAATTTTCCACGATCCTGAAAATTTTGTCATGATTCCATGTAAAATGTGTATTCTAGAGCAGTAATAGTGTAAATAATAGGGATATTTGTATGGAGGCTATATCTAAATCCGAACCGATTTCCTCCAAATTCAATACCAATCGTCCTTGGTCAAAAAAGTAACTTTCGCCAAAATTGCATGTCAATCGGACAACAATTGCGACACGTAGAGTGCGAACAAGCTTAGATGGACAGCAGACGGACATCGTGAAATCGATTCAGCTGGTGAATCTAAGCCGATCCGTATACTTAAAGGTGGGTCTAGCTCGATTATTTTTTGGTGTTACAAACATTTGGCGGGAAACTAACTTTTAATACCCTAGTCCACGAAGTGGTGTAGGGTATAAAAAGGCTCGCTTATTACCTATTTCGAGCTTAGCGTCATAATTTTTCTTATCGCCTTAATCTTGTGTGTAAATAAAACACACAAATTTGCAAATAAGTATTAACACTTTTTACTTTGCTTTTGATGGGTAGACAAATCATTGGCAGCTAAAAAGCTGTGCTTCTTCTTATAAATAGTAAAATGTTCCATAACTGTAGATAACAATTATAATTATTTTATTTATTATAATTATTAAAATAATTTTAATAAATAATGTAAATAATAAATGTGATCAAAAAACTGTTTTTCGAAAATTAAAAAAACTGTTTTCCCCGTATAAACCAAGTTTTCCACCTAATGAAAGTAGAATGAAAATTGCACCTGTGGAAGCAGTTATTAATTTGTTGTCATCGAAGCTCTGTCGTAAAGTGGATCAAAATTTGTATGCGATTTTTACATTACATTATAGTGCAAAATTGAAATAAATAATTTGTTAAGGATTTTTAAATGCAGTCGCACTTTTTATAGCAATAGCTACAAAATACCTTCCAAATTATAAAAAATTAATATATTTAAAATAAGCGCACATATTTGATGATGTAATCCATATGAGAATACCAAAAAATAATTTCCGTTGACATATGAACTCCTAGTCTTTGTTTAAATCTCTTAGCATGTTGTCAACGTTAATTCACATCACATCCCTAAAATTCAGTTTTGTGGGACATTTTTGCACCAATTCGGAAAAAGTGCAAAATTAACCCTAAAATTAATTTTATGTTTTGATTTATTTCTGGCATTTTGACCCGTTAAAGTGTTGTTTTTGCACAAAAGGGACCTTTGTATTGAGGAGCAATGTTCCTTGTAGTGTTCTAAGCAATATTACTGAACACATCCTATACTTAAAATGTAAGGGTCACAAGGTTTCCTATGTCGATTCATCATAAGGCTTCAAAACGCCGATACACGAATTTTCTTTTTTACTCATACCGTTGTCAGAACCTTGTGATTTTCGAAAAGCTTCATTTGTAAATTTATTCCTTGAATAAGGCAACCCTAATAACTGACAGAAAAACAATATTTGTTTACAAAATAATTATTTCAAAGATTCTAAATACCTTTGGTGGACTAAAATACGATGTTTGACCAAGTTGTCCACTTTTAGCGTACGGGGGCAAAATAAAGTATGCCGTTCCTTTATGAGTATATGTGACGATTTTTTGGTATGTCAACATTGTGTGAATGTTTTATTTTTGTGATGTTTATGAGTGTACTTAAATCTATGCCAAGTTCTTCATATAAGGAACTTATAAAAAATTCTTCAATGTGTTTAAAAGAATACATGCCTAGACTTTCTTCTTCAGTACTTCAAATATTATTCTACAGCCTATTATTGTAGTAGTCATGGTGAAATAGTTCCAATCTTTAGATAGATTTTTACTTGCGTTGAAAAAAATTGGACTAGAATCAAGTATAAAGCTTGATATGTGAAATTATTGCATTATCGCTATTCGAAGTTGAATTTTCCTCAGTTTTAGTACATGCATACTTAAACCGTGGCATACTTTTGTCTCAGTGTAATTCTTGTTATACCCTCCACCTCCGTTTGTAACATCCTGAAATATCGAGCTGAGACCCTACAAAGTATATATTCTTGATCGTCATAAAATTCTAAGACGATCTAGTCATGTCCGCCCGTCTGTTGAAAGCACGCTAGCTTCTAAAGGAAAGGAGCTAGGACGTCCAAATTTTCTTATTTTATAAATACGTCTTATAGTCGTAGATCGGTTGGGATTGAAACTGGGCCCAAAGGGAAAAAATTTCCCTCACAAGGACTAAAAATACCCATAATAACCCCTATTATTTTAGACTATTTAAGCACATATTTTCAATATGTCTCCTTATACTTACTTGATATTGGGTATGCGCATTCCCCCTATAACAAAAACGTGCACGATAAAGCGATTTTTAATCGTACGGGGTGAAATGGGACAAAAAGGGATAACAATTGTACCTATCAAAAGACAACAGCTAGAAACACGAATATCGGTGTGTACATTCCTCTAATTGAGAGATACATAATATAAAAGTATTTTTTCCAAATTCGTACTTTTAAAGGGTAAAATGGGAATAGAGGGATAAAAATGGTACCAACCAAGAAAAACTAAATTCGCAACTAGAATAATGAAATTCGGTGTATACATTCCTCTGATTGCGTAGACACGTAAAATAAACGGATTTTTCGAAATTCGTACTTTTTGGGGTTAAAATGGAAAAAGGGATAAAAATAGTACCGACCAAATAAACACAGCTAGACCCCTGAAACTCGGAGTATACATTCCTCTGTTCAGCGAGGGCACAAGAAATAAAAGTTTTTTTCAAATTCCTCTAATTTTCAAGGCATACAATGAATACAGAGGGATAAAAATAGTACCAACTAAACGACTACAGCTAGAATGATGAAATTCGGTGTGTACATCCTTCTAATTGTGTAGACACGTAAAATAAAGAGAAAGTCGTACTCTTAAGGGGGTAAACTAGGAAAAAGGTGATAAAAATGGTACCAGGCAAATGGCCGCAGCTAGAATCATGGCATTTGGTGTATATGTTCCTCTGCCTGCATATTCACGCAAAATAAAAAAGATTTCACAAATTCGTACTTTTTACTTTTACGCCAACAATTGGTTGAATCATGAAGTTAGGCTACTGTGCACTACGTACGTGAGATAATGGATTTTCAAAATTTAAACTTTTGGAATTAAAAACAAGTAAGGAAAGGCTAAAGTCGGGCGGGGCCGACTATATGATACACTCCACTTTCCAACCGAATACAATTAAACTCGGTAAAAAAGAGAAAACTGGAAGAAATTTTGTATGTTTCCTAATCATAGGCTAATATGACCTGGTGCGATTTATCAAATCGATAAGAATATTTGTATCGGGGCTATATCCAAACATGGAAAAATGGGACTAACTTACACAATAAGATCTTCCAGTTCAAATAAAGGGTGATTTTTTAAGAGCTTGATAACTTTTTTTAAAAAAAAAACGCATAAAATTTGCAAAATCTCATCGGTTCTTTATTTGAAACGTTAGATTGGTCCATGACATTTACTTTTTGAAGATAATTTCATTTAAATGTTGACCGCGGCTGCGTCTTAGGTGGTCCATCCGCTTAGTCCAATTTTGGCATTTCCACGTTTTTGAGTAACAGAGACCCAATTGGTGCGAACGGCGACGAATCGAAAATTGGTGGTCATCATTAACACTGGCCGATACAGCTGCGATATTTTCTTCAGTTCGCACTCTACGTAAGCGTGTTGGTGGTTTAATGTCCAACAATGTAAATTTGGTGCGAAATTTAGTCACAATAGCCCGAATAGCCGCTTCAGTGGGTCGATTAAACTGACCATAAAATGGAAGCGCGCAATGAACTTTCTTAACAGAGCACGCATTTTGATAATAAAATTCAATAATTTGCAAGCGTTGTTCGTTTGTAAGACGATTCATGATGAAATGTCAAAGCATACTGAGCATCTTTCTCTTTGACACCATGTCTGAAATCCCACGTGATCTGTCAAATACTAATGCATGAAAATCCTAACCTCAAAAAAATCACTCTTTATAAGGTGTTATGCTCACTTCGAAGAAATTCGGTGAAAATTCGTGGTTTCTGGGGCGGAAAAAATCAAATCGGGAGCGAAATTTGTATGGGAGCTATTTATAAACCTGAACCGATCTGACCCATTTTTACCACAGGTGTTTCTAGTTGAAATATAAGATGTTTTGCCAAATCTGAAGACAATCTGATACAATATGTGGTTTCTAGAGCGGAAAAAGTCAAATCGGGAGCGAAATTTGTATGGGAGCTATATATAAATCTGAACCGATCTGACCCATTTTTACCACAGGTGTTTTTATTTGAAATATAAGATGGTTTGCCAAATCGGGAGCGAAATTTGTATGGGAGCTATATATAAATCTGAACCGATCTGACCTATTTTTACCACAGGTTTTTCTATTTGAAATATAAGATGGTTTGCCAATTTTGAAGAAAATCTGTTGTTAAATGTGGTATCTAGAGTGAAAAGAGTAAAATCGGAAGTGAAAGTCGTATGGGAGCTATATATAAATCTGAACCGATCTAACACATTTTTACCGCAGGTGTTTCTAGTTGAAATATAAGATGTTTTGCCAAATCTGAAGACAATCTAATACAATATGTGGTTTCTAGAGCGGAAAAAATCAAATCGGGAGCGAAATTTGTATGGGAGCTATATATAAATCTGAACCGACCTGACCTATTTTTACCACAGGTGTTTCTAGTTGAAATATAAGATGGTTTGCCAAATCTGAAGACAATCAGATACAATATGTGGTTTCTAGAGCGGAAAAAGTCAAATCGGGAGCGAAATTTGTATGGGAGCTATATATAAATCTGAACCGATCTCACCCATTTTTACCACAGGTGTTTCTATTTGAAATATAAGATGGTTTGCCAATTATGAAAAAAATCTGTTGTTGTATGTGGTATCTAGAGTGAAAAGAGTCAAATCGGGAGTGAAATTCGTATGGGGGCTATATCTAAATCTGAACCGATTTTCTTCAAATTAAATAGCGTTCGTCCTTATACCGAAAAACTTCGTTGTGCAAAGTTTCATTTGGTTCTGGCTACAATTGCGACCTGTACTTTGATTACAAGAATAGATGGACAGACGGACGGACATCGTTAAATCGATTCAAAAAGTGATTCTAAGTCGATCGGTATAATTAACAATGGGTCTATCTCTCTTCCTTTTGGGTGTTACAAACAAATGCACAAAGACATAATACTCTCGTGGAGTGTATAAAGAATGGAAATACAACCAACTGAAACATCCACTATCTACCAACATTTTTGTTTTTAAGCTTTTTGAAAATATATATAAATATAAGAATATTTATTTTTTGAATTGACTTGGTAGCCTTTCCTTCTAAGCGTGGTTTGAAATAATAAAAATATTATAATTATATATATAATAACCTGTTCAATATTTGTATTTGGTTGGCTGTATTAAAAAAATTTATATTTTCCTGATAAATCAATTTCTGCATATAATCATAGTGAACCTAAAAAATAAGTATTTATTCCCCCCCCCCTAGAGCAGTTCAGAATTTTCGCAAAATGTATCCGAGTATGTTACTTATCAATTCCGCTGACTATAGATGTTAATGAGGGTAATAGAAATCTGTGAAATATTTAATCAAAAATATTATAATTAATTTCTCTAAGGAGAAAATAATGACTTACAGCACCTGTGCCAAGATTATTAATTTATTCATTTAAGGTCGTTTGAGCCGCACAGTTATAAAATATGATAATTATTTTGACAATCAGCTAAAACAGCGATATATATTTAAATAAGAATCTTGCAAAAAAATAACCGGTGGCCTATTGTGCTGCAAGGTAACAGCATTTCCCTATCGAGGATATATAATACAATAAATCTATTTGAATATTGTTTAGAATTCTGGCACATTTTCAATACCGCAGACAATCGACATTCATGAGGCCAATATAAAACTGTCAAATATTTCATTTGAAATATTATAATTTATTTGGGTGAGAACGATATTCAGCAACAGCAGCAGCAACCTGCTCATGTACATTGGACATGTCCTCCTGCAGACATTTCATTTCTACCGTTGGGGTTGTTTTCTTTCTTAGCTTTTTTTCCTTTTTTGTGTTAGAGTATACAAATTTTATGCAGGGATTTTCTTCGATCTTCATTTGAGCGTTTTGCTAATTTTGCATAAATTTAATTTAACCACTGTGGCCCATAAAGAAAAATACGATGGCAATACATAAAAGATATGCAAAATGAGCCAACATAAATCATGAGCTGGGTGGGGGAGGTTGGATGAATGGATGAAGGAAGGAAACCAAATGAAATTTCCTCCAAAGAAAAGCTAAATTTATTATATACGCAGAAATCATTTTGACATGTAAACGCACACTCCCACACACACACACACTCCACTTTACGAGGATGCGGGTATGAGTGGGTATGTGTCTGTGTAAAGTTGCAGCAAAGTTTACCTTAAGCAGTACGAGAAACAGGACGAGGACCTGGCCTGAGAGACAGCCAGAGATGAATCTGTGAAAAATGTTGTTTTCCTTCTGTGCATTACAATGTTCATTATTTTGTGACTTCAATAGAAATCACTGTTATGTATATATGTATGTATGAGGGGGGGGGGTGTTTACATTAATATGCAGACATACATATATCGACCGACATACTTATGTATATCTAGGGTTTACTACAGGACAAGCAGTTCACAATTGATTGCCTTCAGGGTAGGATCGAGGATGTTGAAGGCCGGGGTTAAAACACGAATATACACTTCCTTATGCTGCTTATAACCGTACTCTGCTATAGCATCCAAAATCTAGAAATACTCATTCCTGTTTATTTTTATTTTCTTACAAATATAATAAATTTTAATATTAAAAAAATATCAAAAATTGTTCTTTAAATTTTAATTTTTGTGCCAAAATATCGACATGAGTCCCTATAAAGTATTGTTGATCATCATTCTAAGACGATCTAGCCATATCCATCCGCCCGTCAGTTGTAACCACGCTGGCATCTAAATGAAAGGAACCAGGACGTCCAAATTTTCCAACAATACTTCTAATAGTTGTATATCGGTTGAGATAAAAATGTGCGAAATTGGTGCAGAGGGAAAAATGTGTACCTAATAATTAGAGTCCCCTAATATTTAAAGTATTTAAATATGTTTTTCGAATATGTCTGTTTATATTTACTTGATATTTGGTATAAAGCGATTCTTATTTGTAGAGGTGAAATGGGGCACAAAAGGGATTAAAATGGTACTATTGAAACGACAAGAGCTAGTAAGATGGAATTTGGTATGTAAATGTGGATAAAGGGATACAATTTGTACAGACCAAATGGCTGCCACTAGAATAATAAAATTCGTGGTGTACATTCCTCCGACTGTATAGACGTGCAAAATAAAACAGTATCGAAATTTGTACTTTTTGGGGAAAACGGAAAGAAAGGGGATGAAATGGTACAATCAATCCGCTGCAGCTGGAATAATGAAAATCGGTATATACTTCGCTCTGGATGTCTACTCGTACTTTATTTGTCAAAATGGGCTAAAAGTTGTAAATTAATGACGAACAAATGGCGGCAGCTAGAGTAATAAATTTTTTATAGACGCGTACTTTAGGGGAAACGGAGCGAAAGGGGTACCAATCAAATGACTGGCTCAAAATAAAAAGGCTTTCTCCAAATTCTTACTTTTTTCACTGAACCAATACTCAGTGGATGTCCCCTATAAATGCAGTGCAAGGCGTGGTTAAAGAAAGATAAGGAGTTGTAAGGAGAAAAGAGGGAGAAGCATTTGTTGACATCTGTTTTGAATTTTGTCGTAATACGAACGTACTCACGTCCGGTATGAGATCATTAATATCCGAGGAACAAACACCATAAAAGTATCGATAAAACAACAATGCACATCCCACATTACGAAGATGATCAAGGGAGACAATAGAATTGGATATCCTACGTCACCTATCAACACCATCGACCTCCTCTGAACACGTTCAAGTAGCTCCAATGAAGATCTTGGTGCATACGACCATATATGGGAGTTGTATTCCATCTTACGTCTGATGTACGGAGGGAGTGAAGTAAAGAGTGATTTTTTAAAAGCTATAGGAAAGTTTTTCAAAAAAAACACATAAAATTTAGAAAAATGTATGAAATCGTTATTTGAATCGATAGTACGGTCCATATAATTTAATGTTTGAAGATTATTTCATGCAAATGTTGATCTTGACTGCGCCTCAAATGGTCCATCCATTAACACTGGCCGATACAGCTGCGATATTTTCTTCAGTTCGCACTCTACATAAGCGTGTTGATGGTTTAATGTCCAACAATGTAAATTTGGTGCGAAATTTAGTCACAATAGCCCGAATAACCGCTTCAGTGGGTCGATTAAACAGACCATAAAATGGAAGCGCGAGATGAACATTCTTAACAGAGCACACATTTTGATAATAAAATTCAATAATTTGCAAGCGTTGTTCGTTTGTAAGACGATTCATGGTTAAATTATAGACCAAACTGAAGATGTTTGACAGATAAAATGAATGCATATTTTTAGAAATCGACGACAACATTGGATCAGTAAATCGCTTGCGAGACAATAAGAAACACTGGATCTTACATACATTAAAGTCTACTCTATTCACTCGACCCCATACCGAAATGACCAGTAAATCGCGTTTTGTCCTCAATTTCTTGAAGACTTGGTCTTTGATCGAATGAGTAATGAGGTTACTGTCATCCAGTATATATATGTCAAAAAGAATATATATTCTGGGTCGTGGTAAAATTCTAAGACGATATAGCCATGCTAAAAATGCTTTTCCCTAATGGCGACTGACAGTCGCCTAATATTTAGGCATGTTCACTTTCACAATTACAGCATTGTATTTATATATAGTTGTCGATTTTAAACAGTGCGCTTAAGTATGCATTATAGTTTGAAATAGTAAACAAATATAGTAATGCGCATACAAATATCACAATTTTCGTAATATGGTACTGTACTTCTACTTCTATGTGAAGTCGACATCCTTTAATCTGCTGGTAATACTGTGGAATGCACTCCGTGGTGGAGGGTATATAAGATTCGGCCAGGCCGAACTTAACGCCTTCTTACTTGTTTGAATTAACTTGAAGTATTATTTTGATATGTAAATGTATTGGTTGCCTTGCCTTAAAAGCTTGGATTGAAATATTAAAAATATTATATTTATTTATAAAATTAACTTAACGCCGTTTTTACTTGTTTCAAATAAATTGGTTCTGCTACCAACAACGTTGACTGCATGAAAATATACAGAGAAAAGTCAACAAACTGAAAAAGTACATTATGTTTGGATATTGCAAATATCTGGTGTTATTTGAACACAAATACCATGACATTTCAAATAAAATGTCGTTTCTAATCCCGGGGGCCTCTTTAATTTGGGACCTTGACATCGTGAGCACACAAGTACACGTACACTTTTGCAAAATACATCACCAAATATGTGTTGAAAATGCGGATGTTAGTATTTCGTCCGTTGTTGGTATTGTTGTAGTGCAAGTATACGTTAGAGTGGGTAGCGATAAAGCTTACAAAATAAAATATGGGAAAATAAATATTTTGTGAATGACTATTATGGTTTTTATTTCATTGCAATAGGTACTATCATCAGAACTTTTTTCAAAATGCTTTATATAGTTTATTAGACCGGGATTTAAAAAAAATAAATAAAATTCTTTCTTTAGAAACGCAAACCACATTGATACACATATCGGCAAGCTTGATATCAATAAGTTCGGGGCTGGTTTGGCTTATGCTCTGTCGTGCTTTGGCACTGCTGTGTTGTCTGTCTGCACGTCGAAGGAAGCTGTTTTTAAGGGAAACTGCTGACACTTCTTTTGTCACGACCGAATGCTTCCTTCTGAGTTGAAGAGTCTTTGCCACAATTATACACGGTACAGCACTACAGTACACAAACAACAACAACACCAACACGTATATAACATTTTAAAGTTTGCCCCAACAATACTTTAAAAGAAATAACATGGACGCACAAAGTTTATCATTTCTCCAAACCAGAGGCACAGAATGCCGCACTCCCACATCTGTGGACACCCGATTTCTTGAGCACTTCGCAAAGTGTTAACTTTTGAAATGTTTTTTTTTTTTTTTTTGGTTGTTGGTTGCCACGTGTGCTGGTGGGTTGGTTGTAGGGTTACGTTTTTCTTTTTTTTAGTCTCGTTCCATAGCAATTGCACAGATTGAAGAACGTTAACTTTGTTTTGAAAGCCAAAAAACCGTACGAAGGAGAACGTAAAAAAGAAAATCAATTTAAATACAAACAAAGCTGAAATCGAAAAACTAATTTGAAATCGATAACGTCGATGGTGCTTGAGAAGCACTTGCAACAAGTTGATCGTGATGATGCTTGCGTTGGTGCGCTGCTGAATGGATAGCTATGCTTCATCCACAAAGCCATGGCGCACAAGTGTGGATATCATTGTTGAGATTTTGTCAGCAGTAACGAAAGTTGCATTTCATTGCATCGCGTTTGGCTGGTACAGTGTTCGGAATACGCTGCGACGATGGGTGACGACACATATGTTCTAATATTGGTGAATTGAATTTAAACTTGATAGATATAGCACAAGAGTATAGGAATTACAAGAGGCTCGGATAGACTTTGCCAATTCTTATCGAAAAGTTGGAGCAGACCCCTATTTCTAGAGAAATAACGGTGCGGTCCATTTCAGGATAAATGGGTACGCCCATAAGCAAAATTGTCGGATTTGGGACGATACCAATCTTCACAAAATCCATCAAGTTCCAAAGCATTAACGGAAAGACACACTGGTGTGGATTGTCTAACATTAATACTAAAGGGTGATTTTTTAACTATTATCTTTTTGGCAACACTGGTTTAAACAGCTGAAGCACGTTTCGTGTTTTGTTTCACTGTCAAACATCTTCAGTTTGGTCTATAATTTAACCATGAATCGTCTTACAAACGAACAACGCTTGCAAATTATTGAATTTTATTATCAAAATGCGTGCTCTGTTAAGAAAGTTCATCGCGCGCTTCCATTTTATGATCAGTTTAATCGACCCACTGAAGCGGCTATTCGGGCTATTGTGACTAAATTTCGCACCAAATTTACATTGTTGAACATTAAACCACCAACACGCTTACGTAGAATGCGAACTGAAGAAAATATCGCATCTGTATCGGCCAGTGTTAATGATGACATCAATTATCGATTCGTCGCCGTTCGCAGCAATTGGGCCTCTGTTACTTAAAAACGAGGAAATGCCAAAATTGGACCAAGCGGATGGACCATTCGAGGCGCAGTCAAGGTCACCATTTGCATGAAATAATCTTCAATCATTAAATTATATGGACCGTACTATCGATTCAAATAAAGATTTCATGAATTTTTCAGAGTTTTATGTGTTTTTTTGAAAAACTTTCCTATAGCTTTTAAAAAGATCATATTAAATAAATATTTTGTTAAGTTTCCTATTGTCAGTTCGACCGAACAAAATTGTTTGAATAACTATTCACCACTCACAACAGAGGATGGTTAGAGTGCCGTAGTAGCAGCAGAAGGCAGAACAGCGGATTATTTAAAACAGAAATGGAGACTAGTGAAAAAGTGGTTCAATAATTTAAAATAATTTTTAAGTCGTTCAAAATAAAGTTCATTGGTGAAGATCCCAATTTTCACTACTACCGAATCACAGGATGAGCATTTTTATTTTTCTCTCTCTTTTTGCTGGGAATAGTCATGAAAAATCTCCATTATAAAAATGTTGTTTAATTTTACAGAATTCAACCAAAATAAAACATTTTACGAATGATTTGTTGACTCATCAACAATATGGGAATATTTTGATCATTTTATGTCGCTAACATGCTCCTTATTTGAAATTGCAGTAATTTCATTCTAGCCCATGAAAGTACTCCGAATATCCCCACAAAATCCACTGTCCCCATTTCATATTTTTATCCTTTTGACCATCATAAAACCCCCATGGGTGGGGACATATCCCCACATCTGGCAAGCCTGTCAAAAGTTGGTTAAATGCAATAAATACAGAGGAAATTATTGTGCTATAAAAAAATTCCACTAAGCCCGTTTACTGTAAAAGAAGTTATTCGGCTACGAGAGGATTAAACTTGTCTAAGATCTTACATCAACTACGACCGATTTTGAATTTCTTCATCTTAAATATCGACGTAGTAAACTTGTTTGTAACTCCTGAGCATATTCTTATTTTTTATATTTTATATTTATATATATTATAAATAATTATTAATTATTTTTCATTCCATTCTGCTATTTGTATGTTCCTAAAAAATATTTTAAGAAATCGAAGAGGAACTTGTTTTGATTATTAAAAAAAAGGTAATTAAGAATAAATATATTTTAATAGTTGATATTTTTATATTAAACTGGAAGCAAATTGCTTGATAGTCGCCAAAAAATATTTCTATATTCTACCAGAAAAAAGCTAGTATTTTTTTAATTTTCAAAATTCTTAAAATAATTCTTGAGTTAAAATAAAGAACATTTCACTTCCGTTTCACAATGTTTTTAACAATTCTTATTTCTTCATTATCTCATACAATTAACAAATATTTTTTTTAGTATTTAATACAAAAACTGTGGGAGGAAAAAGCCCTACTAGGCAGAAATCTATTGCTACGCCGATGTATATATACATAAACTCTAAAAAATATTAAAATAAAATCACCTATTGTGATACACATTGCGAACTACTTGTCTTCACTAATATTTATAAATAAATATAAATAAATGTCTTTACATGTGTATAACTTCTGATTGAAGTAGCACATTTGAACTAACATTACCACTAATTTGTTTAGAATTTTCTAAGTACTCAAACAATACAAAATATCTTAAAATTAAAAATATGAAAACAAGATCGTAAGCGATAAGTTATCCATGAGTACAAATACCAGATAATGTCGTTGAAATCGGTTCATAATTGTTCTTTTTACAATCATTTCAAAACTAGGGATCTAACAATTTATAAATCATCTGGAAACTACCTCTGCTCTAAGGATGTGAATTTCCTCACGATATATTTTTCCAATCAAAAATTACAGAATAATTTCCAAAAAAATCTAAAATCCCATGCAAAAGCTATTGCCATTCATTCTGATACCCCTGCTGTTGCCAAACACTGTGCCGCGTATGTGCCACGAATGATTGCTAGCACTGCTCCTTCCTTTTCGCACAAAACGTAATGAATCTGATGAATTTGTTGTTTGCTTTAATAATTGAAATGGCAATGGAGGAGGCGAGAGCGATGACGACAATGGCTCTGACGATAATGACAAATTGCATGAAGCGGCCTGCAGGCATTTGACATATTTTTTCCACCCTTCTTTGAGTTTTTTTTTTGCCACGTACAACTGCAGAACGCAATGGCAGCACAGTATTCACTAGAGCGTACCAGGTTACAAGTAAAAAAAAAAAGTTCGCCGTACACCTTCGAATATGAAGTATTATTGAAAGGTAGTTTCAAAAAAAATTTGTTTATTTTTTTATGCCGAACGTAGGGGTCGCGCTTTTACATTTTTCTATATAACTTCTGCATTTATAAACGGATTTTAAAGTGTGATACATCGATGTTTTTGTCTCGACGAGGCCGATTTGTCGATTGTCTTTGAAGTCAGAAGAGTTTCATGATTTTATGCGAGCTTTAATTATTTAAATTTTCTGATATTAGAGTGGTACATTAGGGTAGTAGCAACTGAGATATGATGGGTAAGTACCAGAAGGGGGTGCTTGAGCTCAATGACTTCAAAGACAAAAAAATCGGCCTCGTCGAGACAAAAACATCGATGTATCACACTTTAAAATCCGTTTATAAATGCAGAAGTTATATAGAAAAATGTAAAAGCGCGACCCCTACGTTCGGCATAAAAAAATAAAAAAAATTTTTTTGAAACTACCTTTCAATAATACTTCATATTCGAAGGTGTACGGCGAACTTTTTTTTTGAGGTACGCCCTAGTATTCACTCGTAGCAATTCAATTCAATAAGCGATTCATGTGCGAGCGGATGAAAAGACATCGCTGAAATTTATTTTTAGCTTAAAGGAAACTCGTTTAATTTTACGCAAAAGGACCGCAATCAGATAATTGTTCGTTTGAACTTAATTGAATTTCTATTTGAGATTCGCATGTCGTATGTATCACTTCAATCACTGCTCCAAAGTGCTGCAATACCGCAGGGAAATTAAAATTATTTGGAAATTATTGAGTGACAGGACAATAACTGGGATGGATGTATGGCATTTTTTCGATTTAAGGATTGCATTTAAGTGAAATTAATTACTTTGGATGGCAGTTATTTTCTTTTCTCATGTTAATTGGGCAGCAAAGTAGCGATCGGGAAGATTTCTGCAAAAATCTTGGTAATTACGTTGTTGTCCCGCGCACCCCGAAAGATCCAATTTTACCGCACTTCTACATTTGTCAGAAGAATTTACATACCAAACTTCACGATTCTAAAGGGTGCTTAAATTGTATGGACCGATGTTGAATGTGAACCACACCTAAACGTCAATTGTTTTTTTGCATTTCATTTGACATTTCTCAATTTCAGACTAACCCAATTCGATGAAAAGATACACAATCGAGCAACGCGTTAAAGTTCAAATCAAAATACATATCGTGCACTTCGTGATTTTTTCGGTCAATTTAATCGTCCAAATGTGCGTACAATCGGAGAAATCGTGCAAAAATTTGAGCAAACCGGGTCTGTAGGTGATGTGAAAATTCCAGTGCATGCTCGTACTGCAGAAAATATTGCTGCTGTTCGGGATAGTGTGGCTGAAGAGCCGTCCACCTCAACTCGTCGTCGTCGTGCCCAACAATTGCACCTCTCACGCTCGTCGTTGATGAACATTATGCACAAAGACTTGCATTTATACGCTTACAAGGTGCAATTGACTCAAAAACTAAAGTCTCTTGACCATTCCAAATGTCAAGAAATGGCAACAGTGGATGATCAATTTTCGAAGAAAATCATCTTCAGTGATGAGGCACATTTTCACCTCAGTGGATTCGTCAATAAGCAGAATTGCCGCATTTGGGCGAATGATAATCCAAGAGTGATTGTCGAAAAACCAATACACCCACTCTTTGGTGCGGTTTATGGGCTGGCGGCATCTTCGGGCCGTATTTTTTCCAAAATGAGGCCGGTCAGGCAGTTACTCTGAATGGTCTTCGCTATCGTGATATGATAACGAACTTTTTATGGCCCGAATTGGAAGATATGGATGTGGACGATATGTGGTTTCAACAGGACGGTGCCACTTGCCAAAAAAAATGCAATGGCCGTGTTATCTCACTTGGTTGCGATGTCAATTGACCGCTAAGATTAGGGTTTGCATTTTCCCGTACTTTTTATTTCCCGGGAAACGGGAATTATTCCAATGAAACATTCACATTTTATTAAAGTAAAATAAATATATATTTCACAACGGACCTGTTACAGAATTCGTATAATAAAGCGCAATGTGAGATCAATTCAAACATCTTTTCAAGTTTCAAAATTAATTAAAGATCTGATATTTCTTATTAGTGAGTAGAGCATTACATGTAATGTCTGTTCTTTGTCCTGTCGCTTCGAAAATTTTAAATTCTTTATTTTTGTACTGAATTCCCGCGGCATTCCCGTACGAATTTCCCTGTATACGGGAAATGAAAAATATGCGAATTCCCGGGAATTTTCCCGCGGGAAATCCCGGGATGCAAACCCTAGCTAAGATCATGTGATTTGACACCGTTGGACTTCTTTCTTTGGGGTTATTTGAAAGAAAAGGTGTACGTCGATTAGTCAGCAACAATTCAAGAGCTAAAGGATGAGATAATTCGGCACATTAACCGCATAGAACCTATCAATTATGGCTCAGCTTCATCGAAAATTTGGACCATCGGATGGAGGTGTGCCGTCGATTGGTCTATATTTTATTCCATACATAATTGAACCATACCAATATTATCATAATAGAAAGAAATGACAATAATTTCCTAAATAATTTGTGTTTTATTCCAAATCAACATCGGTCCTTAAAATTTCACCACCCTTGAGCTGTAATAAAGGGTGTTTTTTATTGGGGTATAGAACTTTAAGTTGGCATCACTTTTTTAACTGGCGGCCATTTTGTCAGCTGTCAAGTGATTAATATTTAGTTTGGTTTGCCATTTCATCATGAACAGGTTGACAAAAGAACAACGCTTGCAAATCGTGCAAATTTATTTCGAAAGTAATGGTTCAGTTCGCGAAGTTCACCGCAAGCTCCGTCCATTTTATGGTCGACATAATCGTCCATCAGAGCAATTAATTCGGTTAACCATGGATCGTTTTCGCACTACGTTTACTCTATGTGATAATACGCATCCGCAGAGACGTCGAACAGTGCGCACCGAAGAAACAATTGCCGCTGTAGAGCAAAGTGTTGAAGAGGACCCGAATGAATCGATTCGCCACCGTGCACAGCAATTGGAGCTTTGTCCATCAACTCAAAGTGGTTGAAAATTGGACCTGTAGAATTGGCTATATTCGAGCCAGCCGCGGCGGCCACATGCCCGAAATCATATTTAAACATTAATGGCATAAAATTATCCTTCCAACAAAGCCAAATTGATGGACATTAAAACGATTTTCTTGTGTTTTATTTCAATTCGAAGTTCTATACCCCAATAAAAAACACCCTTTACTATAGTTGATACCATTTCGATCCCTTTTTGTGCCGCTCACTCCTTAAAAATACGAATTCCAAAAAATCAATTTATGCTGCCAGACTACGTGGTCAGAGGCAGGTACACGCCCAATTTCACAACTCTAGCTACAATACTCTAGGTGGTACCATTTTTATCCTTTTTGTCTCGCTCACCCCTTATAAATACAAATTACGAAAAAATAATTTAGATAGATTCTACGTTGTCAGAGGAATTTACACAACAAATTTCACGACTATAGCAGCAATACTTTAGTTGGTATCACTTTTATCCCTTTTTGTCTCGCACATCCCTTAAAAGTACAAATTCCAAAAAATCAATTTATGCAGTCCTTCTACGTAGTCGGAGAAATGCACACGCTGTATTTCACGCCTCTAGCTGCAACACTTAAATTGGTACCTTTTTATCCCTTTTTGTCTTGCGCACTCCTTAAAAGTACGAATTCCAAAAAATCACTTTATGTTGCCAGTCTATGTGCTCGGATTTTCACAACTCTAGCTTCAATACTTTAGGTGGTACCATTTTTATCCTTTTTGTCAATCAATTTAGATTGCGCTTCTACGATGTCAGAGGAATTAACACAACAAATTTCACGACTATAGCTGCAATGCTTACAATGCTGATTGGGTCAAACGCGAACTAATTTAATTTTTACATTTACTTTTCGTACAACGAATCAATGGCAATTTCAAAAATTTGATTTTAGAAACCTGTGATTTCAATCAAAATTAAACGTTGCGTGAATTTTGGGACTTCTTTCATTTAGACTAATCTTTAGATTTAACCAAATTGACATGCCCTAACCAATGATTGACATGTGTTCTTCATAAAAAATAAAAGCAATTTCCAGTGGCTGGCTTTGGGTTTTTTTATCGAGAAACGCCATTTGATTTCACCGAGTGAAATATGACAAAAACAAATCCGAAAAAAAATCATTAATATTTTCTGATCACATTTCACATTTCTTTAGGCAATGACATCTCATTAATGTCAATCACCTCACGTTGATGGTAGCGACAGTGACAACGGCAGTCGCCAACGATGATGAAGATGATAATGATGTCAATGCTGACGATTCACGAGAAAATATTAATTTATTTTTTTCGAATATGCATTCATTTGGCGATATGTTGCTACAAAAACACTTAACAAATGACAATTCAAGATGACACACGTTTCCATTTACACTGACCTCCCTCCCCTGCAGACTGTCCCACAGGATAAAACAATTAAAACTTGAGCAATCGGAAGAAGTGTGGCCTGAGGTAGCCGATTGTAATTTTTCATCGAATGTGTCGACATTAGAGTGCCAAATTGTTGTGGATATTGGTTCAATTTCCAGCCTGGGTTTCAACGGGATTAAGACAAAAAATATTTTGCCGTCGATTTGTGGTAATTAATGGTTGTCGGCTGTTGTTTTTCAAATGATACATATTCGTTTTTGCGTAAGGCATCCATTTGGTATTGACAGTTTATTTTTTCTTCGTTTCGTTTGTTGTTCTTCTTTTCTTCTGTGCCATAATTTAAGATTTTCTTCGACGGTGTCATTGCCTTCATCAGACATTTGCATATTTAACTTTTTGCGTTCGTCTCGCTTGTGTCCTCTGGCAGACATAAGAAAAACACATTTTAGCATTTGAATGTCATTTCGTTTGCTAGATTAAAGATTAATATCTTGTCCTGGAATTTATGATTTTTGTACCAAAAAAATATATGAACAGTTTAAATTATTTATTATTATTGAAAGGTGGCTAAAGAAAGAATTAGTCTAAAAAATCTTTAAAGATAAGTCGGAGCACTCAACCATTACAGATGAAGTGACCATGTGAGTTTAAGTGGATCAAGGTATTTTTCTCCACTGTTTTGACGTCGATATAACACGAGGTCAATTCACTAAGCAGACTTTTCCCAAGAGATGGCAAAACAAACAAAAAGCATAGTCTGGATGAAATCAATAATATTCAAGGTGAATATGCCCCTGATGGCTTCTTCAAAATTTTTCTATTTGGGCTTCAGAGAACTCAAATATGATTATAGGAAAAAATCCTTTGGTATGGATTTTTGGCTACACTGAAAGAATTTTCCTTCATAATATTTATGAAGCGACTTCATAAAAAGATTTTTCATAAATTAAGCGATTTTTTTTCTTAATATATATGAAAAATTCATAAATAAAATGAAATGTTTCATACAAATTCTTCATAAACATTTCATATTTCAAAAAATAAAATTATTAGATTAGCATTAAATAAAAAAATCTTAAATATTGTGAAATATTTCATAACCAATGAATTTCAAATCCAATGAAGAATTTTGTCGTTTTTATGAAACGTTTCATAACTGACAAATAGATTTTTTTTGTGTCGACTTTATTCGGTTCTCATTTCTCCTATGTAAAATCTGACATAAGTATGTACCCTGATTTAGGTCATTGCAAATATTGTCGCAATGATGTTATGTGTCGACGGGTTAATCTAGAAGTCAGACCTTTTATGCTTTTTTGTTTGTATCTTCAGTATAAATTATTAATATTTATGAAACTTTTTCATAAAATTAATGAAGTTTGTTCATAGAATCTATGAAAGTGTTCATAAATTATATTATGATAAATAATAAATGTGTATGACAAAAGTTCATTATATGAAGAACTGCTTTTCATAGTTTCATTGATTGACTTTTTCATGAACATTTTCACTGGAATTATGACAAAATCATAATTTAAGATAATTCTTTCAGTGAACAAACACCATTCGATGATACTTCTTTGAAAATGAGGCCCAGCTTTTGCAGCTAAATACTAATGCGGACGATAGGTGGTTTTCACAAGACGTTATGACATTGTTGTGTACTCTTTCTCTGTCATTTTGGTCATGTGTCTTCCCAACAAATAATTTCTTCCGAATCAGGTCCGAAATCGGTCAGGCAAAATTGTAAATTCTTATGACAATATAGGACAGACAACGTACAGGCGGTTGACAAGAACATTGAAAGAATTGGAAATTGGTCTGAATTATGGCCAACAAGGCGAAAATAGACCGACCTTTCAGCCCGTTTTCTGACCCTTTGTCCGATTTGTCAATTTCGGAATGAAGGCTAACCAATCATTCGACTTTTCCGATCATTTGACGGATCAGTTAAAATAAATGCAATTTGAAATGCGAATTTTGGATTTTTTAAACAATGGTAGATTTTTTCGCTACAAGTACGTTACGAGAGACATTGGTTCTTAATACAAATTACAAAACAAAAATGTAATTCATACAAAATCATTTCAGCCATATCTACCGCAAAATAAAAATTTTGCAAAAATAGTCAATTCGTATTTATACACTCCACGAGAGTAGTATGTCTTTGTGCATTTGTTTGTAACACCCAAAAGGAAGCGAGATAGACCCATTGTTAATTATACCGATCGACTTAGAATCACTTTTTGAATCGATTTAGCAATGTCTGTCCATCTATTCTTGTAATCAAAGTACAGGTCGCAATTATTGCCAGAACCAAACGAAACTTTGCACAACGAAGTTTTTCGAGATAAGGACGAACGCTACTTAATTTGAAAATCGGTTCAGATTTAGATATAGTCCCCATACGAATTTCACTCCCAATTTGACTCTTTTCACTCTAGATACCACATATTTTAACCGATTTTCTTCAAATTTGACAAATATATTATATTTTCACTAGAAACACCCATGGTGAAAATGGGTCAGATCGGTTCAGATTTATATATAGTTTCTACACAAATTTCGCTACAACTTTTGCGTCTTTTTCGTAGAATATTTTAAATGTCCTGTTTGATAGGACTTTTCTTGATTTTCTCGAAAAAAGGGTCAACTTGACCCATAAAGAGAGGAGCTATAGGGTTAAGATCTTGCACAAAAATAATCCTCATACAATTCCTCAATATAGTTCTGACGACAAGAATTCTCTCAAACGTTGACTTACAACACTTTTCTCACTTCGTACAATGCTCCTATCGACCAAAAAATTAAAACTTTGACCCACTGTAAAAAGAAACTCAGACCAGTTTATTCTGCAAAAATGGTTCTATTCCATTCAAAAAGTCTTAATTTGTTGGACAGTATCATTTTTTCGCAAATGCGACGAAAGCTATATTGTTTAATTACTCTATACAACAACACAAATTTGTTGAAGGGCAATGTATATTAGTTCCTGATGTATTTTGGTTTTCTAACTCGAAAACGATATTATTTTTATACCCTCCACCTCCGGGATGGGGGTATATTCACTTTGTCATTCCGTTTGTAACACCTTAAAATATTCATCGGAGACCCCATAAAGTATATATATTCTGGGTCGTGGTAAAATTCTAAGACGATATAGCCATGTCCGTCTGTCCGTCTGTTGAAAGCACGATAGCGGCCGAACGGCCCAGAGGGAAAAATTTTTCCCTCACAAGGACTGAAAATACCCCTAATATTTAAAGTAGTTCAACATGTTTTTTGAACATATTAGCTTGTATTTACTTGATATTTGCACTTCACGGAATTTGGCGTGTACATTCCTCTAATAGAGTATATACACAATATACAAGTATTTTTTTCTAAACTCGTACTTTTAAGGGGTTAAATAGGGATAGAGGGATTAAAAATAGTACCAACCAAACGGCTGCACCTAGAATAATGAAATTCGGTGTATATATTCCTCTGATTGCGTAGACACATAAAATTAAGGAAATTTTCGAAATTCTTACTTTTAGGGTGTTAAATGGAAAAATGGGATAAAAATTGTACCAAACAAATGGATGCAGCTAGAACAATGAAATTCGCTGTATACATTCCTCTGACTGAGTAGACACGAAAAAATGTTTTTCCACATTTGTACTTTCAAGGGATTCAAAGGGATAAAAATGGTACCAACTAAAAGGCTACAGCTAGAATGATAAATGAATTCGAAAGACATACTTTTAAGGACTAAAATGCGAAAAAGAGGATAAAAATTGCCTTCCATTCTATAAAAAATATAAAAATATTGGTAGCCTTGGTTTATTAATTAAATTTCTGATTTTCATACATTTGAAATTTGTTGCGGACATTCCTCTTGTGCTGTGCTTCTATGTAAAGTCGACATCCTTTAATCTGCTGGTAATACTGTGGAATGCACTTCATGATGGATTCTGCCCCGCCGAATTTAACGCCTTCTTACTTGTTTTAACTAAAAAATTCAATGAAAACATTACATTTAATATTTGTACTCACATTTTGGAAATATGGCCCGATCGCACTCGCTTTTCACTGCAGGTAATTATGATGGCTGCAAATGTTATGAATTTCACATTCACATAGAAAAAGTTGTCCAGCAATAGTACCAAAAATGAGAAAAGTTATTTTTTCGAAATAAACATCTTTTGTGTTGGCACGAAAAAAAGAACTAAAGAGTGATTTTTTTGAGGTTAGGATTTTCATGCATTAGTATTTGACAGATCACGTGGGATTTCAGACATGGTGTCAAAGAGAAAGATGCTCAGTATGCTTTGACATTTCATCATGAATAGACTTACTAACGAGCAACGCTTGCAAATCATTGAATTTTATTATCAAAATGCGTGCTCTGTTAAGAAAGTTCAGAAAGAAAGAAATTGTGTTCAGCGACGAAGCTCATTTTTGGCTCAATGGGTACGTAAATAGGCAGAATTGTCGATTTTGGAGTGAATATCAGCCAGAAGCATTGCAAGAGCTACCAATGCATCCAGAAAAAGTCACAGTTTGGTGCGGTTTATGGGCTGGTGGCATCATTGGACCGTACTTCTTCAAAGATGATGCGAATCGTAACGTAACTGTGAATGGTGAGCGCTACCGTGAGATGATATCCAACTTTTTTTTGCCCAAAATGGAAGAACTGAACTTGGTTGACATGTGGTTTCAACAAGATGGCGCTACATGCCACACAGCTCGCGATTCTATGGCCATTTTGAGGGAAAACTTCGGAGAACAATTCATCTCAAGAAATGGACCGGTAAGTTGGCCACCAAGATCATGCGATTTGACGCCTTTAGACTATTTTTTGTGGGGCTACGTCAAGTCTAAAGTCTACAGAAATAAGCCAGCAACTATTCCAGCTTTGGAAGACAACATTTCCGAAGAAATTCGGGCTATTCCGGCCGAAATGCTCGAAAAAGTTGCCCAAAATTGGACTTCCGAATGGACCACTATCGCGAAAAAACCCTTTGTAAATTACAGCAGAACAATAGTGAAAATCCCAGAAGCCGAATTTGATTGTCTAATAAGTCCATTGAAATGGTAATGTGGAAAGGTCTAGGTAGATCAGTACTCTTCATGCGAGTTACTGATATCCCCCACAATTAACTATTTTTCGGCTATATATTTAGAACTAAACAGCTCTGAAGTTTATTGAATAGATCGCAAATATGTCACATAATTTTTTTAGAAAATTCTGTGCTTTTTTCCCAGAATTAGATTTCAATTTTCAATTATTCGAAAAACCTATACTAATTTCATCAGAATTGTTGCTCTAATTCTGATAGATGCCTGTCCGACTAATCTGTAGAACCTTACAAATTTCCCCAGACACATTTTCGTTTTCATATTTGATGAATATCGGTAAAATATACAGTATTCATATATATATTGATTTATTATTGTGATTCAAATATGTATTCTTATTGGTTATTTATACTACATAATATCTACTTTATAGTATTAATTAATATAATTTAATTTCATATTTACAGGTATTATATTAAATATTTGTTCATATACTCCACCTTACGATGGAGTGTATATTCATTTTGTCATTCCGTCTGTAACACCTTGAAATAAAGTATATATATATTCTGGTTCGTGGTAAAATTCTAGGATTATAATTCGCTTGGGGAAATCGCCCCAGAGTGAAAATTTCGTAATAATTTGAATAAACCTCAATGAAATTTCATCAATACTTGGATTTATATATTAGCTGCGAACTTCAGCGCTCCAAGTAATTAGTGCCAATCAGATTCCACATAACGAACAAAATGGTAGGCCTCATTAGCTGAACCACTGCAACGACGAAATAATCCAACAAAGAAAAGTCTATAAAAACATTCTCTAATCGCAGCATTTCCTAACAAATGGCTTAATATTGTCGGCTATCCTCTGTGGAAGACCAAGAGGGGGAAAAAGACCCACTTAAATATTTCAATCTGGCCCCCGCAATCATTTATCAAAATTCTTCAAACAGAACGGCATGAAATGGAAAATTGTAACTGCGTATGCTCGGCTATTTACATGAACATTAATTGGCCTTGTGCTTTGTATCTTCTTTTGAGACCACCTACAATTTCGTGGAATGGTGGTCAAACAAAGTTGAAGCCGCATTTTCCAAATTCAACAACATTCAAAGGCAACCACCTCAGCTGCCACCGCCCAACCTCCCACGTCAACAGCAAACAATGGCACGCACTTAGTCCGAGAATGAAAAGGAATAAAGTCAAGAAAATTTAATCACTTTGAGATTGTGTTAAAGAAATATTAAGTGTTTACACGATTTATTTAACGTGCCTGGTCGACAGTAAACAAACACACACACATACACACAACAGTGGCAGGCAAAAGTGTATCCCCATATTTTGGAGGAGTACAAGTTTGTGTAATATGTCCCCACGAAATTTTTGAGCTTTCCGACAATGTGTTGGAGCTTTATCACACTTTCATTGCCCAGATTAGGGCGATATTCCCATAATAGTGACCTTTGTCGGTAGGAGGTACTAACTGTGGGTCTTCAGACCAATATTTCAAGGAATGGAGCGGAATGTGTAACTAAGTATATCGCCATCCTATGGCGGCTACTACTCACTTATGTCTGCTACTATACCGACAAAAACAAACAAAAATCAGCCAGAATATGCTCTTATAGCGGTACAAAGCCTTAGAGGCCGTTTGGTCTTTCCAAAACAACACTTTGTTTAAGTGTCCACCTCCGGGTATTTTCCAGCAAGACACGGCTCCACACAAGCCACCCTGGCCCACTCTCTTCAGTCAAAACGGGCCACAGTCGACGGGCCAACAAAAAATTCAAAAGAAAATCGTCCTTAATTAACTCTCGTTTAGACGCAAATACAAAACAAGAAGTCCACAACAACCACAAGGATCTGGAAATACAAATAACAACAACAAGTGATTGATGTCCTCTCTTGAATTATGACATCAGAGGCACAATAACAAATATAAACAAAGTACGCACACACATGCTCACGCACATACTGTAGAAGTTTCCTTTATATATACAAGGACAAGGAGCAGGGCAAGCAGGGATGACACCACGACAAACAACCGGCAGAAAGCTGATAAATGGTCAAAAGGGTTTCACTTTGGTCTTTATAAGGACTTAGCACATTGTGTCGTTCAAATCATTTATAAATCTGTTACAAAACATTTAACAACGCCACCAACACCAGCACCGGGAACCAGCAGCAACAACCGGCCACCAGCAGCAACAACAACAATGGTGTATTTAAAGGACTTTGAATATTTAAAACCGAAAACTTTCCAAATTTCATATTTACAAACATTCGAAACCAAAAGCACGAAATATCCATCACCGACACCAGCAACAGCCTCGGCAAAGGACATTTCCTTAAGCGGCATTTTAAAGCCGTACATCCGGGAATATTGTAATACCTCAACGTTACATGGTTTCCGGTTTTTGACACATCCGGAATTTAAATTTTATGAAAAGTAAGAAAGAACATTTTAAAACTTAAACTTTAATTATATATGTATAAATACGTGATTACGGGGAACAAGGTGAATGTGAAATTAGTGAACATCAGGCTGGGTCACAAAAAATGGGTGCGGCCAACCTCAGGGAATAATATTTGAAAAATATTTCAGCGTTGATAGACAAGTGCCACAACTTCTACATTTATTCATAGAATTTCTCCCGCCTACCAGGACTTCGTTCTGATTCTAAATCCATATTTTTGGCATAAAAAGGAAGGAATGTATTTACAGCCCTCAACATTTTCATACTTGTTAGTGACAAAAACTTAGACTAATCGGGCCAAGCCCACTCACACACAGCCACGCCAAATATTGCCCTATTTGCACTATATTTGGCATGGATATTTCAACGACATTTTATAAAACCGATGAATAAAGTTGACAGACTTCAGTATCATGAAACAAATAATTATCGGCTCCAATAGATGTCACCCTTTCACCGCAAGCAGATTGAAGATTGGAGAATTGGGTGTTCAAATTTTCAAAAAATTAAAAAATCATAGTCTTTATTATAGGTCAACTTTCAACCAAGGCTGAACATTTTCAGAATAAGAGGACGTTTAAAAAAAATTCAGAAAATCGAAGAGTGCAAACAATTACAAAAGGGAACGGGTGTGACACTTTTGCTTAAATATGTTTAAATAACTCCCATATTCATTGACTGGGACTTTTACTATACTGCCAATTGAAAACGGCAGGTTAATCTGGATATTAATGCAAATATAAATATCTCTTAGTGTTTTAAATATTGGAGATATACAACAAACTAGAGCGTAACGCTTGTGACCTTAGCTTTGAAGAAAGTCTTGAGGTTTTACTTATTTTCTTGAATTCGGAAATGTTCTTCCATTACATGCCATTATTCATTTTTGCTTATCAAAAGAGTAGTTCATACACTTCCATCTAAAGTATACGTTACCGATAGCTCATTATGAATATAGGAAAATCCTGTTACGACACCATTCTATATCTGGAAATGGAAATGATCAGACCTGTTTTTGTCATTATTTTTTTAAATATATAAAAAATGTGTTATGAGAAGTAAAGGGTGATTTTTAAAAGCTATAGGAAACTTAAAAAAAAACCAATAAAATTCAGAAAAATGCATGAAATCTTTATTTGAATCGATAGTACGGTCCATATAATTTAATGTTTGAAGATTATTTCATGCGAATGTCGACCTTGACTGCGCCTCAAATGGTCCATCCGCTCAGTCCAATTTTGACATTTCCACGTTTTTGAGTAACAGAGGTCCAATTGCTGCGAACGGCGAACGAATCGATAATTAACACTGGCAGATACAGCTTCGATATTTTCTTCAGTTCGCACTCTACGTAAGCGTGATGGTGGTGCGATGAACTTTCTTAACAGAGCACGCATTTTGATAACAAAATTCAATAATTTGCAAGCGTTGTTCTTTTGTAAGACGATTCATGGTTAAATTATAGACCAAACTGAAGATGTTTGACAGTGAAACAAAACACGATACGTGCGTCAGCTGTTTAAACCAGTGTTGCCAAAAAGATAATAGCTAAAAAATCACCCTTTTGTAAATATTACGAATGTTTATTGGTGTTTTTTTAAACCATAAATTGATTTTGAAATTTTGTCAAAAAAGGTTACTTTTCGTGGCATTACCCACAACTAAAGTTTTAATTTAAAAAAATCAAAATTTGACTTGAAGTGGAAAATTTTTCCTGGCTCAAGACCATTTTGCATCTATATGAAAAGCAAATTTATTTACAAATGGCTTGCTGACATTTATTACTTGGCTGCAGGCTACCACTATCATGATTTCCACGACAAAATCCCAGTTCCCATCAAATATTGATTACATACCAAAAAAATTTAAACTAAAAACAAGTAAAAACGGTGCTTAGTTCGGCCGGGCCGAACTTTATATACCCTCCACCATGGATTGCTTTTCACAGAGGCTGTCGATTTTCGTAGAAGTACAGTAATATAACAGGAAAATATATTTGTATACACTCCACGAGAGTATTATGGCTTTGTGCATTTGTTTGTAACACCCAAAAGGAAGCGAGTAGGACCCATTGTTAAGTATACCGATCGACTTAGAATCACTTTCTGAGTCGATTTAGCAATGTCCGTCTGTCCATCTATTGTTGTAATCAAATTACAGGTCGCAATTATAGTGCGATCTTAACAAAAATTGGCAAAAACAAGTTTTGTGGATCAAGGACGAACGCTATTTAATTTGGGGCAAATCGGTTCAGATTTAGATATAGCCCCCATACAAATGTCGCTCCCGATTTGACATTTTCCGCTCTAGAAACCACATATTATACTCGATTTTCATTAAATTTGGCACAACATCTTATAATCCAACTAGAAACACCTATGCAAAAATTGGGTAAGATCGGTTCAGATTTAGATATAGCCCCCAAACAAATGTGGCTCCCGATTTGACTTTTTCCGCTTTAGAAACCACATATTGTACTCGATTTTCTTTAAATTTGGCACAACATCTTATAATCCAAGTAAAAAACCTATGGTGAAAGTGGCTAAGATCGGATATAGATTTAGATATAGCGTAAATACAAATGTTGCTCCCAAATGTTTAACCGATTTTGGCCAAACTATACATATTATATTTCACCTATTTCGTTCCAGATTTCAATATACCCCCATACAAATGTCCTTTCCGATTTAACATTTTTTGTCAAACATTTTTGTCATTTTTTCACCGAATTAAATAGTATTCGGATTGAAAGTGGTGTGTATCATAGAGTCGGCCCGCCCGACCTTAGACTTTCCTTACTTTTTTTAATATAGCCAAACCAAAACAAATACAAATATTGAAAAAATAATTTTATAAATAAATATAAAATTTTTATTATTTCAAACCACTCTTACGTTTACATTATATATATCGAAATAATACCTTTAGGCAATTCAAAAAAATATTTTGCGTGCCTATGCCGTCAGATGAATGTATACACCTAATTCCATGATTCTATCTGCGGCCATTTGGTTGGTACCATTTCTATGCCCTTTTTCATATTTTACCTCCTTAACATTACGACTTTCTAAAATCTCCTTATTTTACGTGCCTACACAATAAGAGGGATGTACACACCGAATTCCATCATTCTAGTAAGTCGTTTAGTTGGTACTATTTGTTTCCCTCTGTACCCATTATATCCTTTGAAAGTACGAATTTGGAAGAAACCTTTTATTTTTAGTGTCTACTCAGTCAGAGGAATGTATTTTCCGAATTTTAGGACTCTAGCTGCGGTCATTTGGTTGGTACTATTTGTATACCTTTATTCCATTTTATTCCCAAAAAGTACGAATTTTTTAAAATCCGTTTAGTTTACGTGTCTACTCAATTAGAGGAATGTACACATCGAATTTCGTGTTTCTAGCTGTTGTCGTTTGATATGTACCATTTTTATCCCCATTTCACCCCTACGAATAAAATCACTTTATGGTGCACGTTTTTGTTATAGGGGGAATGTACATACGCAATATCAAGTAAGTACAAGCAGACATATTGAAAAAATGTGCTTAACATGATTAACAACATTAACGGACATGGCTAGATAGTCTTAGAATTTTATGACGATCGAGAATATATATACTTTACAGGGTCTCAGGTCGACATTTCAAGGTGTTACAAACGGAATGACAAATTTAGTATACCCCCATCTTGGAGGTGGAGGGTATAAAAATCGAAATTTGTATACAAAAACATTGCGAATATTTTTTCTGAAAAGTACTTAAAAAATTTACCTTCATCTTAATTTTTATACACGGAAGTATTATGTCTTTGTTAATTTGTTTGTAACACCCAAAAGGAAGGGAGATAGACCCATTGCTAATTATACCGATCGACTTAGAATCACTTTTTGAATCGATTTAGCAATGTCCGTTTGTCTGGCTGTCCATCTATTCTTGTAATCACGATACAGGTAACAATTGTAGACAGAACCAAATGACACTTTGCACAACGAAGTTTTTCGGGACAAGGACGGACGCTTAATTTGAAGAAAATCGGTTCAGATTTAGATATAGCCCCATACGAATTTCACTCCCGATTTGACTCTTTTTACTGTAGATACCACATATTTTAACACATCTTCTTCAAATCTTTCAAAATATCTTATATTTCAACTAGAAACACCCTTGGTCAATGGCCAATGGGTCAGATCGGTTCATATTTACATATAGCTCCCATATAAATTTCGCCCCCGGATAGACTTTTTTCCGCCCCAGAAACCACGAATTTTCACTGAATTTCTTCAAAGTGAGCATAACACGTTATATTTGAACTAGAAGATCTTTTTGTGAAAGTTAGTCATTTTATTCCATGTTTGGATATAACACCGATACAAATATTCGAATAAAAATTCGATTTGACAAATTGGATCAGGTCATATTAGCTTATCATTAGGAAACATACAAAAATTCTTCCCGTTTTCACTTTTTTACCGAATTGAATTGTATTCGGATAGATAGTGGAGTGTATCATATTGTCGGCCCCGCCCCACTTTAGCCTTTCCTGACTTGTTAATATTGCAACGTTGTAACAAAGTTTCAATTTTACTGTTTACCTTTATAAAAAATATTGAGAATTTGACAAATTGCTTGAAAACACATACATATATTTCGAAAATAGAACAAATTAAAATAAGTAAAATATGTTGAGCTGCTTTTATGAATGATTATGCCCCAACGAACACAACGAATAAAGTTTTAGTTTTAATTTTATGTTATTATTTTTTAAGTAAAAACTCGTATTTCGTGGGAAATTTTTGTAAAGATTTTCGTGAAAATCTAAGGAGTCAATGATGTCTAAATTATGAATATAGGACAAAAAATGACTTCGTTGAGTCTTTTTTGCATAAATATTTTTAATACACAAAAATTCCAAGAAACATATTTTTATAAAAATAAGGTTGCGACATCATTTTATTTTAGAAGAACTAAACTTACAGACGGCTTTAGTCAGGGACGAATAATTTTGAAATCTTTATTAAACAATCCAAATATTTTTTAGTGGTGAATGGAAATTATTTTAAGTTTTAGGAGTGACATCAAAATCAGGTAGAAAAGAAAGACCTACATATGAACTATCATTATTAGACTTTTAGTGGTTACTGGAATTTTTTTTAAGTTTTAGGAGTGACATCAAACTCTGGTAGAAAAGAAAGACCTTCATATGAACTATCATTATCAGACTTTTTATATTTTATAACCTCGTCTTTATATTTTATAAAGTGACATAGTTCCGGTTCCTTTAGCCTATAACAATATGGAACAAAAAATTCCGAAGAGATTATACATGATGCACCGTTTTAAATAAATTACATAGCTTCATTATTATAATGTGAATAGTCAACTGCTATATATAAATATAATACTGCAATTGCAATCAAAAAGTGAACATGAGGCAGCAATCTTCAGAAATGTGCCCTAAATATTAGGTGTACTGTCTGTAGGGTATCCAACCGATTAAGTTTTATTCGATTAATCGAATAATTTTTGTCAAATATTTGTTCGAATAATGAAAAAATCGTGATTTTCGAATAACAAATAATTCGAATAAATTGTCCCAAATAATCGATTAATCGATATTATAAGTTTTGCCTAGAAAACTAATGAAATCGTCGTTTGCTTTGTATGATAATTTGATTTTCAATAGCCAGTTTGGTAAAAAATTATGAAACACCAAATATAATATCCAATAATACAGCTATTAAAATAACTCGGGAACGATTTATCCGACTTCATTTAAAAAATAGCAAAAACTGACCAATAGCTTCGGAATTATTTAAAATTTAAAGAATAATAAATTCATAGAAAAGCGATAATAACAAACAAAATTGAGGTAAACACCGTGATAACAAAGTTAGTTCTGTTATAAATCACAAGTTAGTTCTGTTATAAATCACAATCACCCATTTTCGAAAAATGTCAGTGGATAACTTCTGATATTCTGGTCAATTAAGTGAAGGTTCTTAATTTTGACAAGAAATTAAGTTGTTTGTCAACTTCTTTGAATTTCAAATTTGAAACTATTTTTTTAAATAAAAACAAATACGTAATAAACGTTCAATGTATAGTTAAACTACCTGTAAACTGGCTTTGTCTATATAACTCTTATTAATTATCTTTTATTTAAGTGGACAAACGATTAATCGAATAATTCTCAACGTCTTTATTCGATTAATTGGAAATTCTTTGTTTTCAAATAAGCGATTAATCTAATAACATAAAAGTCCGAATAATTGGATACCCTAATTTTCAGGCGTCGTTAGAGAGAAACATTTTCCCTCAGGACCGATTTCCCCAATTTGCAATTTGAAGACAGACAATTGCAAACACAGAATTTAATTTTCTAAATATATACAGCCGTTCACTAGGTACAATTTTATTCCATTTGATCCTAAAGGTACTAATATCGAAACATATCTCTATGTTTCGCATCTACAAAGTCAGAGAACCGAATTTAACTATTCTAACTGCATTCGTCTGATTGGTACCATTTCGTCCCATTTTCCGCCTATAAGTACAAATCTCGAAAAATTGTCTTTATGTGTCGCGCCTACACCGAATTTCATGATCCCAACGGTTGGTACAATTTGTATCCCTTTTTTTCCAATTATATCCCTTACAAGTACGATTTTCGAAAAATCTCTCTATTTTACACGTCTACATAATTATAGGAATGTACACACCGAATTTCAAGTTTCTAGATGTTGTTCTTTGGTACCATTTTTATCCCTTTTGGTCCATTTCACCCGCTAAATCTATTTTGTACTGTTTGGTGTTTTCGCGTTACTAGAGGATACTAATTGTATCAAAAGCAGAAATTTTCATAAAATCTTAAATAATCTAAATTTTAGGGGTAATTGAGTAGAAGCATAATATAAAAGTATTTTTTTCAAAATTCGTACTATTAAGGGTAAAATGGGAATAGAGGGATAAAAATACTACCACTAAACGGCTGCACCTAAAATAATGAAATTCGATATATTCATTCCTCTTATTGCGTAGACATGCAAAATAAAGGGATTTTTCGAAATTCGTAATTTTTGGGGTCAAAATTAAAAAAAGGGGATACAAATTGTACCAACTGCAGCTAGAGTCATAAAATTCAGAATGTATATATCTCTGGCTGCGTAGACGCGAAAAATAAAAACGTTTTTCCAAATTCGCACTTTCAAGGGATATAATGGGAACAGAGGGATAAAAATGGTAGCAACTAAACGGCTACAGCTAGAATGATGAAATGTGTACATCCCTCTAATTGTGCTGACATGTAAAACAAAAAAATTTTAGAAAGACGTTCTTTTAAGGGGGAACAAGGAGATAAAAATTTTACCAACCAAATGATCGCAGCTAGAATCATGGAATTCGTTGTATAGATTCCTTTCACTATATAGACATGCATAATAAAACGATTTTTCCAAATTCGTACTTTTTTACTTTTACGGCAAAAATTGGTTGAATCATGAAGTTATGCTATATTGTACTGTTTACGTGAGAGATAATGGATTTCCAAAATTTTTACTGTTTGAAATAAAAATAGGATGGAAATACAACCAACTGTAGCATCCACTATCTACCAATATTTATGCTATTTAAGCTTTTTTGAAGATTGCTGTCTTACTTTTCGAATTGTCTAAAATATTATTTCGATACTATATATATAGTGTAACATTGCCTTACAATCGTGGTTTGAAATAAAACAATTTTATATTTTTTTCTTATTAAAATATTTTTTCAATATTTTTATTTATTTGGGTTTGGCTTTATTAAAATAAATTGACATTTTCCTGTAATGTTACTGCGCTCCTTCGAAAATCGACAGCCTCTGTGGAATGCTATCTATGGTGGAGGTTATTATGAGATTTGATGTGAGTTATTCTTTTTGAACTTTCATAAATAATGATAATAATAACAAGTCGATAAAAAGCATTTATCGATTTAGCGAACACCTACTGACAATCAAATGTGCGTTAAATCGGGAATCCACTGTATAATTAAAAACTTTAAGCTGTTGGTATGGTCGTTGAGAAACGTCTTCATCTAATAACATTTATGTACAACACGAGCGCCTCTGGCACCTTTTTCAACTTTCTTTTATTTTTCCATATTCTTCCAGAGTCATTTGGCTACTTATCATAATAGCAACCAGCATAGCCTGCAGCTTAGTCTACGTCGATTTGGCCGAATTGTACTATTCGCAACGTATACAGACAACGGTGGCTGACTCTGTGTATCCTGTGTTCATGGTACCATTTCCCTCCGTTGGCATATGTCTCCCATACCGCATCGATTGGCACCGTTTACGTTATGAAGCTGCCAAAGACTTTCTCCCCGCCAATGCCACCAACGAGACTTTGCATACATTCTATGCATTCTTCGATAAGATGGGTGACTTGCAATTTTCCAGCCTGAGATATCTTTCTTCATTGTTTGATAACAGCTCTGGCGTCAATCTAACGCTTATTGATCACTTGGACGTGCTAAAGGTGATGGAATATTTGACCTACTCCTGCACCGAAGCATTTTCCGGCTATTGCCGCTGGCGTACGAAGCCGTACAATTGTTGTGATCTCTTTGCTATTGAACGAACTGAAGTGGGTTTTTGTTATGTCTTCAATTCGGCCATAAGTCCGGAGGTCCAAGAGAGAGCGGTAAGTAGCGGAAAAGATGTATTGCAGAAGATGTACCCATTTGTTTTTGTTTTTATTTCCTCCAGGCTCAGGATAGTTTCTATCCTTATCACAATTCCAACGCTGGCGAAGGCACTGGCCTGGAAGTGAGTATGCGCATTAATGAAGATAAGATTAGTCCGAAGTTTTTTGATATCCTGGGAGTATATGTAAGTGGAAATTTTGCTCGCTTCCTGTTGTAATTTCTATTAAATTGGTTCAATTGGGCCAAATTTAATATAATTTCACTCCTTTTTCCAGGTCATGCTTAAGCAACCGGAACAGTGGCACGCCGATGTAAAGTTTGTCAATTACAACACCTTTACCAAACTGGCCATATCAACGCAAATAACTGAGACGGGTGAACGAGCAAGGGCCGTACAACCCGATGAACGTCGCTGCATATTTGGGGTAAGTAAAACAAACACAGTGAAATACATGATATAGTATATGATCTAGGTTTCATATAATTTAAGTTACATTTAGTTTAGTTCAAAAAGTCTCAAACCTTTCCCTCGGACGCTAACTCAATGAATCCCATACATCGGCTACATTATTTGCAGATAATGTGTCCATTATTATTGTACTAATACTACAATGTCACGCTATATTGCGCACGCGGACAATTTCATATCATATAACACCGGTTGGGAAAGGAAAATTATCTTCTAAACAAGAACTTAATTGGGGAAAAAGGGACAAAAATAGTACCAAACAAACGTTGCAAATAAAAGAAATTTTCGAAATATTTACCATTAAGTGGGAAATGGGGATAAAAGAATAAAATTGGTACTGACCAAACAGCTGCAGCTAGAATCATAATATTCAATGTTTACATTCCATGGCTATGTAGCGCGCAAAATAAAGGAATTTTTATGAAATTTTTACTTTTATCCTGAGAAATTGATAAAAATGGTACCAATCAAACGACTGCACACTGGTCCCAAATCCATTTTTTATGGCATAAAGTCGAAAAATAAAGATACAATCTTGTAATTTTGCACATTTGCTAGACATAACATACTTAAAAAATAAAATTTGGCCGATCGGACCATGCCCTCTATCACCTCCCATATAAACTCAATATATAACCAACATAATTATCACTCTGTATTAGTACAGGGTGACCAAAAACAAAATTTTATGAAAGCTTAAAAGAATGAAACTTATTTCGCTTTGACGAAAAATGATTTTCTGAACATTATTACAAAAGCAAAATATAGCATACAAATATTCTACTTGACACTGCAATTTAAATAATTATTTCAGAAAATAATATAAATTGCTTACATGTGTACAGAATAGTGAGTGATGTTACATACCATCATAAAGGTACTTACAATACCTTTAAAATAAAATATTGAAGGTTCTCTTAGACAAACTTTATCGAAAGTTATGCTAAAATGAAGTGGCAATAGTAGAAGTTTGCCCAAAAATGCTGACGAGATATTAATTCTACCATAAACTACACACTCAAACAAACAATTTCACATTTACATTTTGAGTCAAGTTGAGTCCTACATATAACTTTTGGTCCACCACATTTATAGGTTATGTTAACTACGAATCACAAAATTACAACACTTAAGAAAATCGAGAAACTACAGTAATCTCAAAATGTTAAATATAATTTTTCAACTACTTACGCCTGCCTTCAATTCCTATAATATAGTCTCTTCATTATTTTCATTTTAAGTATTTTGTATAACTGTTTTAGACCCGAATTTATCCCACTTGTTTCAAAGGCAAACTTTAAATGCCCCTCAGGCTTGTGGTGTTGCCACCTAGTTTTCTCCAATACATTTTCTTGATAGCTTGGAATGTTGCCATTAAGAAAATATATACACATTTAATAATTTTCAATTTAAATTTTTTTGAATTTCTGCCAAAAAATATGGTTTTGGGACCATAGACTGGACTGTAACTAAAATCTTTAAATTCTGTACATACTTAGGTCTGGCTGCATAGTTGCGAAAAATAAAGTGACATTTCCATATTAGTATTTTAGGCAAAAGGGGTAATATTTGTACTAAAATAGTACCAAGCAAACGTTAGCTGTACGAAATTCTGTACGTAATTGGGTACTCATGAATGTAAGGGATTTTTCAAAATACGTAAAGGGAAACGGGGATAAAATTGGCAGCAACTAAATGGCTGCAGCTAGAATCATAATATTAGGTTTGTACATCGGGTTGTAAATCGCGATTTTAATTTTTTTTTTGTTTAGGGTGACAAAAGGTGGATAAAAATGGTACCAATCAAACGGATGTATGTAAAATCGTGAATCGTGGTATATACTTCGCATACGAAATATACATGTATTTACAGGTCTACGCAATTAGTAGTACAAACCGAATTTAATGTTTCTACCATTCTAAACCTTCAATAGTGTGAATTAAAAAAAAAAAACTTTTTTTAGTTCGCGTCCACTCTATATGTATGTAGCAGATTTGGATATGAGGCGGGAATTAAAAAATGTCTAAACACACTAAATATTAGGGGATATTTTCAGTTCTTGTTAGGGAAAAGTTTTTCCCTTTGGGCCGATTTAGCCCATTTTCATATATTTCATATGTGGGGAATTTGAAGCGCTTTTTCACAGATAGACGGACATGGCTAAATCGTCTTAGAATTTTACTTGGATACAGAATACAGTTGAACTTCGATTAACCGTGACTCTATTAACCGTGATTATCTATTAACCGTGAAGCTGAGTGGTTGATTTTTTACCTCTATTAACCGTGATTTACCTCTATTATCCGTGATGCACATGTCCATGTGACTGCTTGTTTGTGTTTTCGTATAATACACACACATCTCTCATATCAAAATTCGGTGATTCCCCTTTTTCATGAAAGTGTAATTTTCATATTAAATTTCATATTCATTCATCAGTGTGAAATTTGATCTGTCAAGGCGTGTTTCCCTTACATCATGCCACCGTCAAAAACTAAATCCGCGAAAAGAGCAAGAAAGGTTCTTTCAATTAAAGAAAAAATGGAGCTGGTTAATGAATACTCAAAACGTGGAATCCGTCGACTGAAATCTACGGGAGAAAAGGAGTGTGCTGATTATGAGTCTGCTACGATGTTTGTGGACGACTTGGATGAAATCATTAAAAACGAACAACTTACAACTGATCAGATCTACAATGCAGACGAAACCAGTCTATTTTGGAGGTGTTTGCCTCAGAGTTCTTTGGCTAGTGGTAATGAATATTCTATTGAAGGGTACAAGGAATCCAAGGAGAGAATCACAGTGCTAGTTTGTTCAAATGCTGCAGGAACTCACAAGTGTAAATTGATGATAATAGGAAAAAGTGCCCATCCAAGAGCTTTAAAAAACGTTGAACACCTTCCTGTGATTTATAAATCTAATAAGAAAGCTTGGGAGTGGTTTAATCAAAAGCTCTGGAGTGGTTTAATCAAAATTTTGTACCAGAAGCAAAGGAACATCAACGGCGCATCGGTCTCAAAAATAACTGTAAAATACTTTTACTATTAGACAACTGTCCAGCACACCCAGATGTAAATGCTATCTGAAAGCGTTACAGTAAAATATCTCCCACCAAATTGCACGTCCTTGATTCAGCCTATGGATCAAGGAGTAATTCGGAGCTTCAAATGTTACTATCGTAAACTGATCGTTCAAAAACTTGTTGGTGCTAATGACAGACGTGAGTTCGTTAAATCTTTGAATATTAAGACAGATTTGTGGGCAGCCGCAGCTTCGTGGGACTCTGTAACTCCACAAGTTTTAAAAAGTGTTTGGAATAACTAACTATCTCATAATGAAGATGCTCCAAATAGCCTTGTTGAATACAAACAGATATAACCATACCGTCTGGATGTACGATTGATGCTGTCGAAAAGTGGATGGTGTGCGACTCTGATGTCGCTCCGTTTGCTATTATATCTGAAGACGAAATCGTAGACATGGTTACCCAAAGCCAAGAAGATGAGCTTGATTCAAATTCCGAGGAATCAGATGGAAGAAATGCGGACGAAACGCCTACATTGGCTCAGGCAATAGAGGCTAGTAGTATTTTGTTAGGTTTTTTAGAAAACTTTAATTGTCCAAGTATTTCAGAACCAGATAAAATGCAAATATATACAACTATACAAACTCACTTGTTGGAAGAACAATCAAAAGCTAAAAGCATAAGACAGACTTCCATAAAAGATTTTTTAAATAAATGTATGTATTCCTAGAGATATGATAAGTTATTTATAGTCGCAGATTTACATGTTTTTGTCAAAAATAAATAAATATAATAAAATTTATACATGTAAAATTTTACCTCTTTTAACCGTGATTTTCGGTTATCCGTGATTAGCCCGGTCCCGAGCATCACGGTTAATCGAAGTTCAACTGTATATACTTTTTGGGTCTCGTTGAATATTTCAAGGTGTTACATGCGGTATGACACAATTAATATACCACCACCCTAATGTGGAGGTATATATGTATATAATATCTAAGTCATCCGCAAACATAAATAGTTTGCCGTTAAACTCAATATTTTTCACGTCATTAATAATTATTTTAAATAAAAGAAGTCCAAGTACACTCTATTGCATTGTATTATATTCTAGCCTTTAATCAATTTATTATGAAAAACAACGAAATATCCACATTTTGACTGGAGCTGTTGTACAATGCCACTGTTATAATGTAAATTTTCTTATCAACACTGACATGCCAAACATGAATAATGCAGATTGTCTCTCTTTCGTTCTCTCCTCTCTATTTTGCCTATCATGTGCCTATCATGCAGGACGAAGTGAACCATTATCTGTACAAGAAAATACCCGGTCTGCAATACTGGCGTGGCAACTGTCGCACCAGATGTCACCAGGAATATCTGCTTAAGTACTGCAAATGCAATTTAAATATACTATTTCCAGAGACAACATTTGGTAAGTCGCCTCTGCACTCTGAGTGGATGGTAAACATGAGTACGAACGGGCGGATGTTACACAGTCAAATATCCATCGTTGGAAAAAGGTGAAAGTAGATTTTCTTTGGCACGTCAGGATTTTCAGTTGGATGTGGATAAATAAATAGTAGATCAGTTGATCAGTCATCCTAAAAGATGAAATTCATTTCCATATCGATAAAATTGGCACAGCTGGAGTAACAGAGACATGTCGACCTACAAATCGAAATCTTTCTGTTAAAATTCACCTCATATCAAGTTCATACGTTTGTTTTAAAATTCATCCATATTTTTATAAAATGGCAAAAGCCATCTGATTAGATTTGGTTATCTTTCCATATTATTGAAACATTTTACCTTGACACGATAGCACGATGATTTCAGTATAATAGTATAATATAATCCATGTGAAGGACCTGCTAATAAACATCCACTAAAATTTCAATCACCTCAAATCTCGAAAATATACTCATCTCTTTATCTCTCCATGTTTGTCGATACAATCGAGGATGTGTCAATTTGTTGCTCAAGATATGTTATTTCAATATTAATGTAATTTTTTGTCTCCATCTTCCTTTCCCTCTATCTTTCTCTACTTATAGATAACTTTACCACTTGCAAGCCATCGGATTTCAAATGCATCTACGACAATGCAAGTGAGTAACAATAAAATTTAAGGACTACAACTACTACTACTACTTTCCTAGCTGCAATATCTACTACAAAGTTTTAAAAGTTCAAGATGTCTTTTTTAATTTTGGCTAATGTACTGATGAACATACAATTGAAATTTTTACAATGCGCAAAAAAGAAGAACGAAAACATTTATATATCCAAGGGTAGACTGAATCGAATATAAACACAATATGAGTTGAAACAAGTAAAAAGGACGTTAACTTCGGTAGGACTGAATCTTATATTAGGAGCGATGCAAATTTCAGTTTTTGGTAATAAAATTTTGTAATACAGCAATCTTAAAAAATGCTTAACTATTCTAATTGTAGTGGGTTATTTGGGCACTATTCAGTCCTTGTAAGGGAAAACATTCTACCCATGTGCAATATGATTCTTTTTTTCTATTTTTATCTAAAAAACGAATTTGCAAAAATAGTTTGGTTTTGTCTGCGAAATAGGTAAAACGAATACTCTGCAATCGTTTGGTGGCATTTTCATTCCTCTTGCGCTTCGTTTGCCCCAAAAAGTACAAATTTCGAAAAATTCTCAATTGTCCGATTTTACCGATTTTCAATCCCAAACGACCAGCAGCCACTAGAGACATTTTTACAAATTTGAATCCTCTAGCTCAATTCGTTCGCCAGACGGACATGGATAGATCGCCGTAGAATTTTACCACAACACAGAGTACATATATGTATATATATGTAAATACAAAATAAATCGACCGTCTCATATTTTATGAAATTAATTTAGTATTCCTTTAACGAATATATAATTTTATCATTTTCATTCTATTATAACATCCCGCAGTACATACACTGAAAGAATTATCTTCATAATATTTATGATTTTGTCATAATCTGCAATATATTTCACAAATAAATGAAATGTATCACAGACTTTCTCAATCATAGCTTAGAAACTATGAAATGCAGTATAAGTATTTAAAATAATTTTGGAAATGTGAAGGAGCAACAGATTGAGGAAATTAAAAACTAAAAACGCCTATTAATTCAATAATTCAATTAATTCCGGTTCAAGTGTTAGATCCGATGTAAAATGTGCATGTTAGAGCAGTAATAGTGTAAGTTATAGGTATATTTGTATGAAGGCTATATATAAATCTGAACCGATTTTTTTTCAAAACCAATACCAAGCGTCCTTGTTCAAAAAAAGTAACATCTGCCAAATTTCATGACAATCGGACCACAATTGCGACCTGTAGAGTGCGAACAAGCTTAGATGGAAAGCAGACGGACGGACGGACGGACAGACAGACGTCGTTAAATCGATTCAGCGGGTGATTCTAAGCCAAACATTTGGCGCGAAACCAACATAAAGAGTGATTTTTTTGAGGTTAGGATTTTCATGCATTAGTATTTGACAGATCACGTGAGATTTCAGACATGGTGTCAAAGAGAAAGATGCTCAGTATGCTTTGACATTTCATCATGAATCGTCTTACAAACGAACAACGCTTGCAAATTATTGAATTTTATTATCAAAATGCGTGCTCTGTTAAGAAAGTTCATTGCGCGCTTCCATTTTATGGTCAGTTTAATCGACCCACTGAAGCGGCTATTCGGGCTATTGTGACTAAATTTCGCACCAAATTTACATTGTTGGACATTAAACCACCAACACGCTTACGTAGAGTGCGAACTGAAGAAAATATCGCAGCTGTATCGGCCAGTGTTAATGATGACCACCAATTTTCGATTCGTCGCCGTTCGCACCAATTGGGTCTCTGTTACTCAAAAACGTGGAAATGCCAAAATTGGACTAAGCGGATGGACCACCTAAGACGCAGCCGCGGTCAACATTTAAATGAAATTATCTTCAAAAAGTAAATGTCATGGACCAATCTAACGTTTCAAATAAAGAACCGATGAGATTTTGCAAATTTTATGCGTTTTTTAAAAAAAAGTTATCAAGCTCTTAAAAAATCACCCTTTATAATACCCTAGTCCACGAAGTGGTGTAGGGTATAATGAAACTCTAAAAATAGAATAAACATGACTATAGTCTGAGTTATTTTTTGCAGTGGGTTCAAATTATTTTTTGGTCGAATAAAATGGTTTAAGTCTGAGAAAATACTGGAGGAAATTAAAAACTAAAAACGCCTATTAATTCAATAATTCAATTAATTCCGGTTCAAGTGTTACAATTGTCGAGCATTGTTGGTGGCACGGGCATTACTTTGGTTAGGTTGGATTGTCGTGACAGTCAGAAAGCCTTCAAATTAAGCTGAAACCAATGTCATTGAATGTATCCTACCCATAAACGGGCAATCAATCTCCTTCTCGTTGGACTCAATGCCCAGTCCCAACAACACTGAAATCGACGTTGGTTTTCTTCAAGTTATAGAAAGTATTTCGACCTCTTCGCATACTACTTTAGTCACACCTTGTTCGTCAATAAAAATATTTAAAATTCATAAAAGCAGATGAAAGTGGTAAAAAAATATATTTTGACCATCTTAATAAAAACAATTCCCAATTTTGGAACACATTTTCCTATTTTAGGAGTTCGGATTTTTTTTGGAAAAAAAATGAAATCTGGTACTTTCCACCGTTTTTATCTTTTTGTCAAATTTTAAGTGTTTTTATTGGACTTCAATTCGTAGAATTATGAGAGATTTGAAGTGGAATGACCAAAACTTGTATTTTTCTACTATTTTGTTTTAGCGAAAACTTCAATAACTCAGTCAATTATTGACAGATTTTTAAACACAATGCAGCGTTTTTCTCCTTACTAAATGTGTTATATAAATGAAGTTGTAAGTGATGGGGTTACCAAACACAATAGTGGGCAAAAATATTGTCAAATTTGAAAAATGACTAAAAATTGTTGTAAAAAAGTGTTTGCTGGACATCTTAAGTTTTCTTAAAAAATCTATATATCGATGGAAAGCTCCATGTTTCTTCTTATCAAATTTGATGTAAAAAAATCAGTTGATAACAAACTAAGTTACAGGCATATAAGTGTGCAAAGGTGGTTTTAACCGTAACTCCAGATTTTGCGTGTGTCCGGCAAATTTAATATAAAGATTCTTGTTCTACTCGACAATACCTACAAGAAAAATAATATAAATTCCCAGAGATTTTCGACTGTCACACTCTATGAATTTTTTTATTACCAGATTTTTTCCAATAAGTTACCAAAAGCCGTTGAAAGTAAACAATTTGTTTTAAATTATTTTTATTAGAAAACGAAGAACATAACAAGTAAAAAACGTATGTCCTATTATTTACAGTACATTGCTTAAATTATTTGTATGAGTTATCACATATACGTATTTCAATCACAAAAACTAAATAATAAATAAATACATTTTAATAATGACAAGATACGTTATTGAATGTAAATTTAAAAAATCTTTGGCCGACCACACATAATGTTGACTTATGGGAGCAGTTAATTCGTTTTGCCAACTAAAATCTTACCTATCCATATAGAAACTATAAATATTAAATTTGGCACATCAGAAATAAAAAAGTTACTGCCCGTCTGACCACAGCTCAAGTAAAACGTAAACAATCTGAGATGAGAAAAAATATATCAAAGTACTGAGTTAATCGATAATTTAGAAAACAACATCGTTGCATGTAATTAACTCTAACAAGTAAGGAAAGACTAAAGTCGGGCGGGCCGACTCTATGATACACTCCACTTTCAATCCGAATACAATTTAATTCTGTGAAAAAGTGAAAATGGGAGGGATTTTTGTATCCTGTAAATGTATGTGTTTGACAAAGAAATGTTAAATTGGAAAGGACATTTGTATGGGGGTATATTGAAATGTGGAACGAAATAAGTGAAATATAAAATGTATAGTTTGGCCAAAATCGGTTAACCATTTGGGAGCAACATTTGTATTTGCGCTATATCTAAATCTGAACCGATCTTAGCCACTTTTACCATATGTTTTTAGTTGGATTATAAGCTGTTGTGCCAAATTTAAAGAAAATCGAGTACAATATATGGTTATATACAATATGTGGTTTCTAAAGCGGCAAAAGTCAAATCGGGAGCCACATTTGTTTGGGGGCTATATCTAAATCTGAACCGATCTTACCCACTTTCACCATAGGTGTTTCTAGTTGGATTATAAGATATTGTGCGAAATTTAAAGAAAATCGGTTACAATATGTGGTTTCTAGAGCGGAAAATGTCAAATCGGGAGCGACATTTGTATGGGGGCTATATCTAAATCTGAACCGATCTTACCGAATTTCTGCATAGGTGTTTATAATTGGACTATAAGATGTTTTGCCAAATTTAATTAAAATCGGGTACAATATGTCGTTTCTGGAGCGGAAAATGTAAAGTCGGGAGCGACATTTGCATAGGGGCTATATCTAAATCTGAACCGATCTTACCGACTTTCTGCATAGGTGTTTCTAGCTGGATTATAAGATGTTGTGCCAAATTTAAAGAAAATCGGGTACAATATGTGGTTTCTAGAGCGGAAAATGTCAAATCGGGAGCGACATTTGTATGGGGCTATATCTAAATCTGAACCGATCTTACCCAATTGTTGCATAGGTGTTTCTAGTTGGATTATAAGATGTTGTGCCAAATTTAAAGAAAATCGGGTAAAATATGTGGTTTCCAGAGCGGAAAATGTCAAATCGGGAGCGACATTTGTATGGGGCTATATCTAAATCTGAACCGATCTTACCGAATTTCTGCATAGGTGTTTCTAGTTGGATTGTAAGATGTTATGTCAAATTTAAAGAAAATCGGGTACAATATGTCGTTTCTAGAACAGAAAATGTCAAATCGGGAGGGACATTTGTATGGGGGCTATATCTAAATCTGAACCGATCTTATCCAATTTTTGTATAGGTATCTCTAGTTGGATGATAAGATGTTGGGCCAAATTTAAATAGAATTGGGTACAATATGTGGTTTCTAGAACGGAAAATGTCAAATCGGGAGCGACATTTGTATGGGGGCTATATCTAAATCTGAACCGATTTGCCTCAAATTAAATAGCGTTCGTCCTTGATCCACAAAACTTACTTGTGCCATTTTTTGTTAAGATCGGACTATAATTGCGACCTGCAGTTTGATTACAACAATAGATGGACAGACAGACGGACAGACAGACAGACAGACGGACAGACGGACATTGCTAAATCGACTCAGAAAGTGATTCTAAGTCGATCGGTATACTTAACAATGGGTCTATCCCGCTTCCTTTTGGGTGTTACAAACAAATGCACAAAGCCATAATACTCTCGTGGAGTGTATAAAAAGTGCGGTTCACACGTTACAATTTATTATTCGGATATGCAAACGTTTCGATTAGGTGATTATTGCCGCTAATAGTTTTATATATTTCATCATAAAAGAGACTAAGTAGACTTTTCACTATTATAAATAAAGAATAACTAAAAATTTTTAAATTAATTAATATTTTCTAAATAAAATTGCAAAAGTAACCAAAATGAATATGACGTTACCAAGTGACCAGACTATATGAAAGTAACTTATTTTGGTTAAAAATAACCAATAGTGGCAACCGTGGTCACAACGTGTAATCAAACTCCTCTCCAAAAGTTATTTGACTCAATGCCCAGCCCCATCAACGCTGAAAAAGACGTATAGTATATAGTTCTTAATCAGAGCGCCCCGGTAGACGAGTTGGTAGCGTGCTCGGCTATCAGCGTGGGGGTTGTGGGTACGATTCCCACCAGAGGCTCTGGTCTGTCGCTGCAATAACTAGCTACAATGGTCTTAGTCACCCCGGCTCAATCCCTGGACCCAAAATTAGAATATAAATTTACTTTGTATTGTAATTCAAAATAAATAAAGTTCTTAATCTTAGTTCAGTAGTTCGACCTATATATGATAAGATATTTCGAAAGATAATTTCTTGCGGATTTACAATAATGAATTTAAAGATATTTTCTTGACAATAAAAACTTGGATTTTAATTATTTTTTCTCTAGAATTAGCCCACTTGGTTTACTTTCAATTGTAAAAATGTTTGGTATATACTATCAGAATTTTATAGATATTCCACAACCCAAAGTTTGTGACTAACGCTATATAATAATTTGTATAATTTACGTTATTGTATCGTTTTTAACTAGTCACTTATAATCAACTATAATTTTTTATTTGATCAATTGCTTCAGAAACACATATAATCTCGACAGTCAATAAGCACAGAAGTTTTGTCTTTCATTTCTACATCTCTCGGTATTTTAAATTTTACAAACACTTTGTCTAATGTGATTCCTCGTCATTACATGGTAAAAAGCGAAAATATTTCCTTTTTTAAGTAACCTGTTTAGTGAAGGAATGCTTATTGATATGGGTCGATATGACTGATTATTGTAAAACATACAAAATTTAACCCATGTTCGATTAATCGAACAGTAAACACTAATAAACAGCGAAAAATTAATTTGGCTGGACTTTAATGGGTTAATTTTACCCCGCCAGAAGATATAATGCATTTAGTGCAACTTTTACTCACTTTTTTCTCATTAAACATATGAGCAAAATTCCATTATCATGAAGATAAATTTTATTCCGGCCCTACACAATTGCTAATTGAAATTGAGAAAATTCCACTTGTAATTGGAATTTTATCAATTATAAATGGAAATTCTCAATTGCAATTGGTATTTTCTCAATTATAAATAGAAATTCTTAATTTCAATTGGAATTTTCTCAGTTTGAAATGGAAAATCTTAATTTCAAATGCAATTTTCTCATTTTGAAATGGAAATTCATAATCAAGTGGAATATCTCAATTTCAATTGGATTTTTCTCAAATTGAAATTCGTTTGGAAATGGTGTAGTTCAAAGAATTCCTTATAATACGTGATTTTGTAAACAAATCTAATATAATGTTCGTATACATGAATATCAATTAAATTCGATACAAATTCTTTACTAGACCCAAACATATTGAATTTTGCCCGATTAAAAATAATTCTGGACTCTGTGCGCCGGAGAGAAGAATCAATGTAAAAGCTTACTTTAAACCTATGATACATTTTTATGAATATGACAGTTAGTCTTTAGACTAACTTTACTTTAGACCAGAAATATAAATACCAAATATATTATATACTATGAAAATTTCCTTGGAACCGGTTTACACGATGTTTTTTACCTGATTTTCGAGTTTGTAGGCGAACAATGTACAGAAACTTTCAGATAGGAAAAAAGTCACGAAATGGAAATTTGAGGGTTTTTTCACATTTCACTTGTATAATTCAAGTTTATATAGTTTTAAACACATCAGACAAGCAAAGAAAACATGGTGTAAATAAGAACTTAGTCCAAAAACGTTTTCATAAGAAACAAGTAAGGAGACGGTGAAATCGGGCGCAGCCGACTATGAAATACCATCCACATCATACGTCATTCCATTCGGTGAGAATTTTGGCATGTACCCCGTTGATGAGACCAACTTTCTCATATCGGGAGCAATATGGAAGCTCTGTACATACATCTGAACCGGTTTCATCCATTTTCACTACATGTTTCAAGCTAAAATATAAGGTGCTCTGCCATATTTTAAGAACATTTTTTGAATATGTGGTTTTGAGGTCGAAAAAAATCGGGAGCGAAATTTGTATGGAAGCGGTTTGAACCATTTTCACTGTAGATGTTTCTAGTTAAAATATAAGATGTTGTGCAAAATTTGAAAAAAAAAAGGATTTTCTTATACGGTTTCTAGAGCTGAAAAAGTGAAATCGGTTGCGACATTTATATGGGGGCTATATCTAAATCTGAACCGATTTGCTTCAATTTTTGTAAGGAGCGGACAATAATAGTGACCCGATGCGATGGGCATGACTAAATTTATTCAAAAAGTGATTCTAAGTCGATCGGAATACTAAACATGAAGTCTATCTCTCCTCCTTATGGGTGTTGCAAACAAATGCACAACTACATAATACGCTAGTGGAAGGTATAATAATTAATGACATTGAACTATATTACGTACATACAGTGGCCGACAAAAGTCAACATACGACCCACATTTTTGCGTTTTAGCGAGTTCAAAAAAATATTTGAAAAAAGTAATGATGCGGTTTTGTTTGAAATCGTTTTTTATTCATATAACAATAACAAAATGCTTTACTTCAATATAAACTTAAAAGATATTGGCAAAATAAACAAAAAACACCTTGACAATACATACGACATAGCATCCCATGCTTTACGTCATTTTTTATAATGTACTTTATAGGAGAATTGACGAAATTTGTATTGTCATTTGTCTTGTGCTTGCTCTTCTTTAAATAAATATAATTCAAGAAACATTAGTCCGCGAAAATGGCTTCTCGTAAAGAAATTGCAACTGATATTCGAAATTTAGTAATAAAATGCAGAAACGAAAGGAAATCTTTAGGCGAAATAGCTAAAATGGTTAATTTAAGTAAACCAACTGTCCAAACTATATGCAAAAACTTCGAAAATATAAAATATAAATACAGTTGAAAATAAGCCCAGAAGTGGGCGTCCAAAAAAATTTAGTCGATGAGATGAAAGCTTTATTTTAAAAGAAGTTAATGAAAACCCGAAAGTGAATGCTACAATGTTGTCCAAACAACTCGCAGAAAGGTCGGATACAATTGTACATCCAAGAACAATTCAAAGAAGTCTGAATAATAATGGTTTCCGAAGCAGAACGCCACGCAATAAAACCTCTTATAACACAGTGCAACACGAAAAAAATAACCATATACGGACACCGCTACATGATAAAAGACCAAAAAAAAAAGACCCTTTTTTTTCCCAAAGTCATGCACTTTTTTTTATGGGCCCCCAGAGATTTGAGGCCTCGGTGTAATTTTTGGAAAAAAGTGATCATATTCTCAGGCTCATATCTTGCAAACCGTTCGGAATTTTGATTTACTCTCTGAGGCAAAGTTCTAGCTCTTGTCATAAAGAACAAAAATTGTGAACAAATAAAAAAAACTTCATCTTCAAGGTCAAAATCGCAAAAAAACTTAAAAAAATTCGATTTTTTTAACCTTTTTTCCCCTGTTCAGGTCCATAGGTAGCAAACCGCTGAAAATTCAGGGAAACAATCAACTACAAAAATGTACCTAAGATCTCAATAAACAACTTTCTAGAACATATGAACTTCCTAGGAATTATTCTTAACACCGTTTAGGTAGCGCTTAGGTAGCCGCAAAAGTGAAAAATTGTTTATTCCAGTATTTCACTGTGCAACATTTTTGAAGTCATTTCAAAATAACCATATACGGACACCGCTACATGATAAAAGACCAAAAAAAAAAGACCCGTGTTTTTTTTTCCCCCAAAGTCATGCACTTTTTTTTTATGGGCCCCCAGAGATTTGAGGCCTCGGTGTAATTTTTGGAAAAAAGTGATCATATTCTCAGGCTCATATCTTGCAAACCGTTCGGAATTTTGATTTACACTCTGAGGCAAAGTTCTAGCTCTTGTCATAAAGAACAAAAATTGTGAACATATAAAATCAAAAAAACTTCATCTTCAAGGTCAAAATCGCAAAAAACTTAAAAAAAATCGATTTTTTTAATCTTTTTTCCCCTGTTCAGGTCCATAGGTAGCAAACCGCTGAAAATTCAGGGAACGGTTTGCAAGATATGAGCCTGAGAATATGATCACTTTTTTCCAAAAATTACACCGAGGCCTCAAATCTCTGTGGGCCCATAAAAAAATGTGCATGACTTTGGGAAAAAAAAAAATGGGTCTTTTTTTTTTGGTCTTTTATCATGTAGCGGTGTCCGTATATGGTTATTTTGAAATGACTTCAAAAATGTTGCACAGTGTAAGTGAAAAGACTCGTAAGCTTCGCCTTGAATTCGCCCAGTAACACTTGGACAAGGGATTAGACTTCTGGAAGCGGGTTTTATTTACGGACGAGTCGAAGTATAATATATTTGGAAGTGACGGGAGAGCCAAAGTATGGAGAAAAGCGAATACGGCAATGAATCCGAAGAATTTACTTGCTACGGTAAAGCATGGTGGTGGCAACGTAATGGTTTGGGGTGCCGTCGCGGCGTCTGGAATTGGAAATCTTGCGTTTATTGAGGGTAACATGGATCGCTATCAATATAAATCCATATTGGAACAAAATCTGAAGGCATCGGTCGATAATTTAAAGTTCGGAGAGCGCTGGATTTTCCAACAAGATAACGATCCGAAGCACACAGCCCAATTTGTTAAAGATTGGCTGATTTACCATGCTCCAAGACAACTTTATTCGCCGCCACAAAGCCCCGACCTGAATATTATTGAACATGTGTGGGAGATTCTACAACGCAGGATCCGAAAACATCACATAACTAGCGCCCAAACGCTAAAAAACAAGCTGGAAGAGGAATGGCGACAAATATCACCTGCGGAATTGAAAAACTTAGTTGCATCAATGCCCAGACGATTGCTGGCTGTTGTAGATGCTCATGGTGGACCAACAAAATATTAAATTATATAATAGTATCATTTTGTCACGTTAAATTGCATTTTTTATGTCTCATCTCAAACCGTATGTAGACTTTTGTCAAGGTTTTTTCTGCGTATTCTGTTAATATATTTTGTGTTATAAACATGAAGTAATGCATTTTGTTATTGTAATATGAATAAAACAAAACCGCATCATTACTTTTTTCAAATATGTTTTGGAACTCTGTATATATCACAGTGTATTGATATGCTTAATTATTACCAAATTTTTCCTATCGTTGGAAACCACTATGAAAACATGCTCTTCCAGAAATAGTATGTCGTATGGATCATAACGACCAGACGGTATTATATTATGATTCTGATAAAAGTATTCTGTTTAGATATTTTCAGCAAAGAACATCATATCTTCGAGAGCAAATACATCCATGATGTGGGAAACGATAGCATGACATGCAACTGTTTGAATAATTGCAATCAATTACTCTACGATGGATTCTTCAACAGCGTGACACTGGAGGGGTAGGTAGACAAGCCAATATCGAAGGATACATTTTAATCACTTCAGATAATCACATTATTGTACGTTTTGCAGCACCAATCTGTCAGATCCGGTTAAAATTGTACACTTGGATGTGCATTTCCAATCGGCCTACATTCTGAAATATCGAACATCGATGCGTTACACAGTTGTGGAATTGTTGGGTATGTATAAGGGTTATTTATTCAACATTTTAGACATTTGCATATATTCGATATTTACTCAAATGTTTATTTTCATTTCAATCAGATGAAAAATTAAAAATATTAAAATAATCTGAATTCTACCAATAAATATATTAATCAACAAAAAAACAATCTGTTTCGCCATGAGTGCGAGGCGGTTTAATATTTGTATACATTTTGAATGCGTTCACTGACATTTCGCCATTCTAAAATCATTTCAATGTTTGTATTTTCTATCCAGCAAATTTCGGAGGAATTATTGGTCTATTTTTGGGAGCATCTCTGTTGAGTGCCGTTGAACTTGTCTACTACTTCACTATCGGTCTGTATGCACGCCTGCATAAACCACTGGAGGAGAAGTATCGGAAGAACAAATCCCATCCACAAAGGACTCGCATCAAATATAAAAAAGTTAAAACATCAAAGACTGGCGCTGGCGTCTATAACAAATATTAACTCTTGTTCGTTCGCACTTCCAGTCGGATTAATGTCAAAGCACATACAGTCATAATTCAGCAGACATAGGAGGCAGTGTGAATGAAATGTGTTTCATTGTGTGATTATTTTGTTTAATCATTTAATCATAACGACATCAAATAAAGATTGTTTGCTTTGTAATTAATTTAAACGACATTTGTCTGAGTTTGTGACTGACTGTTGGTGTTAAAGTGTCAAACTTTTCAGGATGGCGTGTAACAGATGAATTTGTTTGTAGACATTTAATTTTTCAAATAATAAATAATAAATTATGTATTGTAATAATGATAAATTGGATATTGAAAACGAACAGAGTAACAACTGATGTATTTTAGCAGTTAGGTTGGGAATATGACCTCACATGAAAACACCTAAACCATCTGCTGAGATTCTATAGCACCCAACAAGCAAAGTAATACGAGAATGATTCGAAATTGCATTGCCTAGAACAAAAATAATATTTAGGCAACAATCATATTGTTATTGTGAATTTAACCTCAATTGGAGCAGTTTGTGCGGCCAGATGGATACCACAAAATAATACGAAATCAATACTTCAGGATGATAAATCGACGATATTTACAGATTACACTGTGGGACTCTGGGAAGAGATAATATTTATACCCTACACCACAGGGTATAATGTCTTTGTGCATTTGTTTGTAACACCCAACAGGAAACGAGATGGACCTATCGTTTATTATACCGATCGACTTGGAATCACCTTTTGAGTCGATTTAGCGATGTCCGTTCGTCCGTCTGTCCATCTATTCTTGTAATCGAAGTGCAGGCCGCAATTGTGGTTAGAACTAAATGAAACTTTGCATAACGAAGTTTTATGGATATTTAATTCGAAGAAAATCGGATCAGATTTAGATATAGCTCCCATATAAATTTTGCTCCCGCTTTTACTTTTTCCGCTCTAGAAACCACATATTCCAACATATTTTCTTCAAATTTAGCAAAACGTCATATATTTTAACTAGAAATAGCTCTGGTAAAAATAGGCCGGATCGGCTCAGATTTATATATAGCTCCCATACAAATGTCTCCTATGATTTGACTCTTTCCGCTCTGGAAACCGCATATTTTAACAGATTTTCTTCAAATTTGGCGAAAACAACTTATATTTTAACTAGAAACAACTCTGGTAAAAAATGGTCTAGATCGGTTCAGATATATATACAGCTCCAATACAAATTTTAAAATTTGGCAAACCAGCTCATGTTTCAACTACAAACATCTATGGCTAAAGTGAGTCACATCGGTTCAGATTTATATATAACTCCCATATAAATGACTCCCCCGATTTAAATTATGGCCGATTTAGCGATTGGGTATATTTTTTTCATCATAATGAATCACACAAATTGTTTGGTTCAATTTTGGTTTTGGCTGATTTTCACATGGGGGATAATAAAATACAACTACAAAATATGTCTAAGGGTGCATTTCTACACCACCATTATTGTATGGCACGTGGCACGTATTAAAAGCGTTTGTTCGCAGCTGAAATACCAGAAGTAGTATTTATTCAATTTACAAATTCACAATCAAACGTCTAACAGGTTAAGTTTTGGTTGATGGGTGTGTGGTCAGGTGAAGGGAGTTGGTTGTGGGAGTCATTGTTGAAATAGAATAAAGTAATTTGAATATTGCTTAGCCAATGTAAATGCATGCAACAACAACCAAAACTTTATAATAATATAATTTCAATGATTTCTATATTGAAACACTAGCAAACTAAAGAACTACTTATAACTAAAAAGTTTGCTTGCAGCAAATGCTAGTAATTCATGTTGAGGTGCGCTCACCAAATCCCTCAAAAAAATGAAGTTCAATCGAGTGCAATTATTTCCACATTAGTGTACAAATGGAGTGTTATTGAATGTGTAGAGTAAAGTGTTCTTTCACAAGCGTTCAGTTGCGCACAGTTCGTCAATCCTGTTCAACATGATTTGGCATACCGATCACAAAACCGAGTCCTTGCCAACACCAAAGAAAGAGGCGGCGAAGCAGCAACAGGACGAGCAACAGCAGACATTCACGGACCTTTTGCGTTTGTATTGGCAGCAATATTGTGAGAAATCCACCATACATGGAGTGCGATACATTTACGATCCAAGTCTGCGCAGCGTTGAGAGGTAAGGATTAGAAAATTTGCTAATGACACAGTGGTTCCAGCTCAAAAAATTGGTGAAAATTTTATTTTTGTTCTAAAATCTTGAAACTTAGACGAGGAATTAGACTCAGAAAATGTAATATCTGATAACACAGTGGAACAGATTCTTATAGAGTTGATTTTAAAATGAATATAAGTGTATAGACGTTTTGAAAGCTTATGTATAGAGGTCATTTGATAGTCGGGTCAATATTTTCCCACTTTTTATACCCTCCAGCTCCAGGATGGTGGTATACTACCTTTGTCATTCCGTTTGTAACTCCTTGAAATATCGACCTGAGACCCTATAAAGTATATATATTCTTAGACGATCTAGCCATGTCCGTCCGTCCGTATGTTGAAAGCACGTTACCATCTAAATGAAAGGAGCTAGGACGTCCAAATTTTCCTTAAATGTGTCTTATAACCGTAGATCGATTGGGATTGGAACTGCACGAAATAGGCCCAAAGGGAAAACTTTTTTCCTCACAAGGACTAAAAATACCCATAATAACCCCTAATATTTTAAAGTATTTAAGCATATTTTACTTGATATTGGGTATGCGAATTCCCTCTATAACAAAAACGTGACCATAAAGTGATTTTTATTCGCAGGGGGTGAAATGGGCCAATGAAAAATGGGCCAGCTAGAAACACGAAATTCGATGTCTGTATTACTTTGATTGAGTAAATACATAATATAATTTTGTTTTCGAAATTCGTACTTTTTGGGGTTAAAATGGAAAAATGGGATAAAAATAGTACCAACGAAATGACCGCAGCTAGAGTCATAAAATTCGGAGTATACATTCCTCTGAATACATAGACACGAAAAATAATCGGATTTCGAAATTCGTACATTCAAGGGACACAATGGGTACATAGTTATAAAAATAGTACCAAGTACAATGCTACAGCTGGAATAATGAAATTTAGTGTGTACATTCCTCTAATTGCGTAGACACATAAAATAAAGAGATTTTAGAAAGTCGCACTCTTAAGGGGTTAAAATGGAAAAACGGGGATAAAAATAGTACCAACCAACTGACCGCAGCAAGGGTCATGAAATTCGGTGTATATTTCCTCTGACTGCATAAACACGCAAAATAAAAATTCGTACTTTTTACTATTACGGTTGAATCATGAAGTTAGGTTATTTTGCACTATAATGACTATAATGGATTTTCAAAATTTGTACTTTTGGAATTAAAATAGATTGGAAATACAACCAACTGTAGAACCCACTATCTACTAATACTTATGGTATTTAAGCTTTATACCATAAATATAAGAATATTTATTTTTTGATATATTTATTTTGGTAGCCTTGCCTTATAAGCGTGGTTTGAAATAATAGAAATATTATATTTATTTATAAAATTATTTTTTCAATACTTGTATTTGTTTTGGTTTGGCTATATTACAAAAATTATATTTTCCTGTAATATTACTGTACTTCTACAACAACCTCTGTGGAATGCAATCCATAGTGGAGGGTATATAAAGTTCGGCCCGGCCGAACTTAACGTCGTATTTACTTGTTCATATTCATATGATGAATCGGCATAGGAAACATGTGTTCAGCAATATTACTCAAAGCACTACGAGGAACCTTATTGTGGAATATTTTTACCGTCTATCTCCCCAGTGTAGGGTTCTTTTTGATCCCTTTTATTAAAAGGGTGAAAAATTCCCCTACAGAAGAGCTTCAACTGGTCAAAATGTTTTACAATTTTTTTTTGCGTAATATTCTACTATATCTCTCTGAATACATCAAATCTCAAAATTCAACTTAAATGCCAGAAATAATTCAAAACTTAAAATTAATTTTAGGGTTAATTTCAATTCTCAGAAATCACCAAAACCGCCAAATTCCAACGACTACCGCTTTTGTTAAAACATCGAAAATTTTCATTTTATATTTAGTTCTTGTAAAAAATGTATGAAATTCTGATATTTGAATTGAATTGAATATTTATTATTCTTAATAAAAGTTAAAAAATTTCTTATACCGTGGCCTAGTTTAGGCAATTCCTACACTTTCAACACAGGGATTACTGGTTAAACAACAATTAACATTAAAAAATATACTTTTTCTTCTTTATGAAGCCGTTTATAATATTGAGTTGATCTCTTTCTCCCGTTTTCATGGACTAATGTCTCCTAAATATTATTTGAGGTATTTTAAATGGAACGAAAAAGAAACAAATCTCCATAAAAGCATATAGATGCATTTTGAAAAATATTTTTTATTACATACATCTGTTTACTAATTCTCATTTAAAACAAGTAAGGAAAGGCTAAAGTAGGCGGGGCCGACTTTATGATACACTCCCCTTTTATCCGAAGGGAAGGATTTTTGTATCCTGTAAATGTATGTGTTTGACAAAAAATTGTTAAATCGGAAAGGACATTTGTATGGGGGTATATAATATGTATAGTTTGGCCAAAATCGGTTAAACATTTGGAAGCAACAATTGTATTGGGGCTATATCTAAATCTGAACCGATCTTACTCACTTTCACCATAGGTGTTTTTAGTTCGATTTTAAAATGTTGTACCAATTTTAAAGAAAATCTGTTTCAATATGTGGTTTCTAGAGCGGCAAAAGACAAATCGGGAGCGACATTTGTATGGGGGCTATATCTAAATCTGAACCGATCTAGTCCATTTTAGCCACAGGTATTTCTAGTTAGATTATAAGATGTTGCGCCAAATTTAAAGAATATCTGTTTCAATATGTGGTTTCTAGAGCGGAAAATGTCAAATCGGGAGCGACTTTTGTATGGGGCTATATCTAAATCTGAACCGATCTTACCCAATTTCTGCAAAGGTGTTTCTAGTTGAATTATAAGATGTTGTGCCAAATTTAAATAAAATCGGGTACAATATGTGTTTTCTAGAGCGCAAAAGTCAAATAGGGAGCGACATTTGTTTGGGGCCTATATCTAAATCTGATCCGATCTTACCCAATTTCTGCATATGTGTTTGTAGGATTATAAGATGTTGTGCCAAATTTAAAGAAAATCGAGTACAATATGCGGTTTCTAGAGCGGAAAATGTCAAATCGGGAGCGTCATTTGTATGGGGGCTATATCTAAATCTGAACCGATCTCACCCAGTTGCTGCATAGGTGTTTCTAGTTGGACTATAAAATGTTGTGACAAATTTAAAGAAATCGGGTACACTATGTGGTTTCTAGACCGGAAAATGTCAAATCGGGAGCGTCATTTGTATGGGTGCTATATCTGAATCTGAACCGATTTGCCTTAAATTAAATAGCGATCGTCCTTGATCCACAAAACTTAGTTGTGTCAATTTTTGTTAAGATCGGACTATAATTGCGAGCTGTAATTTGATTACAACAATAGTTGGTCAGATGGACTGACAGACGGACATTGCTAAATCGATTCAGAAAGTGATTCTAAGCCGATCGGTATAATAAACGATTTAGGTATTACAAACAAATGCACAAAGACATAATACTCTCGTGGAGTGTATAAAAAACATTTTTTCGTCTCTATAAATCAAATATTTTATAGAGTTCTCGGTTTCGGTAACTTACTAAGTTGCAAAGAAATCGGGTAATTTTAAAAGTGTTCGGTTTGACATGACAAATTGTAATATATTTCTCTACCAGCTAACGCCAATATAATAAAATCGGAGGACATATTTGAAATTTTCTAAAATTAACCAAGAAAATCGCCAAATATTTTCTAAAGTACCAAAAAATCGACAAACCGAAAATAAAGTCGCCAAACATATTTAAAATTCGACACATTTGGCGAAAGATCGCCATTTCTGACAACCCTGGTCCCACAACACAAGATTTTAGAGGGATTGTATGAATGGAAAAAATATTGTACGTCATACGTAGATACAATTTATATATAAGTAAAATATTAGTGTCAATTTAGGTATTCAAACAAGAAATTATATTTTAAAATTTTATTTTTTATTTTCTAAAACAGTCACATTTTGAGAATTTATTTTCTTTGCTTTTAGAATTGTGGAGTTTATTGAGAGAATGTTGACCTTATATTCTTAGTTGTCCAAGGTCCTTGTTAATTAAAATATTCTCTTTAAATTATATTTAAAGTGATATTCAGGGGATATAACAGAAAAACATATTATTCCCACATTTTTATAAAACAATAACAAAACATTGATATTTAAATTTAGAAAATCGATTCAGGTTTATATATAGCTCCCATACAAATTTCACTCCCTATTTGACTCTTTTCACTCTAGACATCACGTATTACAACAGATTTTCTTCAATATTGGCAAAACATCTCATATTTCAACTAGAAACACCTGTGGTCAAAATGTGTTAGATCGGTTCAGATTTATACTTTTTTTATGACTTTTCCCGCTCTAGAAACCACATATTTTATCAGATTTGGCCAAACATCTTATATTTAAACTAGGAACTCCTATGGTGAAAATAGGTCACATCGGTTCAGATTTGTATATAGCTTCCATCAAATTTCGCTCGCGATTTGACTTTTTCTTGTCTAGAAACCACAGTTTTACAGATCTTCTTCAAATTTAGCAAAATATCTTATATTTCCACTAGAGACACCCATGGTGAATATAGGTCAGTTCGGTTCAGATTTATATATAGCTTCGTCACAAAATTCACTCCCGATTTCACTTTTTCGACTCTATAAACCACATATTTTAACAGATCTTCGTCAAATCTTGCAAAATATCTTATATTTCAACTAAAAATACCCATGGTGGAAATGGGTCAGATCGGTTCTGATTTACATATCGCTCCCACACAAATTTCGCTCCAGGATTGACTTTTTCCACCCCAGATACCACGTATTTTCACCGAATTTCTTCAAAATGAGCATAAGACGTTTAGTTGATCTGAAAGAACTTATTATGAAAGTTAGTCACTTTATTCCATGTTTGGATATAGCCCCGATACAAATATTCCTCTCGGTTTGAAAATTGGGTCAGGTCATATTAGCCTATGATTGGGAAAAATACAAAAAGCCTTCCCGTTTTCTCTTTTTTACCGAATTGAATTGTGTTCGGATAGAAAGTGGAGTGTAGCATATAGTCGGCCCCGCCCGACTTTACATTTTCTTTACTTGTTTGGTAATGTATCGATACATTTGAAAGCACCTATCGGTGTCAGTTTTGTAATTAAATCTCTCTTCAGCGAGAACGTCAGTAATGTAAAGCATCTTTTGTGTATATCGTCGGAAGTAATTTTTTGTCTTCTACGAATACATTTACATCGTCAAAAGTTGGTTCATGTCCAGTCAGTGTACAGTGGGCTACAAGTGCTGTCTTTTGTTGTAGAGGTTTGTCGATGGCTTTAAGGTCAGATTTGTGTGATGAAAGTCTAATTTTTTTAATTTTGTCTTCGTTGTACCGATGTATATATTTTTATCTTTTTGGTGTTGCTGTGTGCTGATTCTTTTTTTGTTGCATGGCTCGTTTTAGTAAATCATTAATAGTTTTGTTGGGGAAGTTATTCATTTTTAAGTTAAAGTTCGATAACTTATTTTGAAAATTCTTGATATAAAAATCGTCGCTGCGTTTATGATCGTCCTAGGGTGTTTAGAATGATAGTGTATTAAACTTCCCGTTGCGGTTGTCTTTGGTACCAAAATCCAACTATTCCTAAAATGGAGAAAATAAATCCCAAAATGTGATACCAGTCATCTGAAAAAGACCTCTGCTCTAAGCTAATGAATTTTCCCGTTTAAAAGTTACAGAATTAATTCTAAACAAAATCGTTTTGGAACCAATCAATATCATTGTGGTATATAATATAAAGATGTTCTCCCCTCTATGACAGCAGCATTAATATTTATTTCAAACTGATTTCGTGCTTTATTGTCATGTCATACTCTGTACTCGATTGCCACAAATATATTAATGACCTAATTAATTTTAAATTTCCAATATCCCTTCGTGTATCCTGTCACTGCCGCAGACTTATATGGAGTGCCTTGGTTATAACATGCGTCACTCTCACATGCATTGCCTACGGGATGCTGGCTGAACGTTATTCGGCGCAGAAATTGCAGACGGTTGTGGAAAATTCACAATATCCGATATTTCAGATAAATTTTCCAGCTGTTGGCGTCTGTCCCAATAATCGCATCAATTGGCAACGCTTCGATGAGGCCAAGGAGAAATTTCTGCCCCCCTCATCGGAGCCAAATGTAGTTGAAGTATTTACGAATTTCGTTCAGCGCATGGACTCGTTGGCATTCGGTCACTTTGAGAGTTTTGGCGATATGGATGATATTAATTTGGAGTTGTTGGATGGAATCGACGTTACGAATTTAACGGCATTCCTATCGTTGCGTTGCGAGGATATTTTCACGAATGGTTCGTGCTCTTGGAGGCGAGTACCTTTTAATTGTTGTTCTTTTTTCGTAATGGAACGCACTGAATTTGGATATTGTTTTGTCTTCAATTCGATATTGTCTCCGGAATCGGAGGTCATAAGGGTAGGTGAATGGATGGCGATGGTTGCATGTGTTCCAGAAGTTTTTGTCTTTTCCTTTTTGCAGCAAACTGTTGGTCCAAAATTCTATCCCTATCATAATTCGAAAGCTGGTCAGGGTTCAGGACTGGGCTTTAGCGTCACATTGTCGGATAGCATGAAAGTACCCAAAACTACGCAGCATGACACCATAATGGTAAGTACAAGATACATATCATTAAATAATTATTTCATTTATTGTTGTATATAACTCTATGCAACAAAAATTATGTCGAAGGGTGATGTATATCATTTTCTGATGTATTCTGGATTCTAAACTCGAAAACTATATTCAAAAATTGTATGGTATTAATTTTTTACTAACATTTCAATTTTCGGCGACGCTGCGTATATTCATTTTTTGTCATTCCGTTTGTATTGTAGATCGGTTTGGATTAAAAATTGGCAAAATTGGTTCAGAGAGAAAAAAGATTCCTTTAAAAGGACTGAAAATGTCCCCAATCACATTTTTCGCGATTTCCCAAAAATTATTTAGTTTATAATTGATACGTACATTGCTCTCAATGTGTGAACGCACACCGTAATGTGACTCATACCATTGGGTGGTGAAATGTGACAAAATGGGGAAAAAATGCTACCAATCAAACGACAAAGGGTAGAAAAACATTTGGTTTGTTTATTGAATAAACACGAAAATAATTGGATGTCTGGTAATTATTATTTTATGGAATAAACTCTAATAGTGAATACTGGAGTTAATATATATCTTACGGTGTAGCCGTGAAATATAAAGGAATTACTGAAATTTTTACCTTTGGGTGAATGGGAATAAAAATGGTACTAAACAAACTGGTGCAGCTAGAATAATATTAGGTCCCGAATAAGAAATAATGAAATTCCGTTTATACGTCGACCTGACTCTGAACAATAAATGATGGGAATGGTACCAATTAAACACCTGTAGCTGGAATCATTAAATGCTTAGGTTTTTACCAAACAGCGACTGAAAATAATCCATTTAAATTTATTAGATTAAATTAACTAAACAAGTACTTTTTGTAGGTAGCCTCACTCTATAGTTGGAAGTGAATTTAAAATTATTTAAACTTTTTCAATATTATCCAATAAATTAAAAAAAATTGATTGGCACAGTCTAGAGACCCTATAAATCTGAAAGAGCGTGGCTAGTAGACTATTTTAGAACAAACTTGTAGTCCAGCTTGTCTGAATTTTTTTTACAGTGGGTCAAAGTTTTTATTTTGGTCAAAGGGAGCATTATACTAAATAAAAAAAATTTGTAAATTAATGTCTGATAGAATTTTAATTCTCAGAAGTATATTGTTGAGTTTTATGAGGATCCCCCTCCCTTTATGGGTCAATTTGAAGCTTTTTTCTAGTAAATCTATATATATAAATGAGTTGCGTGATTGAGTGACCGACTGACTGATCACTCCCCAAACCAAACGGCTAGAGCTAGAATCATGAAATTTGGTGTGTACATTTATCTTACAGTGTAGAGGTCTGATAAGACGGGATTTTTCGAAATTCATACTTTTGGGGGGTTAAATGGTACAAAAAGGGACAAAATGGTACCTATAACATGGCTAAAGCTAGAATCATGAAATTTGGTATGTACATTTCCCGTACAGTGAATACATCCGATTTGAAGGGAATTTTTCGTAATTCGTTCTTTTAAGGGGTAAAATGGGGTAAAGAGGGATACAAATTGTACCACCGCAATGACCAAACGGCTGGGCCTAGAATCTTGAAATTTGGTATGGACATTCCTCTTATAGCATGAAGACATACCAAAAGATTTCATTTGCAAAATTCATACCTTTGGGGGTCAAATGGGACAAAAATTGTACCAACAACATGGCTGAAGCTAGAACCATGAAATTTGGTATGTACATTTCTCTTACAGCGAAGAGATCAGTTTTGTAGGGAGTTTTTCGGGATAAAAATTGTACCACCGTAATGACCAAACGGCTGCGACTAGAATCTTGAAATTTGGTACAAACATTTCTCTTATAGGTTCAACGCGCCCAAGAAAATATTTTTCAAAATTCGTACTTTTTGGGGATGAAATCGGGAAAAGGGATAAAAATAGTACCACCGCAATGACCAAACGGCTGGGCCTAGAATCTTGAAATTTGGTATGGACATTCCCCTTATAGCATGAAGACATACCAAAAGATTTCATTTGCAAAATTCGTACCTTTGGGGGGTCAAATTGGACAAAAAGGGACAACAATTGTACCAACAACATGGCTGAAGCTAGAACCATGCAATTTGGTATGTACATTTCTCTTACAGCGAAGAGATCAGTTTTGAAGGGAGTTTTTCGTAATTCGTACTTTTAAGGGGTGAAATGGGTTAAAGAGGGATAAAAATTGTACCACCGCAATGACCAAACGGCTGGGACTAGAATCTTGAAATTTGGTACAAAAATTTCTCTTATAGCTTCAACGCACCCAAGAAAATATTTTTAAAAATTCGTACTTTTTGGGGGTGAAATCGGGTAAAAAGGGATAAAAATAGTGCCAATAAAATGGATGAAGCTGAAACCATAAAATTCGGTGTGTACATCCCTCAAAATGTTTAGAATCGCAAAATGAAGGAATTTTTCGAAATTTGTACTTTTAAAGGGAAAAGGGGATACAAAAAGTTACTGACAATACGGATGACGCTACAAAAATGAAATTCGGTGTGTATATTCGTTTTACAGCGCAGATCACTAATAAGAAAGCATTTTTCGAAATTTGTACTTTTAAGGGATTAAATGGGATAACAATTTTACCACAGCCCAGACCAAACAACTGGGCCTAGAATCATGAAATTCGGAACGGGCATTACTTTTACAGCACGAATGCGACTAAGAAAATATTTTTCAAAATTCGTACTTTTTGTGAGTGAAATTGGGTAGAAAGAGATACAAAATGGTAACAATCAAACAGATGGAGCTGGAATCATGAAATTCGTGTACATCCCTGAAAATGCTTACAAACGCAAATTGAAGGAATTTTTCGAAATTCGTACTTTTAAAGGGTAAACGAGAAAAGCGGGATAAAAAAGGTGCCAAGAACATGGATGACGCTACAATAATTAAATTCGGTACGCATATTCGTCTTACAATGTAGATGAGTAATAACAAGGAAATTTCCGATATTTGTACTTTTAAGGGTTAAAAATTGTACCAAAATACTGCGCCTAGAATCTTGAAATTTGAAACGCATATTACTCTTATAACGCGAATACGACCACGTAAATATTCTTCATTAATTTAAACTTTTAGGTGTGAAATTGGGTAAAAACGGATAACAGCGGTACCAATCATGAAATTTGGTTTGTAATGCATAGAAACACAAAATTAATATATTTTTCGAAATTCGTACCTTTTTATATCCCTATGGTACCAACAACACGGCTGAAACTAGAATCGTGAAATTCGGTGTGTATATTCCTCTGACAGTGTAGACGCGAAACATTAACTGATTTTCAATATTTATACTTTTGTATATGTACTTTAAAGGGGGAAGCGGATCAAAAGTGGTGCAAATGATACCAACCAAAATTGGGGATATGGGATAAAGATAGTACCAACCAAAGTTGTCAGCTAGAATATGAAAAGAAATTCGGTGTGTACATTTCTCCGAGTACATATATTAATGTTTCGAAATTTGTATGTTTAAGGACACAAACGGCACAGAAAAAGTTATGTGTGAACATTATAGTCATTATCTTTTTTGTTTTGACCAAAGCTTATGTCAATTTGCGTGGAAATATAGAAGTTATATTTGGCTTCATTTTACGTACGGGTCGTTTGTTTTGGAATATGGACTATACGTGCATGGGATGTATATCAATTTCCCCCACTTTCGAATTTAAACTAAGTTTGGGAAAATAGTACTATGTGCAGAGTTTGAATAAATTCTTTAAGTCCCTTCCAGAGTCATCGTGTATACCAGCGAGTCAGACGGACGTGAAAGGGACTTGAGACATACTTATGGTTTTAAATCTCTCCTTCAATGCGTTACACTTTTATTCTATCCGTAATGATATTTTCACAGCTTAAGAATGAAACGTCCAAATAATTTTCTACTTTATATGATTTTTTGTAGAAAAATTGTTTCCATTTTCCAGTTTGAATACTGATACAAACTACTGTCTTACCATACCATTTTTCCGCGTACGAAGTTGCAGGTATTTGCTAGTCAAGAATAAAGCTCTTCACGCTTAATTAGAAAAATTACACGCCAACTTATATAAAGTATTGCTAGGTAAGATTCGTCCTCGTTTTTTGGAATATCTATATTCTTCAAAAAATGTGTTATTTCGGTAGAACACGATAAAAATGCAAACTGGATATTTTTACGGTAGATATGTTCAAATGATTTGTATTCATGTCATTTCTGTGTTATAATTTTATCGCGATCTATCTATAAACGGATCCGGTTGTTTTTGCATGTGCATTAAGAACCAATGTCGATTGTAACATCTCCATGGATTGTATTCTACAGAAGCTGTCAATTTTACAGAAGTACAGTAACATTACAGGAAAATGTTAAATTTTTTAAATAAAGCAAACACAAAATAAATAAAAATATAAAAAATAGTTTTATAAATAAATATAAAATTTTAATTGTTTTAACCACGCTTATAAAGCAAGGCTACCAATACGTTTATACTATATATCGAAATAATACTTCAAGTCTGTTCAAAAAGTATTAAAAAGGCAGCAATATTCAACAAAACTACAGCCGTCTGATTGGTTGCATTTCTACCATTTTTTAATTCCAAAAGTAAAAATTTTAAAAATCCATTATCTCTCAAGTACACAGTGCAGGATAACCTATTTTCATGTTTCCATTCATTTGCTCGCTACCAGTTTTATAACTTTTTCCATGTTTGCCGTAAAAGTAAAAAAAGAAATATACGAGTTTGGAAATATCTTTTTATTTTGAGTGTCTATGCAACCAGAGGAATTTATAAAGGGTGATTTTTTAAGAGCTTGATAACTTTTTTAAAAAAAAAAACGCATAAAATTTGCAAAATCTCATCGGTTCTTTATTTGAAACGTTAGATTGGTCCATGACATTTACTTTTTGAAGATAATTTCATTTAAATGTTGACCGCGGCTGCGTCTTAGGTGGTCCATCCGCTTAGTCCAATTTTGGCATTTCCACGTTTTTGAGTAAAAGAGACCCAATTGGTGCGAACGGCGACGAATCGAAAATTGGTGGTCATCATTAACACTGGCCGATACAGCTGCGATATTTTCTTCAGTTCGCACTCTACGTAAGCGTGTTGGTGGTTTAATGTCCAACAATGTAAATTTGGTGCGAAATTTAGTCACAATAGCCCGAATAGCCGCTTCAGTGGGTCGATTAAACTGACCATAAAATGGAAGCGCGCAATGAACTTTCTTAACAGAGCACGCATTTTGATAATAAAATTCAATAATTTGCAAGCGTTGTTCGTTTGTAAGACGATTCATGATGAAATGTCAAAGCATACTGAGCATCTTTCTCTTTGACACCATGTCTGAAATCCCACGTGATCTGTCAAATACTAATGCATGAAAATCCTAACCTCAAAAAAATCACTCTTTACATCGAATACCATGAATCAATCTGCGGTCATTTGGTTGGTACCATTTTTATCCCCTTTTACCCCCTTAAAAGTACGACTTTCGAAAATCTCTTTATTTTACGTGTCTACGTAATTAGAGGGATGTACACATGGAATTTCGTCTGTAGATTCTAGCTGTAGACCTTTATGTGGTACCGTTTTTATCCCTCTGTCACTATTGTATCCCTTAAAAAAGTGAATTCTGAAAAACCTTTTGATTTTTCGTATCAATGCAGTCAGAGGAATGTATACACCGAATTTCATGATTCTATCTGCGGCCATTTCGTTGGTACTATTTTTATCCCCTTTTTCCATTTTAACCCCAAAAAGTACGAATTTCGAAAAATCCATTTATTTTGTTCGTGTCTATGCAATCAGACACCGAATTTAATTATTCTAGGTGTAGCCGTTTTGTTGGTACCATTTTAATTTAAAAAAAATACTTTTATATTATGTATCTACTCAATTAGAGGAATGTATGCACCGAATTTTGTATTTTGTCGTTTGATATGTACCATTTTTATCCCTCTTTGCCCCATTTCAACCCCTAGGAATAAAACTTACATTATGGTGCATTTTTTTGTTATAGTTGGAATACGCATTCCCAATATCAAGTAAGTACAAGCAGACATTTTAAGAAAATATGGTTAAATGCTCTAAAATATTAGGGGTTATTATGGGTATTTTCAGTCCTTGTGAGAGAAAAAAATTTCCCTTTGGATCAATTTCGCCCAATTGCAATCCCAACCGATCTAGGACTATAGAACGCATTTAAGGAAAATTTGGACGTCCTAGCTCCTTTCGTTTAGATGCTAGCAGACTAGATCGCCTTAGAATTTTATGACGATCAAGAATATATACACTTTATTGGGTCTCTGCGCGATATTTCAAGGTGCTACAAACGGAATGACAAAGTTAATATACCCCCATCCTGGTGGTAGGAGGTATAAAAATACTTCTAATATTTCGAGTATTTCAACATGTGGGGGGAATGTGGAAAAGGGATAAAATTGGCACCGACCAAATGGCTGCAGCTAGAATAACGAAATTCGGTATGTACATTCCTAAGACTGTGTGGACGTGCAAAATCAAGGAAATTTTCGAAATTTTTACTTTTAACGGAAAAAAATCGGCGAGAAAAGGGATAAAACAGCTGAAGCTAGAATAATGAAAATCGGTGTATATTTCGCTCATAGGATAAAAATGACTGCAGGTAGATAATCATAAATAAACTTTAAATTAATTAATTTTATTTTAAAATTATAATGAAACATCACAATTTATTTAATAAATATCGCTAAAAGCAAAAAATGCATAATTCTCCTAATATTTTATTACATACATATGTGAAGTTGACAGTCTCTATTCTACCGGTAATACTAAGGAATGGATTGTATATAAGATTCGGCCGGGCCCGAATTTAACGACTTTTTATTTGTTTTGTAAAAATTGGCGTGTAATTTTGCTATTTATGGGTAAAGAGCTTTATTTACAGCTTTGGTGTCTTTGGAGACCCCACACACTTTTTTACTTTCTCGAAAAAGGGTCAAATTGATCCATAAATAGAGGAACCAGATGGTTAAGATCTTCCCAAAAAATGATTCCCATAAAATACTACAATATAGTTCTGAATATAAGAATACTCTCAGACATTAACTTAATGCTCCCTTCGACCAAAAATGAAGACTTTGACTCACTCAGGCCAGCTGGACTATAAGTTTATTCAACAAAAATAAAAAAGGTCGCTACTACGTTTCAAAAATGCTGTTGTACAGTGTAATTTAGTTTGAATATACTAAGAGGAAACACTTGAAATGATTTTTAATGCTAATTTAATACAGATAGAAGTATGAAATTTAATGTATTTTAACAGATATTATTATCTTCCATTTGGTACCAATATTATATCTGCTTTAAATAAAAACCCTTTATTTCCACCATTTTTCCAAAGATTCTCATCAAGAGGCCCGAACAACTATCTAACAATGGTTACACTATATCACCCGGAACTGAAACATACGTCATTGTACGACCAGAGATAACCGAAAGCGCCAAGGACATACGCTCGTTGAGTCAACAGCAACGTAATTGTTTCTTTGAGGATGAAAATGCACTGCTCAACTATAAGATCCAGTCGAAAATTGACCGAGATTTGGTGCTGAACAATTGTCAGAATGTCTGTCATGAGGAACATCTGCGCAAGTACTGCAATTGTACATTGCCATTGTTCTTTCTGTCCACCGATAATAAAGGTATGCAATTGTAATTAATTTTTCCCGGAGATTTTAATGATTTTTTTTTAATTTTTAGTGGAACAGTGTCGTGCTTCACACTTTCGTTGTCTGGCCAAACATAATGGTATGTCTTTTTTTGAGGGAGTGTGATTTATTCAATAATTTTTCCTTCTCCTCAGATATTTTCAGTTATGACAAACGCCTGGAAGAAGATGCCTACTTTAGTGCTGCCAAGCCGGGAATGACTTGTTCCTGTCTAATACCCTGCAACATTGTGGAGTATTACACATCGCTAACAACACTGCCATTGACTGCCTTGGATGGGTAAGTGAGAGAAAAGAGTGGAAGCAGATTTATCTATATAAATCTACTATAGAAAAAGATTTCAGTGTAATAGTATTCAGAAAACCTAGAAAGCTCACACAATTAGTGAACAAATAGAATAAAATAAAGTCGCCCTAAGGAGACTTATTAATAATTCCTATCTTCTTCCTTTACAGACAGGCCAATACGACCGATCAGCGCTACAAAGTTGATGTTCACTACCAATCCGAGGTTGTTATAAAATATCGCACCAGTTTGGAGTTTACCAGCATTGATTTGATAGGTAAACCATTTACCTCACCATTCCCCCCTTATTAATCAGAATTACCTTCTCACCTTAATGTACTTCCAATTCCAGCAAATTTTGGTGGCATTTTTGGCCTGTGTTTGGGTGCTTCGATGGTGAGTGCCGTGGAATTGTTGTACTACCTTACCTTTGGCCTTGGCTTGTATTTGTACGACAACAACTATTACACGATTCTAAGGCAAAATATACGCGAGCTACGAATGAAATGGGCCATCGGCATTAGGGACACACTCAATGAGGACGACGACGGAGATGGAGCACCCTTGCAGAGGAAAGCATCATTTATGCCCAAACGTCCGCAGCTAAAGAATAATCAATGGTGATACATTCCGGGAAATAATTAATTATCACACAGCTTTTCAGCTTTTCCTGTCCCCAAAAATAGCTTTATATGCACGGTGTTCGCGTCATTAAATATTATTTAAATAAAGTGTTTGAGTAATTATCTTCAAAATGCAAAGTGAATGTTATACAGTGGGCCCATTCACACTAACCGATGGGCTGATGAGGAGGCCAGTGTAAGTGAAGACTACAAGCCTTCCGCGAATTGTACAAATTAATGCATAAATGCAGGAGATCTACAAAAACTGTGAGCAAATACACGAAGTACAGTGGAATGAAATACCTGCTGGGCAAACTTCAATTTGTTAACGATCAACAAAAAATAAAAATAGATAAAAATAAAACACGTAAGCGAGTACTATATAAATATGCAGTATACAGTTTTAATAAAAAATAAAAATTAGATTTAGCACAAACTTAAATAAAATTAATGTTAAAAAGAATATTTTAATAAAAATTAATTGTGTGGTGAGTATATTGTGAACTTAGATCAAATAGTAGCTACTAGCTAATTATTTACTCATAATAAACGAAATATGAGAGGCTAAAGTCGGCTCTATGCATACCGAATATCAAGTAATTATAGGCAGATATATTCAAAATATTTTTAAATACCCAAAATACTAGTGGTATTTTCTGTCTTTGTTAGGGAAAAACGTTTTCCCACTGGACCGACTTCGCCCACTTTCAGTCCCACTTGTAAGACGGACAGACGGGCATGGCTAGATCGTCTTAGTATTTCATAACGATCAAGAATCTATATACTTTATCGGATCTAAAGTCGATATTTCAAGGTGATGCAAATGGATTGAAAAACTTAGTATACCCCCATCCTGGAGGTGGAGGTTATGAAAACAAATAATATGAAACTATTGTGGTTATAATAGCAATAGTTCAGGATACTTTCAAAATACAAAACTAAAACAAGTAAGGAAAGGCTAAAGTCGGGCGGGAAGGTTTTTGTATCCTGTAAATGTATGTGTTTGATAAAAAATGTTAAATCGGAAAGTACATTTGTATGAGGATATATTGAAACCTGGAACGAAATGGGTGAAATATAAAGTGTATAGTTTAGCCAAAATCGGTTAAACTTTTGGGAGCAACATTCGTATTTGGGCTATATTTAAATCTGAACCGATCTTACCCACTTTCACCATAGTTTTGTTTAGTTGGACTATAAGATGTTGTGCCAATTTTAAACAAAATCGGGTACAATATGTGGTTTCTATAGCCCAAAAGTCAAATCGGGAGCGACATTTGTATGGAGGCTATATCTAAATCTGAACCGATCTTACCCAATTTCAGCATAGGCGTTTCTAGTAAGATTATAAGATGTTGTGCCAAATTTAAAGAAAATCGAGTACAATATGTGGTTTCTAGAGCGGAAAATGTCAAATCGGGATCGACATTTGTATGGGGGCTATATATAAATCTGAACCGATCTAACACATATTTACCACAGGTATTTCTAGTTTAAATATAGACATTGCTAAATCGACTCAAAAAGTGATTCTAAGTCGATCGGTATACTTAACAATGGTTTCCTTTTGGGTGTTACAAACAAATGCACAAAGACTTAATACTCTCGTGGAGTGTATAAATACATTATAAAGCTATCGCATTCTTTCAAGAAGACGTTTCTAGGATAACGAGAAAAAAATGAATAAGTCCTTTTAAAGACCAGCTGATTTCTCACGGATCCCTTGGACACTACACCTATTATATTTACTCTTCGTACCAATCATGTGGTAATTTAAGAATTAAGTCGAAAATTTAAAACAAGTAAAAAGGCGTTAAAATCGACCGTGCCAAATCTTTTAAACCCTCCACCACGGAGTGCATTCCCTTTCCACAGGATTACCGGTAGATTAGAGGTTGTTAAGATAGAGGTTGTCATAAGGAAAATTGTGATATTATTATTATCACAATACTATATAATACTACTATATAAATATAAAACTTCAAGTGTATAAAGTGAACATGAGCAAGCAATCTGCAAAAGTATGTCCTACCTAGCGGGTGCATTGTATGTCGTCATTATGTAGAAACAATTTCCATCAGGGCCGATTTTCTAATTTGAAGTTTCTTGATTCCAGCTACAGCCCAAATGTCAGTACCATTTTGTTAGAAAAAGTACTAGTATTGAAGATCCAATATGTTCCGCCTACACACCTATTTTCACGATTTTAGTTACAGCCAGTTGATACCAGTTTTATTATTTTTTTCATTTTGGCTCTAAATGTACGGATTGGAAAAAAAGTACTCTTATTTTCTGTGTCTTCGCAGTCGGACGAATTTCACGATTCTAGCTATAGCCTCTTGATTGGTGCAAAATGTAACCCAATTTAGATCCTGAAAGTACAAATATCGAAAGACATCTTTATTTGTCGCGTCTTCGCAGTCAGATCAATCAACGAATTTCACTATCTTAGCTGTAGCCGTTTGGTAGGTACCTGTTTTTATCCCCATTCGCCCCATTTCCTCCTAATTTAAAAAAAATCGAAAAATTTCTTTATGTCTCCCGTCTATACAGTCAGACGGTCACATATACATATATATAGATATACCGATCTTCATGATTTCAACTTCAACGGTTTGGCTGGTACTTTTTAATCCGTATTTTTCAAATGTATTTTCCCAAAAAAATCCTCTATTTCACGTGTCTACGCAATAAGAGTGATGTACATGCCATGAATTTCATGATTCTAGCTATAGTAGTATCATTGGTACCATTTTTATTCCTTTTTGTCCCATTTTGCCCGCTAATACATTTATTTACTTTTTTGTGCTTTCAGATTACATGAGAAATGTACGCAGCAAATTTCAAGTGCAAATAAAGCAGAAATTAAAAAAATGCTTAAATAGTCTAAATATTATTCAGTCCTTGTTAGGGAAATTTTTTTCCTCTAGACCGGTATCGTCCACTTTCAATCCCAACCGATCTGCAACCATAAGACACATTTGGAAAAAAATGATTTCAACAGACGAATAGACGGACATGGCTAGATCATCTTAGAATTTTACCCCGACCCAGAATATATATACTCTCCTCTCTATATATACTCTCCAATGAATATTTCAAGGTGTTACAAACGGAATGAATAAGTGTATATATCCCCATCCCTTGGTGGTGGGTATAAAAAGTCGTTACACTTGAACCGGATTATATAAATATGAAACTATAGGCAAAATTTAGTTTCTGGGCGTTTTTAGTTTTTCATTTCCTCATCCTGTTGCTCCAAAGTATACAATTTTTGCAAAAACGATTTTATATACTTCATCGCACCCAATGTTAGTGTCAAATTGAAGAGGAGAATATCTATTAAAAACACTTCAAATATCATGCTTCTATCTGTAGTAGTTCAGCATTAACATCTATATCAACTGTACCCCTTAGATTTTCTAGTTTATTAATTAATTAAGAGACAAAACTTTAAATGATTGTTATACTAAACTAATAAAAATATATGTTTTTATATTATTCTCTTCTTTGATTTGGCATCAATACCGGTGTCATAGGGTGCGAATAAGTATTAAAAATAGTTTTTGAAAAATTGTATCCTTTGGAACTTTGCAGGAAAAACTCATACATTAGGTACCAGCGATTTTGGGATAAAGGGATTTTGCCATATTTGATGTAGTTGCAACTTTAATCACGAAATTCCTAGGATATATTATTACATCTACAATTGAAGTGGTTATTAAGTTTATAATGCTTACTTTTTAGTAGGTAACAAAAACACTGTTATTGGACACGAATGCCAGCTTAAAATACAATTGCATTAATATCGTAACTTCCACTTCACGCGCAAGTTATTCTCAAAGTTACATTTATTCCATTTCCTCAATTTCTGTCTAAACGCTTAAGGCACTCATATTACTTTATCCTTCATCTCGGCCCCCTTTACAACTTTCGTGCAATTTGTAAGATTTGTATATTGACACACTACATATAACTGAAAAGTTTGCATTTGTTGCAAGAAATGCTGGCGATTCATGCTCAGCTCCACTAAACAAATTCCACCGAAATGAGAAACTAAACGAAGTTGAAGCAAGTGTAATTATTTCCACATTAAGTCAGACTGGAAGGATATTGAAACTGTTGAGAAAACTTCAATTAGTAGTCGTTCAGTTGCATAGTCGTTCAGACTGTCAATAAAGCTCAATATGATTTGGCCCTCTTGCGTTTGTATTTGACAGCAATATGCATATCTTGAGAAATTCGTCATGGCATACAAAAATTATAGAAGGATTTAGGATGATTTGCTGATTGGGCTAAAGCATTAGATCCTGGTGCTGGGACTGACGCGACGCTACTAGGCGAGCTTTGGAGAGTGGATGATTAATTCACTGCGATCATTGGGTTATTCCGCCCAACGTCGGACGACAAAATTTGGATGGTTATAGGCACAACTTTGTGTGGGTTATGAACACTCACTACACGTAGTGAACGTGTAGTGAGTGTTCGGGAAAGTGCCGAATACATTGGGAAAATAATGACAATAGGTGCTACAACTATTATATGTGTTTCCACTTGTGGGGAGAGACGATCTGGCTCGTTTTACAAATTAAAATTAACATCCTTTGCGGTCAAGCGAAGTTCGCTTCAATCCGAGTTCGTTTTAAAATATCAGAATAGTTTGGGGCTTGCCAGAATGATTTGATTGATTTTTCAATTCCCTTACCCCATGAATAAGAATTACCTTCCCCCATATCATACTTTCAATTCCAGCGAAGTTTGATGGCCTTTTTTACTTGTGTTTGAGTGTTTCGATTGAAAGCGAAATTGTTGTAATGCCTTACCTTTGCCCTTGGCTTGAATTTGTACGGCAGCAACTTTTATACGATTCTAAGGCAAAGAAGAGAAAAAGAACAACCAATGATGATCCATCCGAGGATACAATTAATTATCATCACACAGCTTTTCAGCTTTTTCCGTCCTCAACTAGCTTTCTTGGTACGCCATTCGCCTTCATTGGCAGTCGTTGATTAATATTATTTAAATAAAGTTTTGAGTAATTACCATCAAGATGTTAAGCGAATGTTTAAATAAACGTTCACGTGGCAAACACCGGTCTCATCCACACTAACTGATGGACTGAAGGATAGACATGTGAAGGCGAAGAGTTCTAGTGAATAAAACTTCCAAGAAAATTACAGCATAATGCTTAACACACGCTCTTCATATACGGCACACAGTGGGGAAATGGCTTTAGGAAAATTTAGTTTGGTATATACATTAGGGTGGGCCAATTTGTATGGATGGGAAAAAATTAAAAAAAAAAACAAATTTAGTGCAAAATTCAAGGAACATTTCTCCAAGAAACCATGGGTCTACTATGAATCCCTAACCCTCGAAAACGTATTTTGATTTTGAGGCAAGTGGTTTTTGTGATATAGCATTGTTTTTATACCATCCACCTCCAGGATGGGGGTATAATAACTTCGTAACACCTTGAAATATCGTTACACCTATAAAGTATATACATTCTTGATCGTCATAAAATTCTAAGACTATCGAGCCATGTCCGCCTGTTGAAAGCACGCTAGCATATAAGCAACAGGAGCTAATACGTCCAATTTTTCCATAAATGCGTTTTAATTGTCGTAGAACGTTTGGCATTGCAACTGGACGAAATCGGTCCCAAAAAAACGTGCACCATAAAGTGATTATTATTCGTAGGTGGTGAAATGGGGTCAAAAGTGATAAAAATGGTACCTATCACATGACAACAGCTAGAAACACAAAATTCGGTGTGTACAATGTACATTCCTCTAATTTAGTAGATATATAATAAAGAGTGATTTTTTTGAGGTTAGGATTTTCATGCATTAGTATTTGACAGATCACGTGGGATTTCAGACATGGTGTCAAAGAGAAAGATGCTCAGTATGCTTTGACATTTCATCATGAATCGTCTTACAAACGAACAACGCTTGCAAATTATTGAATTTTATTATCAAAATGCGTGCTCTGTTAAGAAAGTTCATTGCGCGCTTCCATTTTATGGTCAGTTTAATCGACCCACTGAAGCGGCTATTCGGGCTATTGTGACTAAATTTTGCACCAAATTTACATTGTTGGACATTAAACCACCAACACGCTTACGTAGAGTGCGAACTGAAGAAAATATCGCAGCTGTATCGGCCAGTGTTAATGATGGCCACCAATTTTCGATTCGTCGCCGTTCGCACCAATTGGGTCTCTGTTACTCAAAAACGTGGAAATGCCAAAATTGGACTAAGCGGATGGACCACCTAAGACGCAGCCGCGGTCAACATTTAAATGAAATTATCTTCAAAAAGTAAATGTCATGGACCAATCTACCGTTTCAAATAAAGAACCGATGAGATTTTGCAAATTTTATGCGTTTTTTTAAAAAAAAAAGTTATCAAGCTCTTAAAAAATCACCCTTTACAAACGTTTTTTCCAAATTCGTTCTTTTAAGGGATAAAAATGGTACCAACCAAACGGCTGTACCTAGAATAATGAAATTCGATGTACACATTCCTTTGATAACGTAGACACGTAAAATAAAGGGATTTTGCGGGGTTAAAATGGAAAAAGGGTATACAAATTGTACCAAAAAAATCACCGCACCTAGAGTCATCCAATTCGGAGTATACATTCATCTGACAGTGTATACACGAAAAATAAAAAGTTTTAGCCAAATTCGTATTTTCAAGGGATACAATCAGAACAGAGGGATAAAAATGGTACCAACTAAACGTGAAAGCTAGAATGATGAAATTCGGTGTGCACATCCCTCTAATTGCGTAGACACGTACGTACCAACCAAATGCACTTCTACGAAAATCGACCGCCTCGATGGAGGCTTTCTTATACCCTCCATTGTGGAGGGTATACCGATCGCTTAGAATCACTTTTTGACTGGATTTAGCGATGTACCTTGTCCGTCTGTCCATATATTCTTGTAATCAAAGTTCAGGTTGCAATGGTTGTTAGAACTAAATTAAACTTTGCACAAAGAAGTTTTATTGGAAAAGACGAACGCTATTTAATTTGAAGCTCTGGTAAAAATAGGCCAAATCGGTTAAGATTTATATATAGCTCCCATACAAATGTTTCCTATGATTTAATTCTTTCTTCTCTAGAATCACATATTTTTATTTAACAGATTTTCAGCAAATTTGGGTCCGCCATCTAATGTTTTTTTTAACTATTCAACCGTTGGACTATTATTTGTGGGGTGCCCTCAGCAGCCATTTGAATGAAATTATTTTCCATTGTACTTTCAAATAAAAAAAGAAATTTGAGAAAATATTCAGTAGTTTTTTTATAGCATTTTCAAAAAAAAATATTTGTTGAAATATGTGGTTTCTAGAGCGGAAAAAGTAAATCATAGGATACATTGGTATGGGGTCCGCCATCTAACGTTTTTTTAACCTTTGGACTATTATTTGTGGGGTGCCCTCAGCAGCCTTTGAATGAAATTATTTTCCATTATTAACTTTCAAATAAAAAAATGAGAAAATATTCAGTAGTTTTTTTATAACATTTTCAAAAAAAAAAGTTATTTGGCGGACCCTATATTTCAGAAACCCTATTCTAAAAATGTGTTAGATCGGTTCAGATTTATATATAGCTCCCTTTCAAAGTTTGTGTTCAAATTTTCTTACAAATTTTCGGCCACGGCCGACTTTAACCTTCCTTACTTGTTTAAACTCACTGAAGTATTTTCATAAGTTCATTAACACTTGAATGTATGACTTGACACATTAACTTAATTTGAAAAAAAAAAAATAATAAACATATTTTTAAGTAAAAACTTCCTAAGTGAATTTTTTCCATAAAACAAATTTCTTCGTTATTTTCTTTCTTAAAAGCTGGTAATTTTTCTTCCGCACAAGTAAAGAGTGATTTTTTTGAGGTTAGGATTTTCATGCATTAGTATTTGACAGATCACGTGGGATTTCAGACATGGTGTCAAAGAGAAAGATGCTCAGTATGCTTTGACATTTCATCATGAATCGTCTTACAAACGAACAACGCTTGCAAATTATTGAATTTTATTATCAAAATGCGTGCTCTGTTAAGAAAGTTCATTGCGCGCTTCCATTTTATGGTCAGTTTAATCGACCCACTGAAGCGGCTATTCGGGCTATTGTGACTAAATTTCGCACCAAATTTACATTGTTGGACATTAAACCACCAACACGCTTACGTAGAGTGCGAACTGAAGAAAATATCGCAGCTGTATCGGCCAGTGTTAATGATGACCACCAATTTTCGATTCGTCGCCGTTCGCACCAATTGGGTCTCTGTTACTCAAAAACGTGGAAATGCCAAAATTGGACTAAGCGGATGGACCACCTAAGACGCAGCCGCGGTCAACATTTAAATGAAATTATCTTCAAAAAGTAAATGTCATGGACCAATCTAACGTTTCAAATAAAAAACCGATGAGATTTTGCAAATTTTATGCGTTTTTTTTAAAAAAAAAGTTATCAAGCTCTTAAAAAATCACCCTTTATGAATATACTCAATTGTAAGAAGCTTTTGCTATAGCCAAAAAATGTTTTAAGTAATAGTACTATTTCTTCTAGCTTTAAAATGAGGAAACTGTAATCAGATCTACTTAATTTTCCTTCTCTTAAAGAAAATGTTAACTAAATTGGAGTAAAATTGTTGATGAGAATGTTATTTTTCTGAGTGTAGATAGGTAGATAGTAGATAGTTAAGTTCTGTATGTCGTGTATTATTTATCAAGATACTTGATATGAATGAATGAATGAGAGGCGATAAATAGCTCTTTGTTAAATGTTTTCTAGGAACCGATTATCCCCCACTGTTCTACGATGCAGTATCATCGTTCTCCATCAGCAGCAGCATGCAACGTGTCTGTCATAGCATAGTTGATGTTGAGTTTCGCAAAATTTTAAGAAGGCAGAACATATGAATAAGCTCCGACAGGTATACAATACCAGGTGAGTATTTTGAGGGAAGGATTTGCTTTTCCGACAACCGGAAATTATAATCATACATATATATTCTTTTTAATATATATATTTGTACACCCACTGTCTTTATATTTTATCAACGATTTTCTATTTATACACTCCGCGAGAATATTATGCCTTTGTGCATTTGTTTGTAACACCCAAAAGGAAGGGAGATATACCCATTGTTAATTATACCGATCGACTTAGAATCACTTTTTGAATCGATTTAACAATGTCCGTCTCTCCGTCTATTCTTGTAATCACGATACAGGTCGCAATCGTAGACAGAACCAAATGAAACTTTGCACAACGAAGTTTTTCGGGTTAAGGACGAACGCTATTTAATTTGAAGAAAATCGGTTCAGATTTAGATATAGCCCCCATACGAATTTCACTCCCGATTTGACACTTTTCAATCTAGATACCACATATTTTCACAGATTTTCTTCAAAATTGGCAAAACATCTTATATTTCAACCAGTGTTGAAAATGTGTTAGATCGGTTCAAATTTATATATAGCTCCCATACAAATTTCGCTCCCGATTTGACTTTTTCCACTCTAGAAACCACATATTGTATCAGATTGTCTTCAGATTTGGCAAAACATCTTATATTTAAATTAGGAACACCTGTGGTGAAAATATGTCAGATCTGTTCAGATTTATATATAGCCTCCATTAAAATTTCGCTCCCGATTTGACTTTTTCTGCTCTAGGCAAAATATCTTATATTGGTTCTATAAACAGCCATGGTGCAAATGAGTCAGATCGGTTCAGATTTATATATAGCTCCCACACAAATTTCACTCCCGATTTCACTTTGTCCAACCACACATTTCAACAGATCTTCTTCAAATCTTTCAAAATATCTTATATTTCAACTAGAAACACTCATAGTCAGATCGGTTCAGATTTACATATAGCTCCTATACAAATTTCGCACACAGCTTGACTTTTTTACCGCCCCAGAAACCACGAATTTTTACCGAATTTCTTCCAAGTCAGCATAACACGTTATATTTGAACTGGAAGAACTTATTGCGAATGCCATGTTTGGATATTGCACCGATACAAATATTCTATATTATATATATTATATATTAGCCTAAGATTAGGAAACATACAAAAAATCTTCCCGTTTTCACTTTTGTACAGAGTTGAATTGTATTCGGATAGAAAGTGAAGTATATCATGTAGTCGGCCCGCCCGACTTACTTGTTTTGCATTAGAACTTTGTTTTATAAAATCGTCAAAAAAGTTTGACATTATTTTCTATATCAAATATTGATAGCTAGCTAAATTTGGATGTTACAAATTAAAGCCTTAAGAACTGTTGTCAGAATCTAAAGAGTTGGTCTTGAGAATTTTTACTCATTTTACTTCAATAAATAAGTAGGTTGACGTTTTCTATTACAACTACGCCCGTCCATAGCCGTCTAATGTAGTTTTTTGTTATGACTGTTAGTAAAACTTTGGAAACGAAACTTAATATTTTCCTTCACAAACACATACGCAGAGAAACTCTAATTAAAAAACAAAAACTTTGAATATAGTTCTTATTTTCCAGCATTTAAGGTACAAAAATATAGCAAAATGTTGAAAATATGAACATTAGGACATATCTAAATTAAGTTTTAAATTGTTACCAATGAATTAAATCCTTCAAAGCGTAGTGGTCGTGGGATTGTTTTTGGGGGTTTAATGGTTTATTTTTATTTTTATTTTTATTTTTATTTTTATTTTTATTTTTATTTTTATTTTTATTTTTATTTTTATTTTTATTTTTATTTTTATTTTTATTTTTATTTTTATTTTTATTTTTATTTTTATTTTTATTTTTATTTTTATTTTTATTTTTATTTTTATTTTTATTTTTATTTTTATTTTTATTTTTATTTTTATTTTTATTTTTATTTTTATTTTTATTTTTATTTTTATTTTTATTTTTATTTTTATTTTTATTTTTATTTTTATTTTTATTTTTATTTTTATTTTTATTTTTATTTTTATTTTTATTTTTATTTTTATTTTTATTTTTATTTTTATTTTTATTTTTATTTTTATTTTTATTTTTATTTTTATTTTTATTTTTATTTTTATTTTTATTTTTATTTTTATTTTTATTTTTATTTTTATTTTTATTTTTATTTTTATTTTTATTTTTATTTTTATTTTTATTTTTATTTTTATTTTTATTTTTATTTTTATTTTTATTTTTATTTTTATTTTTATTTTTATTTTTATTTTTATTTTTATTTTTATTTTTATTTTTATTTTTATTTTTATTTTTATTTTTATTTTTATTTTTATTTTTATTTTTATTTTTATTTTTATTTTTATTTTTATTTTTATTTTTATTTTTATTTTTATTTTTATTTTTATTTTTATTTTTATTTTTATTTTTATTTTTATTTTTATTTTTATTTTTATTTTTATTTTTATTTTTATTTTTATTTTTATTTTTATTTTTATTTTTATTTTTATTTTTATTTTTATTTTTATTTTTATTTTTATTTTTATTTTTATTTTTATTTTTATTTTTATTTTTATTTTTATTTTTATTTTTATTTTTATTTTTATTTTTATTTTTATTTTTATTTTTATTTTTATTTTTATTTTTATTTTTATTTTTATTTTTATTTTTATTTTTATTTTTATTTTTATTTTTATTTTTATTTTTATTTTTATTTTTATTTTTATTTTTATTTTTATTTTTATTTTTATTTTTATTTTTATTTTTATTTTTATTTTTATTTTTATTTTTATTTTTATTTTTATTTTTATTTTTATTTTTATTTTTATTTTTATTTTTATTTTTATTTTTATTTTTATTTTTATTTTTATTTTTATTTTTATTTTTATTTTTATTTTTATTTTTATTTTAATTTTTTTGTTTTTAAATTTTATTTTTTAATTTTTTTCAATATTATATCAAATTTACATTTGAATAATAATTACCTAACAAATTTTATGTACATTTTAGTACATCCTTCAATAAATCTGTTTGTAGTCACTACTTGGAAACACAGTAATGCATGTTCAAGACAGTAAAGTAGTTAGTAACCACAATATTTGCGATATGACCTAATATGTATGGAAATAAGCATACACACATTCATGGAGCATATCGGAAGTGTGACAAATATAATTAATGGACAATCGGTGTTATGGAAAGTGTTTCCACTAATCAAATTTATGATAACGCACATTATCTTATCAATTACCCAGCAAAAGTTTCGCACAACAAATAATCGGTAGCGGTAGCTGCTGTAATACTTTTCCTGCCGTTCTGGTGTAACGTCTATCAAAGTACACCATAGATAAATCATAAATAATTTTATTTAAGCATATCTGTTGCTGGGTTCCGTTCTATCTGATAAAGATAGACAATCGAAATTAGGAAAATACCCCATAAAACTCATATAAATTAGAAACGGAAATCAGACTATACAATTAATCATCCACAAAATTTCAACTATTAAACATCACAGTATTTTTTCGAGAACAAATAAAAGAATCGAATGCTTTTAATGGCGAACAAATTTATTTCCGCCGGTAATGGTGACAGTGTGAACGACGAGAAACAAGCGCAGGAAGTCACAAAACATATTGACTCCTTGGACCAAAATAGTCCTTCTAACAAGTCTGACGACACTGTCTCAGAAAGCTGCAAACGTTGCACTAATAAAGGTGTCAGTTATTATTTGGCTAACAATAACTCGTGCAAGGCTAAGTAAGTTGGGCATATAAATGTGTTAATTGGGATGGATTTCAAAGTGAATACATTTGTGAAAGTGGTACAAAAATGTAAAGAGTTTACATACGGAAGTGACATTTGTTAAAATGTACCTTGTATATTGGAAAACTGGATTGTCGGTGCACAGCTTCTTCATAAGGACAACTGAGATTTGCATCAGTTAGCACTAATTACTCCCCTATTTGAAGGAAATGAAAAGGAACAATAAAATATTTTTAGCAGCTGTGTGCTTATGTTTTGAAGATTTACGTATAGGGCGTGTCATTAAAAATTTTAAATTAGAATCGGCTATAAGAAAGTACTGATTATTTTTTTCAAATTTCTGGTTTTCTTGAAAAGGTTGAACTTTGTCATTTTAATACCATGACTGGCTCGGCAGTACCTCATCCATTCAACCCAATTTTTCAGTACATGACCCAATGATGCCGCCAGCCCAAAATCCACACAAAAAAACAAGCAAGCAAAGGCTAAAGTCGGACGGGGTCGACTGTATGATACCCTCCAATTCGATTCGGTAAAAAAGTGAAAAATATAACGCGTTCTGCCAAATTGTTTAAAATTATTTTGTAAATGTATGTGTTTGACAAAAAATGTTAAATCGGAAAGGCCATTTAGGGGTATATTAAAACTCGTGCATTATCTTGTCAACAGTCACGTGTGGGTTCTCTGAACCCCATGTACGGCAATTTTGCTTACTGACATAGCCACTGATCTTATGAAGGCTGTCGATCCGACTGAGCGATTCTTTTAGTTATCCTTTTCTGGATTATTTCGTTTATTTGCATGAAATCATCTTCCCAAAATATATAAACTAAGGACTATCAAAGACAAAGTGTGTTTTAATACAAGGAAATATATGGAAATCTTACCGTTACTCCAACTATTAGGATTTGGTAGATTTGTTTTGATTTTGATATAGCCCTCATGGGTCTTCCATGGTAAGTGGAGTTTTCAATGGGAGAGGTAAATGTTATCGTAATTTTGAATCAGCAAAATACAAATTTATATTGAATTCTGTGTAAAAAAGTGTCTGAAAATATTGGATTTTTAGCAACAAAAAATATTCAAACTTCCAAAGTGTGGAAATATGTTAAAAAATTTGGTATATTTTTGTGCATTTGTTTGTAACACACAAAAGGAAGCGAGATAGACCCATTGTTAATTATACTGATAGACTTAGAATGACTTTTTGAATCGATTTAGCAATGTCCGTCTGCCTGTCTGTCTGTCCATCTATTTTTGTAATCACGATACAGGTCGCAATTGTAGGTAGGTAGTTTTTCGGGATAAGGACGAACGCTATTTAATTTGAAGAAAATCGGTTCAAAAACATCTTATATTTCAACTAGAAACACCTTATATTTCAACTAGAAACACCTGTGTTGAAAATGTGTTAGATCGGTTCAGATTTATATATAGCTCCCAATTTGACTTTTCCGCTCTAGGAACTATAAAGTTCCAAAGGATACAATTTTACAAAAATAATTTTTAATACGTATTGCCACCATACGACACCGGTGAAATGCCAAATAATAGAAGAGAAAATTTGCTAAAAATACTTTAAATTCCAAGCTTTTATCTGTATTAGTTTAGTATTAACAACCATTTCAAATTTTGTCTCTTAAAAAGATATGAACAAACAGAAAAACGAAGGGGTCAATTTGAAATAGATGTCAATGCTGAACTAATACAGATAGAAGCATGATATTTGAGGCATTTCCAATAGATATTATCCTCTTTAATTTGACATTAATACTAAAGGGTATTTTTTAAAAGCTATAGGAAAGTTTTTTAAAAAAAAAACACGTAAAATTCAGAAAAATTCATTTAATCTTTATTTGAATCGATAGTACGGTCCATATAATTTAATGTTTGAAGCTTATTTCATGCAAATGTTGACCTTGACTGCGCCTCAAATGGTCCATCCGCTTAGTCCAATTTTGGCATACTCTTTCCAACATTTCGGCCGGTATCTCACGAATAAATGCTTCAATGTTGTCTTCCAATGCGGCAATTGAACATGAGCTTTAACATAGTCCCACAAAGAATATTCCAAAAGTGCTAAATCGCACGATCTAGGCGGCCAATTTTGGGCAAAAAAATGTTGGATATCATCTCACGGTAGCTCTCACCATTCACAGTTACGTTACGATTCGCATCATCTTTGCAGAAGTACGGTCCAATGATGCCACCAGCCCATAAACCGCACCAAACTGTGACTTTTTCTGGATGCATTGGTAGCTCTTGCAATGCTTCTGGTTGATATTCACTCCAAAATTCGCTTACCCATTGAGCCAAAAACGAGCTTCGTCGCTGAACACAATTTCTTTCTTTCTGAACTTTCTTAACAGAGCACGCATTTTGATTGTTGTTCGTTTGTAAGAAGATTCATGGTTAAATTGTAAACCAAACTGAAGATGTTTGACAGTGAAACAAAACACGAAACGTGCGTCAGCTGTTTAAACCAGTGTTGCCAAAAAGATAATTGCTAAAAATCACCCTTTAATATCAATAATTCTTTGGAAAATTCTATCCTTTTGAACTTTATAGTCCTGTGTCTATATTTTCCGGTTAAAGTGTAACGAGTTTTTTTTTAATTGTCGTGCGGTGTTCTTGCTTTCTTCGGTAGTGATTCGGGTCAGGTACTGTTTATATTTCTTCAATATGTACACCATAATCATTAAAAGAAAACACAATTTGAGTACATTTTAGTGAAAATTTTTATTTTCAGAAAAATAAATCAATAATCCATCTATATATCGATTTGACCGTTCTACAAACAGAATTGTTTGCCCAATTTTGTTCATACTTGCCACATCTCGTTATATTGCAACACCACTTGCCACATCTAGCAACATCTGTAGTTAAATTCGGTAATGTCCATTGTTTGATAAAGCCCTAATACAAATGTCCCACCACATAAAGAACAACGTTTTGAATGTGTCCGGCATTAAATTATCACATCTATTTTAAAATGTCTAGAATTGGATGTAATTTACTTGTAATAATGTATAGGGTCCGCCAAATAACTTTTTTTTTTTTTTTGAAAAAACTACTGAATATTTTCTCAAATTTCTTTATTTGAAAGTACAATCCTTCCGGTTAATAATGGAAAATAATTTCATTCAAATGGCTGCCCCGGACACCCCACAAATAATAGTCCAACGGTTGAATAGTTGAAAAATAAAACAAGTAAGGAAAGGCTAAAGTCGGACGGAGCCGACTATATGATACACTCCATGTGCTATCCTATTATAATTCAATTCTGTAAAAAAGTGAAATCGGGAAGGATTTTTGTATACTGTAAATATATGTGTTTGACAAAAAATTTTAAATCGGAAAGGACTAGAGTTTGCATTCCGGGATTTCCCGCTGGAAAATTCCCGGGAATTCGCATATTTTTCATTTCCCGTATCCCGGGAAATTCGTACGGGAATCCCGAGGGAATTCCGTAGAATCTTTTACATATTTCTTCGCACATTCTTGTCATTATTTACACAATAAACTGAAAAATGTTGGATGACAAAATATTTTTAAGCTGCGGATATACACCGGAAATACACCCAAAATCCACTTTTTCGGATTTTGCCTGTAAACTCCATATGTACAAATTTAGAATCCAGAGAAAGTAAATTGAACCGAATATAAATGAAGTATAGAAAACTCAAGTAACAATATTGTATTAAAAAAGTCAAGACAGCTGTCTAATAGGGCGTACCTCAAAAAAAAGTTCGCCGTACACCTTCGAATATGAAGTATTATTAAAAGGTAGTTTCAAAAAATTTTTTTTTATGCCGAACGTAGGGGTTGCGCTTTTACATTTTTCTATGTGTACGGTGTACGGCGAACTTTTTTTTACTTGTAACCTGGTACGCTCTACTGTCTAAACAACAAGTAAGGAGAGGCTAAAGTCGGGCGGGGCCGACTATATGATACACTCCACTTTCCAACCGAATACAGACCAACTCGGTAAAAAAGTGAAAACGGGAAGAATTTTTGTATGTTTCCTAATCATAGGCTAATACAACCTGGTTCGATTTGTCAAATCGATAAGAATATTTGTATCGGGGCTATATCCAAACATGGAAAAATGTGACTAACTTTCCGAATAAGTTCTTCCAGTTCAAATATAAGGTGTTATGCTCACTTTGAAGAAATTCGGTGAAAATTCGTGGTTTCTGGGGCGGAAAAAGTTAAATCGGGAGCGAAATTTGTATGGAAGCTATATATAAATCTGAACCGATCTAACACATCTTTACCACAAGTGTTTCTAGTTGAAATATAATATGTTTTGCCAATTTTGAAGAAAATCTCTTGTAATATATGGTATCTAGAGTGAAAGGTTTAAAATCGGGAGTGAAATTCGTATGTGAGCTATATGTAAATCTGAACCGATCTGACCCATTTTCACTATGGGCATTTCTAGGACAAATATAATATATTTCGCCTAATTTGAAGAGGATCTGTTCAAATATGTGGTTTTAGAGCGGAAAAAGTAAAATCGGTAGCGAAATTTGTATGGGAGATATATATAAATCTGAACCGATCTGACCCATTTTTACCACAGGTGTTTCTAGTTGAATTATAAGATGTTTTGCCAAATCTGAAGACAATCTGATACAATATATGGTTTCTAGGGCGGAAAAAGTGAAATCGAGAGCGAAATTTGTATGGGAGCTATATATAAGTCTGAACCGATCTGCACAATTTTTACCACAGGTGTTTCTAGTTGAAATATAAGATGTTTTCCCAAATCTGAAGACAATCTGATACAATATGTGGTTTCTAGAGCGGAAAAATTCAAATCGGGAGCGAAATTTGTATGGGAGCTATATATAAATCTGAACCGATCTGACCCATTTTTACCACAGGTGTTTCTAGTTAAAATATAAGATGTTTTGCCAAATTTGAAGGCAATCTGATACAATATGTGGTTTCTAGAGCGGAAAAAGTCAAATCGGGAGCGAAATTTGTATGGGAGCTGATATATAAATCTGAACCGATCTGACCCATTTTTACCACAGGTGTTTCTAGTTGAAATTTAAGATGTTTTCCCAAATCTGAAGACAATCTGATACAATATGTGGTTTCTAGAGCGGAAAAAGTCAAATCGGGAGCGAAATTTGTATGGGAGCTATATACAAATCTGAACCGATCTGACCCATTTTTACCACAGGTGTTTCTAGTTGGAATATAAGATGTTTTGCGAATTTTGAAGAAAATTTGTTGTAATATGTGGTATCTACAGTGAAAAGTGTCAAATCGGGAGTGAAATTCGTATGGGGGCTATATCTAAATCTGAACCGATTTTCTTCAAATTAAATAGCGTTCGTTCTTATCCCGAAAAACTTCGTTGTGCAAAGTTTCATTTGGTTCTGTCTATAATTGCGACCTGTATCGTGATTACAAGAATAGATGGACGGACGGACGGACGGACGGACAGACAGACAGACGGACATTGCTAAATCGATTCAGAAAGTGATTCTAAGTCGATCGGTATAATTAACAATGGGTCTATCTCTCTTCCTTTTGGGTGTTACAAACAAATGCACAAAGACATAATACTCTCGTGGAGTGTATAAAAACGTTAGATGGCGGAGCCAAGAAGGGAATCATATATAAGGGATCATTTGTATAGGGATGTTTATACACTCCACGAGAGTATTATGTCTTTGTGCATTTGTTTGTAACACCCAAAAGGAAACGATTGTTAATTATACCGATCGTCTTAGAATCACTTTCTGAGTCGATTTAGCCATGTCCGTCTGTCTGTCTGTTTGTCTGTCTGTCTGTCTATCTGTCTGTCCGTCCGTCCGTCCGTCCATCTATTCTTGTAATCACGATACAGGTCGCAATTGTAGACAGAACCAAATGAAACTTTGCACAACGACGTTTTTCGGGATAAGGACGAACGCTATTTAATTTGAAGAAAATCGGTTCAGATTTAGATATAGCCCCCATACGAATTTCACTCCCGATTTGACTCTTTTCACTCTAGATACCACATATTACACCAGATTTTCTTTAAAATTGGCAAAACATCTTATATTGTAACTAGAAACACCTGTGATAAAAATGCATTAGATCGGTTCAGATTTATATATAGCTCCCATACAAATTTCTCTCCCGATTTGACTTTTTCCGCTCTAGAGACCACATAATGTATCAGATTGTCTTCAGATTTGGCAAAACATCTTATATTTAAACTAAGAACATCTATGGTGAAAATAGGTCAAATCGGTTCAGATTTAGATATAGCCCCCATACAAATGTCGTTCCCGATTTGACATTTTCCTCTGTAGAAACCACATATTGTACTCGATTTTCTTTAAATTTGGCACAACATCTTATAATCTTACTAGAAACACCTATGCAAAAATTGGGTATGATCGGTTCAGATTTAGATATAGCCCCCATATAAATGTCGCTCCCGATTTGACCTTTTCCGCTTTAAATGCCACATATTCTAATCGATTTTCTTTAAATTTGGCACAACATCTTATAATCCAACTAGAAACACTATGCAGAAATTGGGTAAGATCGGTTCAGATTAAGATATAGCCCCCATACAAATGTCGCTCCCGATTTGACCTTTGCCGCTTTAAAAGCCACATATTGTGCTCGATTTTCTTTAAATTTCGCACAACATCTTATAATCTAACCAAACAAAACTATGGTGAAAGTGGGTAAGATCGGTTCAGATTTAAATATAGCCCAATTTCAAATGTTGCTCCCATAAGTTTAACCGATTTTGGTCAAAGTATACATTTTATATTTCACCTATTTCGTTCCAGGTTTCAATATATCCTCATACAACTGTCCTTTCCGATATAAAATTTTTTGTCAAACACATACATTTACAGGATACAAAAAACCTTCCCGTTTTCAGTTTTTCACCGAATTGAACTGTATTCGGATTGAAAGTGGAGTGTATCATAGAGTCGGCCCCGCCCGACTTTAGCCTTTCCTTACTGGTTTTAAATGAAGATGTATTGTACAACTTGGAATATCATTCTGCTTCTGTGAATGATTTTTATGGGAAATAATTGTATCATTTAGTATATAGTAGCTGATCCCCGACCGCTTCGCCAGGCAAACTAAAACCGCAAAATTAAAATCAGGTTTCATATTTATTTTTCTCGTGATCAGTGATATGTTTAATTATTGTATCTTTCACAAAGTGAAACTATCAATAAGTGTACAGACCTTAAATAACTTACAAATATTTTATTATTGCTTGCCACAGCTTACAATAACATATGTGATTATACGTATGTTTCTTAGTGAATCATGTCGACAGTATCTCGTTTCTTCAGGCGGCTATGGCCGCCATAAATTCTTAGGTCCCTTGCCAATGGATTTGGATGTGTAGCTAGGTTGTTGAGGTAGTTTCTACAGTTTAGAATAATTTTTTCCTTAATGGTTGGCATTTTTAAATCACAATGTATATTTGAGTTTTTTAAGTACCATGGTGCGTTAGTAATCTGTCTCAGGATTTTGTTCTGTATTCTTTGTATTTTATCAATGTTCGAATTTGAAGCAGTTCCCCAGAGCTGAATGCCATACATCCTTATTGGTTTAATTATAGTCTTGTATATAAGCAATTTGCAGTCGGGTCCGAGTTTGGAGTTACGATTTATGAGTCATGCGAGTTGTTGCGATTTAAGTTTTATTTGGGTAAGTTTAGAATCAATGTGGTTTGCCAAGTGAGTCTGCGGTCAAGATGGATTCCCAAGTATTTGATGTAAGTATGCTGGCCATTAATGCTAATTGGTGGACATGTGTTCCTTCGCAGAGTAAAAGTGATCACTGATATGTGTAACAATTTTAATCAAGGTACATCCTGAGATACTAAAGAAATGGAGATGTTCCATGTAGAAAACTGAAGAACAGAACGTTAGTTTACGGCGAATAAGGGAATAAATGTGAAAAATTTAATAAAATTGTCGTTTTCTCCACTTAAATCGGTTTTTGACGAATGGATATTTTTTTTTTGCTTCATATGAAATTCCAAAGAACGTGTAATTTTAGAAAATTCAAATTAAAATTTCCCCACCTGTCAAATCCCGCCCATTTGCATATAGTCAAAGCAGGTTCAAGATAATTTAACCTTCACAACAATTTAGGAGTCTCGGTGTTTTAACTTCGTATGAGAGTTGCACGCCCACTTTTGCAATATCACACAACTATGCACGTTGATACTTTATGCACTCACACAATAGTTCAACACTTTAGCTGTCATAGAACTGACTTTATTCGATAATAGGTTTTAACTTCTAATGGGAGGCGCCACACCTACTTTTCCAATACCGTCCACAGCTTTGAGGGTGAACTTTCACAAAAATTCAAGTCTCTCGCCGTAACAGTACTCCGACTACGTTGATTTATTAAAAATGAATAAATCCCCAATTTGTGTGGGAGGTACTAACCCCACAAAAAATATAAAAAAGTTATATAGACTATTTTCACCACCGGTTCAGCATATACATACACTGCAAATTTCAGGAGGATCGGTCCATTAGACCTAGATGGCCCTACCGCAGAAATTAAGCTCCTCAACACTTCGACTATAAACACTTCATATGAAATTTCATAAAATTCTGTTAAGCCGTTTAGGAGTTCCATTATCATTTCCCGTTTTTTCTCAAATCCTCCACTGTGCAGTGGTTTGTTCTTTAAACGTATTTTTTTAACTAAATTTTGATTTTTGAATTAATCTCCATTTTTGCGATTTAAACCCTCTGTGTGACGTAAAGTAAAGGTTTCAAGCGTTTACGGCCTTCGGCCGCACTTAAAGTTTTCCTCCTACGGAAAGCATCCAAAGCCGACTACTCCTACATGAATAAGTGTAGGGTACAATTAAAAACAAGTAAGGAAAGGCTAAAGTCGGACGGGGCAGACTCTATGCTACACTCCACTTTCTATCCGTAAAAGTATGTGTTTGACAAAAAATGTTAAATCGGACATTTGAATGAGGATATATTGAAACCTGGAACGAAATAGGTGAAATATAAAATGTATAGTTTGGCCACAATCGGCTAAACATTTGCATTTGGGCTATATTTAAATCTGAACCGATCTTACCCACTTTCACCATAGTTTTGTTTAGTTGGACTATAAGATGTTGTGCCAATTTTAAAGAAAATCGGGTACAATATGTGGTTTCTAGAGCGCAAAAGTCAAATCGGAAGCGACATTTGTATGGGGCTAAGATGTTGTGCCAAATTTAAAGAAAATCAATATGTGGCTTTTAAAGCGGCAAAAGTCAAATCGGGAGCGACATTTGTATGGGGCTACATCTAAATCTGAACCGATCTTAACAAATTTCTGCATAGGTGTTTCTAGTTAGATAAGATGTTGTGCCAAATTTCAAGAAAATCAATATGTGGCTTATAAAGCGGCAAAAGTCAAATCGGGAGCGACATTTGTATGGGGCTAAGATGTTGTGCCAAATTTAAAGAAAATCAATATGTGGCTTTTAAAGCGGCAAAAGTCAAATCGGAAGCGACATTTGTATGGGGCTACATCTTAATCTGAACCGATCTTAACAAATTTCTGCATAGGTGTTTCTAGTTAGATAAGATGTTATGCCAAATTTAACGAAAATCGGGTACAATATGTGGTTTCTAGAGCGGAAAATGTCAAATCGGGAGCGACATTTGTATGGAGGCTATATCTAAATCTGAACCGATTTGCCTCAAATTAAATAGCGTTCGTCATTGATCCACAAAACTTAGTTTTGCCAATTTTTGTTAAGATCGGACTATAATTGCGACCTGTAATTTGATTACAACAATAGATGGACAGACAGACGGACATTGCTAAATCGACACAGAAAGTGATTCTAAGCCGATCTGTATAATAAACGATGGGTCTAACTCATTTCCTTTTGTGTGTTACAAACAAATGCACAAAGACATAATACTCTCGTGGAGTGTATAAAAGAAGTATGGAAAGCGTACAAACAAAATTTAAATTATTATTTCAAGTCAATCTCCTTAAAATTCTCAAAAATCCGACTAAGTTATTGGACTTCAACCAATTAAGTAAGTTGCCAATTAAACAAGCCTAATATAACATCAGCACCATCTGTCATTTCAGGATAACATGTATTTCGTTTATACGTTTTCTAATTTTTTTCATTTTCGATTTTGTCAAAAAAAATCTCTTCAGTGCTTATCACCAATCCAGCTCGGTATAATTTATCTAGACGACGGACGGAATTTTAGCATTGCCAAAATTTAACTCATGAAGCTTTATTTTGAATATTGGTGCATACATTTGTTCAGCCTCTAGAAGATCAGTCATACTGAGTAGGGAATCATCAAAGTATATAAAAAGGGAAAATCATAGAATGTGTACTTTTTTCATCCTCCTCCTGAATAGCTCAAATACCGTTCACTGAATGTTCCTTTCCTTTTCAGATGCATGCGAGCTTTCATTGTTCTCTTGGCCACAGTCTGCGCCGCTTACGTCTGCATATTATCTTCACGTCGCTACTTCTATACGTGGGTACAAACGGTAATCGAACGTACGGATGTTCATGTTTCGGAAATACCCTTTCCAGCCATTACCATTTGTCCGGTCAAAGGTTTGAATTTGCTGCGCTTGGAAAAGGAGGCGGCAACATTTCTGAATCCTGAACAACAACAGCGTCGAAGGACAGGCAAGGAATTACAGGACTTACACATGTTACTCAACACTCTGAACGAGCTGATGTGGCCAAACGTGGCCAATGCCATGGAAACAATGGGCACTACTGCCTGGCATCACCATTCCAACCAAATGCTAAACGTTGAACAATTTCTAGAGGTTTTGGCATCCAATAAGAATGTGTCACAAAGGGATGCAGTGACAGAGGAAGCCCCCCCAATAACGGACAACATCAATTTGAACGAATTGCTGTTGTTTTTGTCGTTCGAGTGCGAGGACATATTCGCTGAATGTACGTGGAAGAGGACGAAGGTGTCCTGTTGCACGCTCTTCCGTAAAATACAGACATACAGAGGTGTGTGTTACTCCTTCAATTCAATACTTGTGGAGGTGGGCATGAACTTTCAATGGAATTTTAACTTTAAAACAAGTGCATGCTAATATTGAGTGCATTTTTTTTTTTTTTGGTAGAATCCCCACCCCGCATGGCCATGGGTGGTGTCGGAGTCCGGTTTGCACTCAGGCATAAGGGTGCTCATCAAACGCAGTTCCATAGGAAACTATTATGAAAAGGTTGCGGTGAGTATACCCACATGTAATTCAGTTAGATCTATAGCTAATATTGGCACTCTTCTTTTAGGCTATGGTCCATGATCCCAAAGAGATTGGCACATCGGATGTCAATTATATGGACAGCGAACGTGTTATTATAAATGTTAATCCTTTGCGCTTTATGGCCGACTATGATATACACTCCATAAAGCCGGAATTGAGGCATTGCTATTTTACTGTAAGTCGTATACTTAATTAATTATCCCTCCAAACATTTTCACATGATCACTTGTGAGGAAATATTTTTAGAGCGAATTGAAACTGTTGGGTAAAAGTCGTAGTAATTGTATAAGAAGCTGCCGCATGGATTACATTGAAAGGAACTGTAACTGCACCTACTTCTTTCCCGTGGCTACCAAGAGCGTGACAAAGGATTCATTGCCGATTTGTAGAGCATCGCACCTGAAGTGTATTTACAATCACAAAGGTAAGATTACGATATGAAAACCGATCATTTCATATTTTCAGCGGTCGTTTGCCACCGTACACATTGGTATCTCAAATCTCCTAAACTCACAGTATTTTGGTGTATTTACGATTTGCATAGAATGAGCTAAGTTTTAGGAAAACTGACTTGGTTAACACATTGAATTTAAATATATATTTAGATAGCTACGAAGATATTAGATCAAGATTAAGACCAATACTTTTACCATTAAGGTTACACGCAAAGAAAAACACGTTTTGAAGTCGTTTATCGCAAACATAGTTTATTTGTCTCAAACGATCTACTTTTACCATAACAGTTGAAACATTTCCTGCAAATGAAAACTTTTATCGTGAACGTATTTTCTTTTGCTGTGCATATGGTGGTGGACCTTTGCCCCTTATTTTTTGTTTCGGTCAAGTAGTGATGTATATAATGGCTAATTTCGACTAATCGGTAGTACTCAATACATTTCAATTTCAATTGAGTACTCAATATTTCTATAGCCACTCCCATAAAATAGGGGATACTTAGTTTGTCAAACAAAATAACCGTTTGCAATAAATGTTTCACAGGGTTTGTAGGCGATTATATGGTTTGATAAGGCCGGGGAAAGATTTTAATCTCTAGCGTTTTTTCGCAATACCATTCTCAATGTGAATTCTTTTTAAGAAAACCTCTTTTATAAAGGTTATTTTGAAAGTGTCCGGACACGAACGGAGCGAAATGTTTTTGTTGACGATCCATCATATGATCAGTCAGCGCCGCCTACATCTCAAAATAAAAACACATCACTGGTGTTGATGGTAACGCCATCACTGCCATTCGTGGGTTTCTTTAGTTGTCAACACACCTTGTACTGAAACAGATGGCAGTCCATGCCAAATAAATAAATCATTAAATTAAAAAATGCAATTTGTTTTGTTTTTTAAGTTGTCTCCTCTGGACCCCGTCTATGGGAGACCAACAGGGCCACCAAACTGGTAGGATTCTGTTCAGTTTGAGAGCACGTATAAAACAAACCAAACTTTCATTTTAGGCGAGAACATCGACAACTTTTTTTGAAGCCACTCTAGTATACATTAGGCTGGGTCACGGTCCATATAAATGGAAAAAAATTTCCAGTCACCCCACGAAAATATAGTTTGTATTGTTTAATAATAATTTGCAAAATATTTCGTTCATAGATTAAGATTTTATAGCCCCCATACAAAGGTGGCTCCCGATTTGTGTTTTTCCGCTCTAGAAACCACATATAGTACCCGATTTTCTTTAAATTAGGCACAACATCTTATAATCCACCTAGGCCCTATACAAATGTTGCCCCCGATTTGACTTCTTCGGCTCTATAAAGCACACATGTTCAACGATTTTGCTCAAATTTGGCACAACACCTTAAATTACAACTAAAATCATCTGTGGTGAAAGTGGATTAGATCGGTTCAGATATAGATATAGCCCCCATTGAAATTTCGCTGTCGATTTGGCTTTTTCTGCTGTAGAAACCACATAATTTAACCAATGTTGATCAAGTTTTGCAAAATGTTTTATATTGCAACTAGAAACATCTATGGTGAAAGTGGGTCTGATCGGTTTAGATTTAAATATAGCTCCCACATATATTTCGCTTCCGATTTGACGTTTTCCGTTCTCGAAGCCTTTTATTTTGACAGATTTTCTTCTAATAGAAACATATATTTAGCTCGTATACGAATACAACTCCTCATTTGACTCTTTCTGCTCTAAAAACTACATTAACCGATTTTGCTCAAATTTGGCATTACCTTACCTTACATTACAACTAGAAACATCTATGGTTAAAGTGGGTGAGATCGGGCGGCACAACATCTATGTTATCTAGAATATTGTATCTATAGTGAAAAGGGGTCAAATCGGTTCAGATCTTTATATAGGTTCCATACAAATGTTGCCGATTTTACTTTTTCTGCTCTAGGAATCGCATATTTTTACAGATTTTGATCAGAACAGAACTGGAAACATACATTTTTAAAGAGGACATCATCGGTTCATTATATAGGACACTTTCCAAAAATCTCATCGAATTAAATTGCAGTGGCGTAGAATATAGTCGGCCCGCCCGACTTTAGCCTTTCCTTACTTGTTTTATTTTACCTCCCATATGCGGACAAAAATCATTTATACTCAGAAAAATATGCATACCCAATTTTGCTATTCTAGCTGTCACACTAAGAAAGGTACGCTTCTTATCCCTTTCTCTCATTTTACCCCATTAAAAGAACGAATTTCGAAAAATCATTTCATAAGCCACCTCAAAGTGGTCAGAGAAATGTAAGTCATCCCATGTCATTTCTTCCGGTTTCCGAATTTTCGGAAAATCACACAAAATAAAAATATTCTACTTTAAACATTTTTAAATTGGTTTATTCGACTGCGCCTTGTTTGAAAGGTCTTCGGGAGTACTTCAATCCAAATATTTACGACCATAACGGAAACGTTTTCGTTAGTATTTTTCCCAAAACACACTAAACTATGTTTTCTATAAACTCTGAAAATTTTATTTATTAAAATAAATAAATTTAAATCAAATAAATTAAAAATATTTAATAGAAATAATTAAAACATCATACGTTAAGGTAGCATCAAGAAAAGCTGTGTATATTCCACACTACGAATATTTTTTTAAAATCCGCAATAATTTCCAAATTTGTTGTTCAATTTGTGTTTTAATGGTCTTGCTGGATTTTTTCGATTTCATATTCGTTAACATATTGTTTTCTATATAAAAATATATTTTATTTTTCGAAAAATATATTTTATCATTCGATCTTTAACAAAGTAAATTATTATATTTCACATAAAACACATATTGAAAGCAAATTTTAAAGAATTTATTTAAAGGATTTGTAGAGAAATAGTACTGGTTCAAAATCAATGAGAATACAAATTAAAATATTAGATAACCCCACCTAAATCATTTCTCTTATACTACTTACGGGCCAACTAAATTCGGCCCATTATGATTCCCATTTGGTAAATCATCTTCTTCCAACGATGAACAAATAATTAAATAATTATGCCCTAACCGACACATATCTAATTAAAGCGATCTTTGTCAAATTATGTTGCTACTTTCTACAATTGTATATGAAAAAAATGTGCGAGGAATTTGTAAAACTTTAGGTAAAACTTGTATACAAAATATTTCCAAGAAATAAGAGTTTTTAGTTGTCACTTAAAAAAACACTACAATTAAGACAATAATAACAAGTAAGGAAAAGCTAAAGTCGGGCGGGCCGACTATATAATACCCTACACCACTCCCTGCGTATGTACCTCGCTTTGATTACTAAACCCAGGTATTTCATGGGAGCAATTTTATGTAGTTCATACAAATTATATAAATTATATTCATATAATTTATATGCTATAAATTCATCTTCAGTCAAATTTAACGAGTATGGTAAATAATATGGTAATTGATCTAATTGTCCGACAGACAAATACAAATTATACAGTAGTATACCAAAGTCATTTCAAATTATGGACATATGGACATCACCCAAACAATTCTCATTGCAATTCAATTCGGTAAAAAGTGAAATCGGGAAGGATTTTTGCATCCTGTAAATGTATGTGTTTGACAAAAAATGTTAAATCGGAAAGGACATTTGTATGGGGGTATATTGAACCCTGGAACGATGTGACCCGCTTTCATCATGTATGTTTATTGGTGAAATATAATATGTAAAATTTGGCCAAAATCGGTTAAACATTCGGGAGCAACATTTGTATGAGGGCTCTATCTAAATCTGAACCTATCTTACCCACTTTCACCATAGATGTTTCTAGTTGGATTATAAGACGTTCTGCCAAATTTAAAGAAAATCGGGTACAATATGTCGTTTCTAGAGCGGAAAAAGTGAAATCGGGAGCGACATTTGTATGGGGGCTATATCTAAATCTGAACTGATCTTACCCAATTTTTACATAGGTGTTTCTAGTTGGATTATAAGATGTTCTGCAAAATTTAAAGAAAATCGGTTACAATATGTCGTTTCTAAAGCGGAAAAAGTGAAATCGGGAGCGACATTTGTATGGGGGCTATATCTAAATCTGAACCGATCTTACCCAATTTTTGCACACGTATTTCTAGTTGGATTATAAGATGTTCTGCAAAATTTAAAGAAAATCGGGGACAATATGTCGTTTCTAGAGCGGAAAATGTCAAATCGGGAGCGACATTTGTATGGGGGCTATATCTAAATCTGAACCGATATATCTAAATCTGAACCGATCTTACCCAATTTTTGTATACGTATTTCTAGTTGGATTATAAGACGTTCTGCCAAATTTAAAGAAAATCGGGTACAATATGTCGTTTCTAGAGCGGAAAAAGTGAAATCGGGAGCGACATTTGTATGGGGGCTATATCTAAATCTGAACCGATCTTACCCAATTTTTGCATACGTGTTTCTAGTTGGATTATAAGATGTTCTGCAAAATGTAAAGAAAATCGGGGACAATATGTCGTTTCTAGAGCGGAAAATGTGAAATCGGGAGCGACATTTGTATGGGGGCTATATCTAAATCTGAACCGATATATCTAAATCTGAACCGATTTCCTCCAAATTCAATACCGATGGTCAGAAAAAATAACTTCTGCCAAGTTTCATGACAATCGGACAACAATTGCGACCTGTAGAGTGCGAACAAGCTTACATGGACAGCAGACGGGCAGACGGACGGACAGACAGACATCGTTAAATCGACTCAGCTGGTGATTCTAAGCCGATCGGTATACTTAAAGGTGGGTCTAGCTCGATTATTTCTTGGTGTTACAAACATTTGGGGCGAAACTAACTTATAATACCCTAGCCCACGAAGTGGTGTAGGGTATAAAAAAACAAGTAAAACCGGCGTAAGGTTCGGCCGGGCCGAACTTTATATACCCTCCATTCCATACCTTGCATTCCACAGAGGTTGTCGGTTTTCGTAGAAGTGTACTGCACTATATTACAGGAAAATATATTTTTTTTTAATATAGCCAAACCAAAACAAATACAAATATTGAAAAAATATTTTTTTAAATAAATATAATATTTTAATTATTTCAAACCATTATTTATTTCAAATCAAAAAATAAATATTCTTATATTTATATTTTCAAAAAAATACAAAATACCATAAATCGAAAAGTCAGTTTATTTTAAGTGTCTACGCAATCAGAGGAATGTATACACCGAATTTCATTATTCCAGGTGTAGCCGTTTGGTTGGTACCATTTTTATCCTTCCGTACCCATTGTACCCCTTGAAAGTACGAATTTGAAAAAAAAAACTTTTATTTTTCATGTCTACGTAGTCAAAGGAATGTATACTCCGAATTTCATGACTCTAGCTGCGGTAATTTGGTTGGTACTATTTTCATCCCCTTTTTCTATTTTGACCCCAACAAGTACGAATTGCGAAAAATCAGTTTATTTTCTGTGTCTACACAGTCAGAGGAATGTATACTCCGAATTTCAGGACTCTAGCTGCTGTCCTTTGATTGGTACTATTTTTATCCCCTTTTTTCATGTTAACCCCAAAAAGTACGAATTTTAAAAAATCCTTGTTTTTTACTTGTCTATGCAATCAGAGGAGTGTATACACCGAATTTCATTATTCTAGGTACAGCCGTTTGGTTGGTAGAAAATTGTTTCCCTTTGGGCCGATTTCGCCCCGTTTCAATCCCACCCGATCTACGACTATAAGACGCATTTATGGAAAATTTGAACGTTCTAGATGCTAGCATGCTTTCAACAGACGGACGGACATGGCTAGATCGTCTTAGAATTTTATCACGATCAGGAATATATCTACTTTATAGGGTCGCAGGTCGATATATCAAGGTGTTACAAACGGAACATCCTGGAGGTGGAGGGTATACAAATGGACCAAAGTGGAACATAAACAATTGAAAGGGATGACTGGACCTGAGGACGAAATATTTTGCAAATGATCAATAAACAATCTCCATTTTTGAGTGGTGAAATTATTTTCGCTAACCATCCTAATATACATATAAATTATTTGGAATTCCATTACTCATCTATTTATAATATATAATACGATTTTCACTGTACCTCTTATTCGCACACTTTACAGATGCTTTATTATCAAGCGGCAACATCATTCAGCAGAACATAGACGATGGCGAATTCAATACCTGGGACTGTAAGTGCTATCCCAACTGTAACTATATTCAATATCGAACCACTGTCAATACGGACTACACCATAATATCCGAACGCAGTGCGGACTACATAGATCTGCAGGTTCAATACCAACACGACACGCTGTTCTCCTATCGATCAACGCTCTGCTTTACACTCTTGGATTTGATAGGTAAGTGGATACGAAAAAAGGAACACATTTTAATGTTTTCTGAAATCACTGCCATATCACATTTCATTCCACTGCCTTTCATCAGTATCATATGGCGGCATAGCTGGCTTATTTTTGGGTCTTTCCTTGGTGGGAATCATTGAAGTGCTGCATGATTTTATCATGGGTTGGAAATCACGCAGCCAGAAAAAGGTCAACGCTGACAACAAAATGTGTTCGCCGCCAGACAATACCAGAGGGAACAATGACGACACATTAATGAAGTAAACCAGAAAGATGCAGGGAGAGAGAGTGCAGCGCATTGAAATGTGTCGTGTATTGTCCATGGGATACGAGTACATGGACTACCTGCCAGAGAAAAATTACAAGAGTGAAATTACAAAGTGATAAGGAAATTTCAAAAAAAAAGGATCATGTTTATTCAAAAATATATCTAAGTGCGCATTATCTGTAAATCCATGAACAAAGGACAAATAAACTAATCTCTGCCATGTAAAGAGTAATGAAGGATTTGTTTAATGAGGGTCTGACAGGGTCATTTGGGTTGAGCAACAGGTATTGTATTGTTCTTTCGTGCTTCCTTCTTTTGGGAGAAGTATAAATACTCCAACGAGAACTCATCAGCAGCACAGTTCTTGTTGATCACCCACCGAAGAAGTACCATCATGAAAGTATTCATTGCCGTTTGCCTGTTATTCGTCGTGGTAAGAATCAGAAACTACTACTCAATATTGATTTCAGAAATCAAAATAATTATTATTCTTTAAATCCCTTACAGACCTCTGCCGACTATGTGGTGAAGAGCCGTGAGAATCTCCTGCAATTCCGCAATGAATGTGTGTCGGAACTTGAAATTCCCGAAAATCTCGTCGAGCAATACAAGAAGTGGCAATATCCCAATGATGCCGTCACCCAGTGCTATCTGAAATGCATCTTCGTCAAATTCGGGTTGTTCGACACAAAAGTCGGCTTCAACATCGAGAACATCCATGAGCAGTTGGTGGGTGTCAATGCCGAGGCTGAACATGATGACGCCGTCCATGCTAAGATTGAATCTTGTGTCGATCAGAACGAACAGGGCAGCAACGCTTGTGAATGGGCTTATCGCGGTGCCAGCTGTTTCATCAAGAACAACTTGCAATTGGTGCAGAGAAGTGTTAACACCGCAGCTTAGTGATATTTCATTCTTCGCAATGAAAATTTAGATTTTAAGATTTGAAATGATTTTTCTTATAGAAATTTGATTTTGAAATATATATAATTATTTTTGTAAAAAACAATGCTATGTGTTTGATTTTTCACCATTGGGGGAATAGTGTGATGGTATATCGGGGATTTTCCACAAAATATTTCGGAATTTCTCATTAGGAATACTTAATTTCACTACTTTTTGTTTGTTGCTAAACTGTAAGAAAACCGTCATGATTTTAGAGGTTATGTAAAATCGCTCTAGCACGGTAATTTCCATAAGTATAACCGATATATTTTGCGGATATTAGGATAACGTTTTAGATTGTAAATCGGAACCCTCAACAAAAAAAAAATAAAAAAATGCGTTTTCCAAATCATGTTATATTTCAACTATAAATACATGGTGCGAAAGTCAACTATATATCGTGAAATGACCAGTATTACCGCTCATGATTTCTACTGTAAATCTGTTAAAATCAGAAGAACTGTTTTATACTTACAAAGTAAACAGTACCTATGTATACTCTCCCTATAAGTCATTGAGCATAAAACCCAAAAGGAAGTGAGATAGATCTATTGTTTATTATACCGATCGACTTAGAATCAATTTTTGAGTCGATGGTAGTCTGTCTATCCTTCTATTCTTATAATCAGAGTACAGATCGCAATTATAGTCAGAACCAAATGAAACTTTGCTCAACGAAGTTCTTCGGGATAAGGGTGAATGCTATTTATTTTGAAAAATGGGCTCAGATTTAGATTACTCTCATAAGAATTTCAATGCCGATTTGACTCTTTTCACTCTACTTACCACATATTTTCAAAGATTTTCTTAAAATTTTGCAAAATATCATATGAACACCTGTGTTGAAAATGGGTCAGATCGGTTCAGATGTATATATATATACCTCCCATACAAATTTCGCTCCCGATTTGACTTTGTCTGCTCTAGAAACCTCATATTTTAAAAGACCATTCATCATATTTGAAAAAATATCTTACATTTCTACTAAAAACGCCTATGGTGAAAATGTGTCAGATCGGTTGAGATTTATATATATGTATATATATATATATATATATATATACCTCATATTTTAACAGATCTTCTACAAATTTGGCAACCTATATTATATTTCAACTATAAACACCTATGCTGAAAATAGGTAAGTTCGGATCAGGTTTATATACAGCTTCCATAAAAATTTCACTCAATGTCGTTGCCAAAGAAACATTTCATAAAATGTATGAAGCATGTTTCATGATGCACAAATCTATGAAAAGTGTTATAGAATTTGTGAAACATTTCTTAGAAAGTATGATATGCAGTTCTTCATTCGAAGAACTTTTGTCATAAAAATTCGTTATTTTTCATAATATGATTTATGAAAATGTTCATAGATTTGATTTGAACTGGGATATTGTCCTGACTCAAGAACATTTTGCATCAATATTTAATAGAGTGCAAATTTATTTACAAATGGTATGATGACATTTATTACTTGGCTGCAGACTACCACCATCATGATTTCGACCATGTCAAAAGTCTTTTCAAGTGGCTTCGCAGCGACTTTTCGACATCAAACCCGGCCTTTATAAGGAGATGATTCACAAACGAACGAGAAGCACAACTCACTTGCCGAATTTGCGTTTAAAAGATTGCACCAAGTAATTTTTATAGGTTTTTCTGACTCGTTGACTAACCAATCACCACACACCACCATTGGGAGAGTCTGCAATGAATATGTCTTTGGCCTAAATCAGGGTTCATACTTATGTCACAGTTAACAGAGTACAAATGAGAATTGCTAGCAATCAACGAATAAAGTCGACACATTGAAAATGTAGCTGTAAGTTATGAAACATTTCATAAAAACTATGAAATTCTTCATTATATTTATGAAGACATTTCATAATACAAATATTTTATTGGTTATGACATAATTCATAATATTTAAAAATTGTTTCCTTAATACTATGAAATCTTTCTTTAATCTTATGATACTAAGTTTCACTAACTTAACAATTTTTTTAAATGTTTATGAAAAAATTCTATGAAACATTTCATGTTATTTATGAATTTTTCATACATATTAATTAAAGATTCACTAAATTTATGAAAAACCTTTTATGAAATCGCGTCATAAATATTATGAAGGAAAATTCTTTCAGCACATTTATATTTCAACTAGAAACATCTGTTGTAGGTGTTGGCGTTTCTCGGACGTTTTTCAAAAGTTTCAAAGAATGAAAAGATTCATTCCGGAATTCCCGAGAATCCACAATGGTTTAATATACCGATATTTATTAACTACACCTTTTTCAAGTGTAATTCAAAAGACACCATTTGAAATTCAAAAATTCCATTTGAAATTCCAAAAATATCAATTGGAGTTCTAAAAATATCATTTGAAATTCAAAACTCGTCATTTGTAATTCATAAGACACCATTTGAAATTCAAAACTCGTCATTTGTAATTAAAAAGACACCACTTGAAATTCAAAACTCGTCTTTTGAAATTCAAAACTCGTCATTTGTAATTCCAAATACACTATTTGAAATTCAAAAGTTTTCATTTGAAATTCAAAAATTATTTCATTTGAAATTCAAAAGATTCCATTTGAAATTCAAAAATGTAAACAAACTTATTTAAGAAAGCTATACATTAGGTGGGGTAGCATTTATTTTTCTGCAAATTTGGATGTTCTGCAGTTTTGGAAACAGATTTAATAAAACGATAAGCAACTAATAATTATACTGATGTAAAATGTCGGTAATTTCACATATAGATTATAACCTTCACCAGCTCAGGGAGCATTTGCATAAGCAAGTCATAGCATTTTACTTAGGGTTGGATTATTTGTGTGGGAGGTACAACAAATCATAACTATTTAACAGGTATAAAGTGATTGTAAAGCCATTTCCAATATTAAATTGTTTCTGATCAGTTTTATTTCAACCAAAGCTTATGCCAATTTGTGTGAGAGGTCTTGCAATATCGCTTATATTGCAGGTGTATATAACGTCTATGAAAACATTACCAATGACCAAATTTCAGCGTATTCCGATCGTCCGTACAGACTAAAGTCTTTAAATTTAAATAGGTTAGAGTGATTTGCGTGAGAGATACGTAAATCTGTTTTGTAAACAGCAGCATATTAAAGTTTACAGAAATAAATAAATGCTACCCAACCTAATGTTTATTTTGCTTAAATAATTGTGTTTATCCTTTTTGAATTGCAAATGGAATAATTTTTGAATTACAAATGGAATAATTTTTGAATTTCAAATGAAAACTTTTGATTTGCACTTTGACGAGTTTCGAATTGCAAATGACGAGTTTGAATTTCAAATGGATTGCGCTATCGAGATATGATTAATTATTTTTCCTGATCGGAGTTAGATGGTATTGATCTGGACAACGTTTACTTTTAACAAGACGGCGCTACGTGCCACACAAGCAACGAAACCATTGCTCTTTTACGAGAAAAGTTTCCGAACCGTGTTATCTCTCGAAGAGGTGATCAGAATTGGCCACCGAGATCTTGTGATTTAACACCTTGCGACTTCTTCCTTAGGGGCCACGTGAAAGATAAGGTCTACGCCAACAGCCCAGTGTCGATTCAAGACCTCAAAGATAGAAATCGTGAGGCTATCGAGTTCATAGGGTAGCCACTTTGAGATTTGGTTATGGAAAATATCATGAAAAGGTGGTCATTTGGCTGATTTTATTTTTCATTATTAACGGCATACCTTCCTCTTTATAATGAAATAAACATCCGATCATTTACCTTAAAAATTACATTTTTCTTTGAATACCAAAATAACACCTCTTGTTGGAAATTATTTTTAGTTTTTAGGATTTATGTTTATTGAACGAATATGAAAAATGTTTTTATTAAACGATTTGAATTTCTTCGTCAGACCATTTTTTAATAATATATTATTTGAATTCGTATTTTTTTACTGAATTCACATTTTATTTCCCTCTGCCTACCTTGTTCGAGAAATAACACCTTAACCAACCCATATTTTTCATCGACATCGATTGAACATACTTTTTGATCTCAAAATATTGTTATTTACTTATATTTAAAAATCTAAGTAATGTAACTCGTGAAAAGAACGTAGTATTTCTGGCAAACATTTTCTTTTGTGTTTTTTTTTTATTCTTAAAACCATGATTATCTATTCAATTGAAAGATGGACAGAAATCGAAATAAAACGTCTGCACAGATAAATTTTAGTAGTCGTTAAGTGTTTTTCTTTACAAATCCCAATGAAAGACAATCCCCTATGAAAGAACAAAGAAAATAATCTTAATGAAGGATCTAAGGGTAATACATGCGGAGTTTGCCAGCAGGTATAGAATTGTTCCTCCAGTTTGAGTATAAATAGCACTCCGAAAATCACCAAGAGCACAGTTCTTGTTGATCACTCACCGAAGAAGCACCATCATGAAAGTATTCATTGCCGTTTGCCTGTTATTCGTAGTGGTAAGAATTCAAACTAATCTCAGAATTGATTTCTGAAATCCACCTATATTTAACTGCTTTACTCCCTTACAGACCTCTGCTGAATATGTGGTGAAGAGCCGTGAAAATCTGCTGCAATTCCGTAATGAATGTGTGTCGGAACTCAAGATACCCAACGAGCTTGTCGAGCAGTATAAGAAGTGGCAATATCCCAATGATGCTGTCACCCAGTGTTATCTGAAATGCGTCTTCGTCAAATTCGGTTTGTTCGATACTAAAGTCGGCTTTAACATCGAGAATATCCATCAGCAATTGGTGGGTGTCAATGCAGAGGCTGAACATGATGATGCTGTCCATGCCAAGATTGAAGCGTGCGTTGATCACAATGAACAGGGTAGCAACGCTTGCGAATGGGCGTACCGTGGTGCCAGTTGCTTCATCAAGAATAGCTTGCAGTTGGTGAAGAAGAGTGTTGCCATTGAGGCATAGTGATATTTCATTCTTCGAGATGAAAATTTAGATTTTTAGATTTGAAATGAGTTTTCTTATTTCGAAATATATAACTACATTATTTTTCTAAAAACAAGATGTTATTTGAATGATAGGGAGTGAAACTAAACTATAAAATACTGTTTTATCTTCGCACATGGATAGAAGAACCATTTTGGAGGTCGATCTCTAGTCTTCATTTCCACTAGGTGCTCAACAAGTCGTCTGCTCTAAAGATGTGAAATTTCTTTGAGTTATAATTTTCTGTTTAAGTCACAGATGGCCGCTCACCATGACATAAAAGTCATCCAGTACCTTTTTCCCTTATCGTCACTAAATGTAAAAAAATAATTATTATTCGCTCTTTGCTTTACATTTCCAATTCCATTTCCAATTTTCTTAAAATCTTGAACATCGTTGTTTTGCCTCACATGCCCTCCAACCCATCGAGTTACAAAAAGCTCGACAACATTTAGCATTAGCGCCACACTTTAGCCGCCGTGTTACGACCTCCTAAAGCGTGATTAGAATAAATTGAATTACGTATTCATATTTCACCTCCTTTTGCAACATTATCGTGTTACAGTGCCACATGACTTTTTAATCAGCCCGTTGATCATTACCATGATACCGTTTATAAGTATGTATGTTAGGCTGGGTCGCGAACAAAAGTGCTGCGGTCATCCCTAAGAAATAAAGTTTGAATTTTTATAGATGATTTCGTTTATATTTTGTTCCTAGTTCAAACGGTCTGAGAGCTAAGCGCTAAATCATGGTTTCACGAGTACCTTTTTTAGAGATTGTTTCTGAATTAATAGATCCTTCCCAACAAGAAAACGAAGTGATACGAATATGATTCGAAATCATATTACCTGGTAGAAAATCAATATTCAAAATAATACTGGAAGAAATCAATATAATCAGTCATATTCGCATTCCGGAAGTTACTTCAAGTAGAGAAATTTGTGTGGCCAGGGTGATACCCCGAGGCCATACGAATGCATTACTTCTGGATGATAAAGCGGGGATATTGTCAGATTATTATCTAGATGAAATCACAAAAATATCACGAGAAAATAACCAACATATAGAAAGAAAAAAATAGTTCTACATATTTAATTCAATCAAAATTAAGTGTTCTCTGAAAAGCCAGAATAACAACAAAAATCCCAATGAAACAATTAAAAGTTATAAATGTAATTAATACAAATAAGTGGTGTTTCCTTTTTAGAGTATGTATAATAAAAACGACGACTCAAATTCGTCGACAGTGTTCCTTAAATATTTTCCAAACATTCATATTAAATATGACAAGAAAATCCCAAATGTCTAAGATGAAACAAGTAAAACCGGCATTAATTTCGGCCGGGCTGAACTTTATATACTCTTCACCGTGGATTGCATTCTACAGAGGCTGTCGATTTTAGTAAAAGTGCAGTAATATTACAGGAAAATACATTTTTTTAATATAGTCAAACCAAAACAAATATTGAAAAAATAATTTTATAAATAAATATAAACTTTGTATTATTTAAAACCACGCTTATAAGACAAATCTACTAATACGTTTACACTATATTTATCAAAACTAAAAACTTCAAGTCAATTCAAAAAATAAATATTCTTCTATTTATATTTTCAAAAAGCTTAAATACCATAAATATTGGTAGATAGTGGGTGTTACAGCTGTTTGTATTTCCATTCCATTTTAATTCCAAAAGCACAAATTTTTAAAATCCATTATCTCACGTACATAATGTAAAATAGCCTAACTTCATGATTGAACCAATTTTTGCCGTAAAAGTAAAAAGTACCAATTTGGAAAAATCTTTTTATTTTGAGTGTCTATGCAGTCAGAGGAATGTATACACCGAATTACATGTTTCTAACTGCGGCCATTTGGTTGGTACCATTTTTATCCCCTTAAAAATACGACATTCTAAAATCTTTTTATTATAGGTGTCTACGCAATTAGACATGGAATTTCATCATTCTAGCTGCAGTCGTTGAGTTGTTACTATTTTTATCCCTCTGTACCCATTGTATCACTTGGAAAATACTTTTTATTTTATTATTTTTTTTAGTCTACGCAGTCAGAGGAATGTATACTCCGAATTTCATGACTTTAGATGCGGTCATTTAGTTAGTACTATTTGTATCCCTTTTTTTTCATTTTAACCCCAAAAAGTACGAATTTCGAAAAATCCGTTTATTTTACGTGCCTACGTAATCAGAGGAATGTATACACCGAATTCCATACCATTTTTATACACTCCACGAGAGTATTATGTCTTTGTGCATTTGTTTGTAACACCCAAAAGGAAGCGAGATAGACCCATTGTTAAGTATACAGATGGACTTAGAATCACTTTTTGAGTCGATTTAGCAATGTCCGTCAGTCTGTCCGTCTGTCCATCAATTGTTGTAATCAAATTACAGGTCGCAAATATAGTCCGATCTTAACAAAACTTGGCACAAATAAGTTTTGTGGATCAAGGACGAACGCTATTTAATTTGAGGCAAATCGGTTCAGATTTAGATATAGCCCCCATACAAATCTCGCTCCCGATTTGACATTTTCCGCTCTAGAAACGACATATTGTACCCGATTTTCTTTAAATTTGGCACAACATCTTATAATCCAACTAGAAACACCTATGCTGAAATTCGGTAAGATCGGTTCAGATTTAGATATAGCCCCCATACAAATGTCGCTCCCGATTTGACATTTTCCGCTCTAGAAACGCCATATTGTACTCGATTATCTTTAAATTGGTCACAACATCTTATAATCCAACTGGAAACACGTATGCAGAAATTAGGTAAGATCGGTTCAGATTTAGATATAGCCCCCATACAAATGTCGCTCCCGATTTGACACTTTCCGCTCTAGAAACGACATATTGTACCCGATTTTCTTTAAATTTGGCACAACATCTTATAATCCAACTAGAAACAGATATGCAGAAATCAGGTAAGATCGGTTCAGATTTAGATATAGCTCAAATACAAATGTTGCTCCCAAATGTTTAATTGATTTTGGTCAAACTATACATATTATATTTCACCTATTTCGTTCCAGATTTCAATATACCCCCATACAAATGTTCTTTCCGATTTAACATTTTTTGTCACACACATCCATTTACAGGATACAAAAAACCTTCCCGTTTTCACTTTTTCACCGAATTGAATTGTATTCGGATAGAAAGTGGAGTGTATCATAGAGTCGGCCCCGCCCGACTTTAGCCTTTCCTTACTTGTTATCCCTGAATTTTCTTTTTACAATGATTAACTAAGACAATAGTATATCAATAGTTTTAAATGTCAAGATATTGGTCGGCTTCATTATTATAGTTTTATACTGAAGACAATGAAAGATATTGAATTTTTACAACTACAGGAAAACGAAAAAAATAAAAAATGTTAAATGCATAAAATCAGAAGTTCGTTTTTCAAGAACTAAGAGAAATTTCAATAATATACATAGTTCAGATGATAAACGCCAATTAATTAACCATTTATAATAATACACTTTTGAATTGTTTTAACATTTTTGAAATTTAAATGGACCCACAACATTCCTTTCAACTTCCCAACTTACAGGTTGGAACACTGAGCGGCATCAACTTCCTTACGATATTCATCATTTAGGCATTTTCACCTGGTATTGATTGTTGTTCCCTGGGATCAAATATCATCTTTAAAAAATCGAGGAAATTTTTTTTTTCAAATTGTACGAACCCAGCCTAATGTATTGAAATTCTGTTTAAACATTTTACCTACACCCTACCTCTACAAAAATGTCGCAACTGGTGTTTGAGGGCTTGTGTAAGAACGGACCTCCTTCCTCTACCCAACCATCTCTCATTTGCAATAAAAGTTATTAACGCCCGGATTGTTAACACGAAAGAGGCCGGAATTGTTTGCCACTGGCAAGTAGTCGTAAAATGCTATTTTCTGCTGAACGTGCACTCACGTCCACATTCTGATGCAACAACGGATCGGAGGGTGGACTTTGAGCGACTGACGACCAGCTTTAGGGTGTGATGGCGATAATATTGCATACAACATGCCTCAAGGAACATGGTATGTTGCAAAGTTTACAGCGTAGGAGGCAGTGGCAGCACTGGATGTTGCATGTGCGAGGAAATGTTGCATGTTGTTGTCAAATATTTGTAACGTATGTTTCCATTTCTGTTTTTTTATATTTTCCTAGGATCAGGATAAAGAAATCACAAGGATACAAAGTACAATTTAAGTTGACCAAACGGATTTGGCTGTGGTAGCCTGTGGAGGAAATAGATTTATTTTCGCACTCGCACTTTTGCACTCGCTGCATATCTGGTAACACAAAATAATGTTTTTCTGTCCCAAAAGTAAAAACAAAATTCTAAAACGGAAGATTTAGCTCTGCTTTATTCTACAGTAACAACACAAAATAACACTACATACCTGTCATCACACAATGGTTGCTAATTTTTTGTCCAAAAACTGTATCTTGACAAAATTTCGCATGCTTCGAGCAGGCGTGTGTTCCAGATGACTTTCAAGATTTTGGATTCCCACATGGTATGAGGACTACTGCGCGAGCCTCCAAAGTTGGTCACCTCGGACATGCCAAAAATACAATATATTCCAATGGCAAATCTATTTTGCGCAGTAATAGTTCGATTTATACGCAGTTATATGAGATTAGTTAAAGAGATATTTTAATTATAAGACAATAAATAACAATTTATTCCAGGTTTGTTTCGTGCACAATAGTTCAGAATCATTAGTAAACATTTTTGACTTCTATAAAAATTGAACTTAGACAAGGACCTAAGGATTATTTTGAGATATTAACGATCGGATATATTTTAGAAAAGAGTCCAAATTTCGATTTTAAAGAAAACATGTAAGGGAAGGCTAAAGTCGGGCGGGGTCGACATATGATACCCTCCACTTTCTACTCCATTACAATTGAATTCGCGGAAAGAAGTGAAATCGGGAACGATTTTTGTATGGGTACTATATTATGAACCGATTAACCGATACATTGTGTTCTGCCAAATTAGATCAAAATCTGAAAAGTATGTGTCTGAGAGAAAAAAGTTAAATCTGGAAGGATATTTGTAAGAGGATTATATTAAAACCACCAGAGATGTTTCTAGTTGAATCGGTAAACATGTGGTAAGTCTAATAGTTGTAGATCATGGAATTGAAAATGGACTAAATCGGTCCAGAGGGAAAATTTTTCTTCTTACAAGGACAGGATATACCTCTAATATTTCCAGTATTTAAGGATGTTGAATATGCCGTCTTATATTTAATTGTTATTTGGTATGCACATTCCCCTTACAGCATAAACGTGCGCCATTAAGCGATTTTTATTTTTATGGGGGTAAATTTGGTTATAAGGGATAAAAATGGTACCTATCAACCGAAAGCAGCTAGAAACACTAAATTCCGTGTTTACATTCCTCTAATTGAGTACACACGTAAAAAAAGATTTTTTCAATTTCGTACTTTTAATTTTCGAAATTAGTACTTTTAAGGGGGTGGAATGTGCAAAAAGGGGATAAAATTGGTACCGACCAAAATGCTGCAGGTAGAATAACAAAATTCGGTATAAACATTCCAATGAGGAAATCGGGGAGATTTTCGAAATCTCTACCATTTTTATCCCTCTTGTACCATTGTATCCCTTAAAAGTACCAATTTCGAAATATCCACTTATTCTACACGTATGTGTAATTAGATGCATGTATAAACCGAATTGCACGTTTCTACCTGTTGTCGTTTAATTGGTACCATTTTAATCCCTTTTTGTCCCATTTCACCCCCTAAACTTTTTGATTCGAATTCACGTTATAAGTATGGTACTCTAAGTACCAATTTTGAAAATATGAAGGAAACTAAAATGTTTAATTGTTCCCTTTGCACTGCGTTCATTTCCAATCACAACCGATTGAGACAAAAATTAGACATATATGTGGGAAATTTGAACTCCCTAGCTTATTTCGTTCGAAAGTTAACGTGCTTTCAACAGTCGGCCAGACGGACATGGTTAGAGCGCTTCAGAATTTTAGCACGGCCCAGAATATATCTACTTTATGGCGTAGCCGATGAATATTTCAAGGTGTTGCAAACGGGAAGACCAAATTAATATACACTCCTTTCTAAGGTGGAGGGTATCAAAATAAAAAAATATCCATAATTTTATTTGTCTTTTTGTTATACAAAGCTATTAGACTTCTAAGCTCAGAATTGCCAAAAACATACGGGACATACCGTACAACAACAACCTTTGCATTGTTGTTTGGTCTTAAACCAAAATAAATGACAGCACCAGCAATATTTTTATTGTCAAATTTCTGATAGTAAATTCTGTAAGTAAACCATACTATAATCTAAAGCCCTCCATAATTTATTTTGGTCAACGGACTTCCCCGGTAGTTCCTCTCCAAAAATGAAAATTTTTCTATAAAAAATTATTTGCAAAAATTGTCAATGACAACCAACTAGAAAATGTGTGTATTTATTTATAAATAATAAATAAAGGGCGATTTTTTAGAAGCTAAAGGAAAGTTTTTCAAAAAAAAAAACACATAAAATTCAGAAAAATGCACGAAATCTTTATTTGAATCGTTAGTACGGTCCATATAATTTAATGTTTGAAGATTATTTCATGCAAATGTTGACCTTGACTGCGCCTCAAATGGTCCATCCGCTTAATCCAATTTTGACATTTTCACGTTTTTGAGTAACAGAGGCTCAATTGCTGCGAACGGCAACGAATCGATAACACTGTGCAACATTTTTGAAGTCATTTCAAAATAACCATATACGGACACCGCTACATGATAAAAGACCAAAAAAAAAAAGACCCGTGTTTTTTTGTTTCCCCCAAAGTCATGCACTTTTTTTTTTATGGGCCCCCAGAGATTTGAGGCCTCGGTGTAATTTTTGGAAAAAAGTGATCATATTCTCAGGCTCATATCTTGCAAACCGTTCGGAATTTTGATTTACTCTCTGAGGCAAAGTTCTAGCTCTTGTCATAAAGAACAAAAATTGTGAACATATAAAATCAAAAAAACTTCATCTTCAAGGTCAAAATCGCAAAAAACTTAAAAAAATCGATTTTTTTTAACCTTTTTTCCCCTGTTCAGGTCCATAGGTAGCAAACCGCTGAAAATTCAGGGAAACAATCAACTACAAAAATGTACCTAAGATCTCAATAAACAACTTTCTAGAACATATGAACTTCCTAGGAATTATTCTTAACACCGTTTAGGTAGCGCTTAGGTAGCGCTTAGGTAGCCGCAAAATTGAAAAATTTCCCAAAAATTTCACTGTGCAACATTTTTGAAGTCATTTCAAAATAACCATATACGGACACCGCTACATGATAAAAGACCAAAAAAAAAAAGACCCGTGTTTTTTTGTTTCCCCCAAAGTCATGCACTTTTTTTTTTATGGGCCCCCAGAGATTTGAGGCCTCGGTGTAATTTTTGGAAAAAAGTGATCATATTCTCAGGCTCATATCTTGCAAACCGTTCGGAATTTTGATTTACTCTCTGAGGCAAAGTTCTAGCTCTTGTCATAAAGAACAAAAATTGTAGTTGATTGTTTCCCTGAATTTTCAGCGGTTTGCTACCTATGGACCTGAACAGGGGAAAAAAGGTTAAAAAAAATCGAATTTTTTTTAGTTTTTTGCGATTTTGACCTTGAAGATGAAGTTTTTTTGATTTTATATGTTCACAATTTTTGTTCTTTATGACAAGAGCTAGAACTTTGCCTCAGAGAGTAAATCAAAATTCCGAACGGTTTGCAAGATATGAGCCTGAGAATATGATCACTTTTTTCCAAAAATTACACCGAGGCCTCAAATCTCTGGGGGCCCATAAAAAAAAAAGTGCATGACTTTGGGGGAAACAAAAAAACACGGGTCTTTTTTTTTTTGGTCTTTTATCATGTAGCGGTGTCCGTATATGGTTATTTTTTTTCGTGTTGCACTGTGTAATTGATGGCCATCATTAACACTGGCCGATACAGCAGCGATATTTTCTTCAGTTCGCACTCTACGTAAGCGTGTTGGTGGTTTAGTGTCCAACAATGTAAATTTGGTGCGAAATTTAATCACAATAGCCCGAATAGCCGCTTCAGTGGGTCGATTAAACTGACCATAAAAAGGAAGCGCGCGATGAACTTTCTTAAAAGAGCACGGATTTTGGTAATAAAATTCAATAATTTGCAAGCGTTGTTCGTTTGTAAGACGATTCATGGTTAAATTATAGACCAAACTGAAGATGTTTGACGGTGAAACAAAACACGAAACGTGCGTCAGCTGTTTAAACCAGTGTTGCCAAAAATATAATAGCTAAAAATCACCCTTAATTACATATATGTTTTGTTATTTCAAATACTGTAGATTTTACCCAATGATCAAAGCACGCCTAAAACAAGAAAGAAACAAAAAAGTCGATCTGCATTTTCAGTGTTGTAAAGCGTAATTTTGAAGCGCTTATAGAAATATACAAAGTTTACCGATTTTTTGAGAACTTTGATTTTCTATATATATATCCATTTCCATACAAATGGAAAAACAATTTACAGTCACCATACTAAAATTATGTTTGGATTGTTTAATGATGATTTGCAAAATATTTCGTTTCTAGATCAAGCAGTCTGTGAGCTAAACGCTCCTGAAAATACTCCTAAAAATCATGTTTCTGCCGTGTAATTTTTTTTTGTTGAAAGCAAATAGAGTAACTTATCGAATTATTGGAACTTTATAATATTTTTTTCTTATTTGAAGTTAGTATTTTATAAACAATAAATAGATGCAGGTATAGACATTTCGAATGTTGCCTAAACGATGAACATCGGAGGGAAATTGACGCCGCATCGCTCAATTTTGTAAAAAGAGTAAAATTTGTGACTCCGACAATACATCTTCTGTATTAAATTATTTAACAAAAATTCAGTGACGTCATTTTTCGTCCAATATTCATCATTAATTTTTCATCTTTTACAAAATGTCTCCGTCTCTGTCACTTTGAAAAACCACATAAAATCAGTTCAAGCGTCCAATAATACGACCAATGAATGAATATTTAAATGAATGAATATTTAAAATGCTTTCAAGGGACTATTAATTCAGGAATTAATTTTGGACCAAAATGCAGCATTAAAAAAACACGAGAAAAACAAGATTTATAGAGGTGTTTTCAGGAACACCGAAATATTTTGCTGATCATCATTAAACAATCTTATTTTTTTTTTGGTGGGTGACTATATTTATTTGTTTAGATTTAAATATATTTGCCCAAAGGTCAATGGAATATGGCCAACGTTGTAGACATGATTCAAAGTGAGTTCTTGTTTTAATTTACCCCATTATTAAATGTTCACATAGTGCTGGGTGTATTGCTTGTAAAACTACTGTGACATCTCTGAAGATGGTTGACCTTATGACGGACAAACGCTATCAAAAATCTTTGGCAATCTAAAATAGAACAGACAGCTCACAGACAAAATTCTGCATTAGGGACTAACTTCAAAAGTTTCCAACTCAAAGTATCAATCAAATCACCAGTACCAATGACCTACTAATTACACTCGAACATTCCACATATCGCCCTCAACGACGACATAAAGTCACAAGCAACTGACAAAACACTGCCAGTGCAGTTGTCGCCAGCACCGGGATCAGCAACGATGATTTACGAAAATGAGCTGGTGCATTACAAAAGGACAATCTTTCCACATCCACCGGGTCTACAAATATTTAAATCGCCGAGGAAAACTAACTTCCTCGAAAAAATTCTGCGACAGAGCATAGATGGTGTCCAATATCTGTGGCAGCCCGGTACCAGACGAGTCGTACGCATCTTCTGGCTTATAATCGTAGTGACAGCAATTGTAACCTGCTTCACCATGTACTCCAAACTAACGCAACGTCATAACGATCAGATCCTGACAACGGTTGTGGAGACCTCACAATTGCCCATTTATTCGATTGGTTTCCCCTCTGTGGCATTGTGTCCATGGAATCATGTAAATTGGTTACGTTACAAGGCAGCGGAGGAGAAATTTCTTCCCCCCAATGTGCACGATGATGTGCGAGAAATATTCCATGAACTGTTAATGGTCATGGATCGCATGACATTTACCCAGATGGATCATATGGAATTGCTGGTAAAGCATAAGTCCTTACCCTCGGCCATTCGCAATATTGTTCTCTTTGAGTTGGCCCAATTTATGGCATTCCGGTGTGATGAGCTGTTTGTGACGTGTGTTTTTGATGGTACTCCCCACGATTGCTGTAAAATATTTGTGCCCGAACGTACGGAAAGGGGTATATGTTTGGTATTTAATTCCATGATATCTGAGGAGTCGAGAATAAAAAAGGTCAGTCATATACTGGGTGTAAAGAATAGAGGAATTGATTTTTTATTAATAAATATTTCTGTTCGAAATCTAGCTGACTGATAAAAATTATCCCTGGAAGATACGAACTGCAGGCGAAGGAACTGGTCTGACATTCACTTTGCGTCAGAACAACACTCATTACAGACCAGAAAGTCGAGTGCCCTTTGGATTCAGTGTAAGTATTCCAGTAATCTATATATATATATAAGAGTTGCGTTACTGACTAATTGAATGACTTAACATTGACCAGCGCACAGACTAAACGGCCGAAGCCAGGGTAGTGAAATTTTAAGGGTAGTTCCCAAATATGAAATTCGTACTTTTAGGGGGTAAAATGGGACGAAAATGGATAAACATCGAACCATCGTCCTGCCTAAACGGCAGCAGCTAGAAACATGAAATTCGGTGTGTGTCTTGCACTAACCATGCAGACGAGCTACAAATAGGGATTTTTCGAAATTTGTACTTTTAAGGGAGGAAAGAGTTTGCCTCTTTAAAATGGTACCAATTTAAGTAATGCAGCTATATTCGTGAAAATCAGTAGTTTCATTTCTCTGACAACATAGACTTGCAACATAAATGGTTTTTTCGAAATTTTTACTTTTGAGGGACGAGTGGGACAGAAAGGGATAAAAATGGTACCAACTAAAGTGTTAAAGTGTAAAATTTGGAACTTACCCCCTCACCACAGAAGCGCAATACAAATGCATTTTTGTATTTTTAAGGGTGAGCGGCATAAAAGGGATAAAAATGGTACCAATTAAATTTTTACAGGTAGAATCGTAAAATTTGTTACGTAAACTCCTCTGGCCATGTAGAAGAGCAGTAAAGATGGATTTTTGGAAATTTGTACTTTTAGGGGATGCGAGGTACTTTTAAGGGATAAAAATGGTACTAATTTAAGTAGTGCAGCTATAGTGGTGAAATTTTGGTGTGTAAACTCCTCTGACAACGCACAGAAGCGCAATCTAAATGCAGTTTCGAAATAAAATTGGACCAAACTAAAGTATTGTAGCTAGAATCGTGAAATTCGTGAACTTGATTTTATGAAATTCGAACTTTTATGAAGTGAGTGGGACAATAAAAATAGTACCAACTAAAGTATTGCAGCTAGAATCGTAATATTGGATTTTTTCGAAATTTGTAATGTGAAGGGGTGCACGGGACAAAAATACTTAAAGGCGGAAAAATTTGATATTTAAAAAGTTTTACTTACAAGAATAATGTGGGACGAAAAGGGATAAACGTGGTACCACATAAAGTTTAGGGTAGAAGCGAGAACACATGTTACCTATAGTGATTTTCAAAGTGTGTACTTTTTGGGAAAGAAATGAAAAAAACTTATAAAATTGGATTTTTCGAAATTTGTAATTTGAAGGGGTGCGCGGGACAAAAAGTGATAAAAATGGTGTACAAACATTTAAATACTTAAAGGCGGAACATAAATTGATATTTAAAAATTTTTACTTATAAGAATAATGTGCGACGAAAAGGGATAAACGTGGTACCAAATAAAGTTTAGGCCAGAAGCGAGAACACATGGTACCAATAGTGATTTTCAAAGTGTGTACTTTTTGGGAAAGAAATGAAAAAAGTTATAAAATGGCCGGTTGCATCTAGAAACATTAGATCAAGGATATAAACGGTTGTAGTTTTTTGTTCGAAACTGTTTAGAAAATGATAAAATAATACATACTAAAGGCGTTCAGCTAAAATAGTGCAATTCTACGAGCACATTCCTTTGACTAAGTATGAGTGCTATCTAATGAGTGTTTCGAAATTACAATTTTAGATTTATCTATATCCACCCAAAAAAATTCAATAAATACTATCCAAAAACAGAGATAACAAATAACTGCCTTTTCTGAGTGTGAAGTAGCGGGCACTGCTAGTAAATATATACTTTGCAACGGTCCCAATACAAATCCCGCTGTTGAAGCCACATCGATTTTTTTCGAATTAACTGTGTAACTTCTGAAGGGAAAGAGATATCTTGACGAAAATTCACATGTTTAGAGCAGAGCTGTTTTGCAGATTATTTAATCTCTGGTGGGTACGAGTACCACAAAAGGTATTTTTCAAAAACTTTTCAAATTTAAAAAACTCTCATGTAAAAAATCCTGCAATTCTGAAAATATAAATTAAATATTTCCTTTCCCTAATTTCACCACCGCCTAGAAAATGTTTAGTGTTATACCATATGTTGACTTCGTAGTCAATAAGTATTCCCGCATGGATGTGGCTGTATAAAGTATAAATAAAAAATGACGAACGTTTTAGTAAAAAGATCCCATATTTTGGAACATGTTTCCAGTTTGGGCCAGCCAATATTTTGGAAGACCTTTTTGAAGGAAACATTATACGAAGTGAAAAAATGTTGCAATTTAATGTCTGAGAGAATTTTTATTTTTAAAACTATATTGTGGGATTTAATGAGGACCATCATTGTGGAGGATCCTAACCCTCCAGCTCCTCTCTTTATGGGTCAATCTGACCCTTTTTTCTAGAAAATAAATAGTCGTTTTAAAACGACATTTAAGGATTAAAATTAGGAAATTCTACTTATACTTAACCAGCAAAAAAAATTGGAAGTACTTCAGTAGGAAGCACATTTTAGACACATCTAAAAATTCAAATGTGCATTTTTTCCCGCTTTTGAGGAAGTTTTTTTTAAACAACATCCAAAAAAGTCGGTAATATGTTAACATCCCGTAACATTTTACGAATAGCATTTTCACAAGTGATTGGGATTGACTTTTTAGTATGGGGTCACAGAGGTAAGGTGTCCGCTTTGCACCCAGAAGGTCTCGGGTTAAAATCGTGGCTCGGGAAAAAACTTTTTGTATTATTTTTATAAATAAACAATGTTTAATTTTGTATTATTTTAACAATTAATGTTTGCTTAAAAGTACAAATTTATTGCTTTATTAAGGTACTTCAAATAATTCATTTTTTATTTATTATTAATACTACATAATATAATTTAAATTTAATTTAATGCTATTTTAATTTAATATTAATTTGCGTTATATATTAATTCATACTAAATAAATATTTTGTTAAGTTTTCTATTGACAGTTTTAATGAACAAAATGGTTTAGTTTAGTTATTCACCATTCACAACAGAGGATAGCTGAGATGGTTAGAGTTACAGAGACGGTTAGCAACCAGAAAGTACGCTGTTCTACCCCTGGTAGCGTCGGATTTTTTAAAACAGAAATGAAAACTAGTTAAAAAGTGGTTCCTTTGCAACTACTTTAAAATAACTTTTAAGTCTCTCAAAATAAAGGACATCCCTCCTATGACAACTCCATGTCAAATTCATTGGTGAAGATCCCAATCTTCACTACTTCCGAATCACAAGATGAACATTTTTTTCACTTCATTGGGTGCTCTCTTTTTGCTGGGTAATAGCAACAAATTTAAAAGCGAATTAATGTTGTCGTCTTATGGGGGAAACTATATAAACTAGACCTTTTTTAAATTTTGCTCTTGGAAGCATATAATTTTTAATTGAAGTGACACATTTGCTACAATATTTCCAATATAAAATTTTAAAAACAAAATAAACATTTTAAAAACTGGATCCCATATACGTTTTTTTGAAGTGAGATCGAAACATTAAAAATACGAGACGCATTTATTGCACTTTTTGAATTATTTTGGACTGGACCTCTTCAAAATCGCAAATTTTTCAATACAAAAAAAAAATAATTTTTATTCTCAAAATTAAATTAAATTCTCAAAACGCGAAGCACCAATTAGAAAATATGTAGTACATTATTTGTAGCCTCTTATCGTGATTTCTCCCTCTTAAAGTATTTCTTCCTTGTGCTGTATAAAGAAATGTGGATCAATAGAGTCAAAAAAATATATTTTGGTGCATATTTTCCCTCTTTAGAAATTTGGGTATTTTGTTGGATAAAAATGCAAGTTTTTGCATTTTTTTATGCCAATATTTTCATAGACAGTTTTTCCACATATTCACAAAATGTTGTTTCTTTTTGACATTTTCAAAAAATGTACATAACATAACGAGTTTGAAAGTGGTCCACTAACATTGATATGTGGCGATTTTTTATTTTATTATTTCAAAATTATTTTCTTCTTTCTTCATATTTTACAAAGGAAATTATAAAAGTTCGTTGTAGGAAATTCAAAGAAATAAATTTGTGCTTCGGTGGAAAAATATTTTTCAGTTGAATCAAACCATAGCATATCTCAAAACGGATAAAGTGTGATTTGGACCACTATCATACTAACTGGCACATATACAAATCACACAATTCCTAAAGCGGTTAAAATAAATCCCAAAAATGTATTTTTTTTTTAGAAAAATATTTATATTTATGCTTTCCACAATCATTTCAAAATTTGACATTCCCGAGGTCTCCAAAATGACCCCATACCCACTAGAGATCTTAAATTTTAAAAAGATCCTGAATTTTAAGCATGCGAAATTTCGTGCAAATATCTAAAGTTACAGAATTAATTTAAAACAAGTAAAAAGGCGTTAAGTTCGGCCGGGCCGAATCTACAATAGCCGAATCCGAATATAGTCTCCACAACGGAGTGCATTTCCATAGTATTACTGATTAGAGGATGTCGACTTTACAAAGAAGTGAAGTAGCATATTTTGAAAATTGTGATATTTTTAATGCGCATTCCTATATTTGTTTACTATTTCAAACTAAATTCATTACTAAATGAGCAATCTCCAAAAATGTACTCTAAATATTAGGTGTATTGTCAGTCGTCATTAGGGAGAAACATTTTCCCTCATTGCCGATTTATCCCATTTTGCAACATCCTGATTCAGCTACAAACAGAGTGACTGTATCATTTTGATAAGAAAAGTACAAATTCCAAAGATCCGTTATGTTTCGCGTCCATATCGGAATCGGAACACATCTAATTTCATGATACTAGATTATTATTTTTTGAAATTTTGACCCTAAAAATACGATTTTGGAGAAATACTCATATTGTGCGTGTCTACGAATACAGACGAGTGTAAACACTAAATTTAAATTTCCCGTTTTGATCCCAAAGGTACGAATATCGAAAAGTATATTTATTTTTCGTGTATACGCAGTCACAGCAATGTACACACCGACCGTTTGATTGGTACCATTTTTATCCCCATTCGCCACATTTTCCGTCTAGAAGTACAAATTTCGAAAAATTCCTTTTTGTTTCACATCTTCACAGTCAGATGAATGTATACACTAAATTTCATAACTTCAACTTCAGCGGTTTTATTGGTACCATTTTTATCCCTCTTTTCCAATTGTATCACTTAAAAGTAAGAATTTTGAAAAATCGCTCTACTTTACGTATCTACGCAATTAGAGGGATGTACGTTCCAAATTTCATGTTTCTAACTGTTATCGTATCATTGGTACCATTTTATCCCCTTTTGACCGAATTTCACTCGTCTAACTGCAACCGTTTGATTGGTACCATTTTTATCCCCATTCGCCACATTTTCCGTCTAGAAGTACAAATTTCGAAAAATTCCTTTTTGTTTCACATCTTCACAGTCAGATGAATGTATACACTGAATTTCATAACTTCAACTTCAGCGGTTTGATTGGTACCATTTTTATCCCTCTTTTCCAACTGTATCACTTAAAAGTACGAATTTTGAAAAATCGCTCTAGTTTACGTATCTACGCAATTAGAGGTGTACGTTCCAAATTTCATGTTTCTAGCTGTTATCGTATCATTGGTACCATTTTCATCCTTTTTTGACCCATTTCGCCCACTAAAAATATTGCGTAAATAGTCAAAATATTAGGGGTCATTTCAGTTCTTGTTAGGGAAAAGTTTTTCCCTCTGGGTCGATTTCGCCCACCTTAAATCCCAACCGACCTGCAACCATAAGACACATTTAAAGACAATTTGAACCATCTAGCTCATTTCGCTCGGCGGCTAGCGTGTTTTCAACAGACAGACGGCCATGGCTAGATCGTCTTAGAATTTTATCACGACCCAAAATATATACTTTATAGGGTCTCAGGTCGATATTTTAAGGTGTTACACACGGAATGACAAAGTGAATATACCCCCATCCTTAGGTGGAGGGTATAAAAATCGGTCTGTTTAGTTCACAAATATCAAAAACCAAACTGACAGTTGTTGCCATTTCCAAAACATGAATCATCCTTCGATTTACCGATATCTTTAATATTAATGGTTACATCCAATGTCAACTTTAATTTCAGTTGTTAATTAAGGAAGCTGAGGAATGGAGTGATTCTTTGTACCATTATATGCTACCAAATACTCGGAATTATATATCGATAATACCCGTGATCACGGAGGCATCCGCCAGCACTCGTGGCATGGATCCTCGGAATCGACGATGTTTGTTCTCAGTACGTTGGCATGATTTACTTATTTATTTTATTTATAACCTTCTAAAGTGATCATTCAAGGGTTGAAAAATTTAATAAATCTAAAAACAAAATTTAAAAAAAATAACGCCAGATCTCGAGATTAAATGCTTAATTTAGAAGGATATTTTAAAATAAAGATCTGATACTTATAACAATAATAACATTTTATTATATTGATTTTATTACTTGTTTTTTTTTTCATTTATATTATGTTCTCTATTTATTTGATTTATTTATTTATTTTATTAATTTCATTTGTTTTATTCTTCATTCTGGAATTTATTGTTGTAGGACGAAGAAACCCGGAAATATGACCGAATTCCAGGTTTGCCCTTCAACAAGCTGAACTGTCGCGTCCGATGCCAGCAGGATTATGTCATGAGACATTGCAATTGTACATTGTCAATGTTCTTTCCCACAATATGTAATGGCATTTAAATTCTCAACCTTGGAATTGATTTTAAAATCGTTTTCTCTTTAAATTTTAGCCTATTACTCGAACAAAGAGTGTAAAGTATCTGATATGATGTGTCTTTACCAGAATAGAGGTAATGCAAAAGTGGTCAAAAAGCGGGAATGTTCTCGGAAGTGAAGTGATGGTTTGAACCACATTCCTCTCGAGAACATAGCTAGTTCCAAATCTAGTTTTATTGTTATATTTTAAAATTTGCCTGTTTCCTAATAGATATCTTCAACTATATGAAATTTCCCCGGCAGGATGAGTACATGAAGGATTTACGTCGAGGTATGATCTGTGATTGTATTGACAATTGCCAATCGTTGATATTTTTGGTATCACCAAATACAAATCTCCTGAAGAAGTACGCTTAATCACTATAGAATATATGTACAAGTTTGACAATTTCATGTTTATTTTGCAGTCCTAATATCACCATGCCTGAAGTTCAGGCCGACATCTATATTAGCAAAAATGTCATAACCAAATATGGCGCTCATCTGGACTATACTTCGATGGATTTAGTGGCTAATTTCGGCGGCGTTCTGGGTTTATGTTTGGGTGCATCCGTTCTGAGTTTGTTTGAAATTATCTATGGCACCATCAGAGTATTCATAGTGTGGATTATAACAAAATGGAAGAAAAGGCGCGCCCAACGTCGTGTTGAGACTATCAGACATTTGAATAAGAAGAGGAAATATAAATTTTAAAGAAATGAATTAATGAATTTCCTAGATGTGCTTTTAATGTGAAAAAAATTATGCAATTATAATGTTATTTACTCCATATTTGTTCTTTAAAGCCTACAAAGATTTATATATCCTTACCACAAATATCATATTTCAATAACTTATATTTTACGCGTTATGAAATTCATTTCAATAATTAATAAATCTATTTGCTTTTTGTGTATGATATCTCAGTTATTCAAGGTCGGTGGGAATTTTAATTTGGGACGGACATAGAATGAGTAACTTATCCTTTGGATTACATCCTTCCCGTGTCTCTTTGAGTACACTGTGCAACATTTTTGCAGTCATTTCAAAATAACCATATACGGACACCGCTACATGATAAAAGACCAAAAAAAAAAGACCCGTGTTTTTTCCCCCAAAGTCATGCACTTTTTTTTTATGTGCCCCCAGAGATTTGAGGCCTCGGTGTAATTTTTGGAAAATAGTGATCATATTCTCAGGCTCATATCTTGCAAACCGTTCGGAATTTTGATTTACTCTCTGAGGCAAAGTTCTAGCTCTTGTCATAAAGAACAAAAATTGTGAACATATAAAATCAAAGAAACTTCATCTTCAAGGTCAAAATCGCAAAAAACTTCGATTTTTTTAACCTTTTTTCCCCTGTTCAGGTTCATAGGTAGCAAACCGCTGAAAATTCAGGGAAACAATCAACTACAAAAATTTACCTAAGATCTCAATAAACAACTTTCTAGAACATATGAACTTCCTAGGAATTATTCTTAACACCGTTTAGGTAGCGCTTAGGTAGCCGCAAAATTGAAAAATTTCCCAAAAATTTTTTAATTTCATTTGTTTTTTCTTTACTTCAACATTGACATACTATGCTATCTAATACAAAAATAATAAAAAAATATTCGTATTATGTTTATAATGTTGATGGCCCTGGACTTGCATATCGCACTATCTTAAGTTGTGGATCCAAATCGTCCTCCGAATCGTCCGAATCTGACTCTGATTCAGAACTTATGGTGTGCAGAGGCACGTTGCTTCCAGACTGCCCTCCACCATCAGTTTTTTCTTCTTCATATACTTCATTAACATCATACAGGGTGATCTTGTGACTCCACCAACATACCTGAAATGAATTAGAAAAGAAATCAAAAAAGGAATGCAAAACAATGATCAATAAAATTGATATTACCTCTGCAAGCAATGCGTCGAGTTTTTTGCCTTTGTACCGTTTTTCCATGGGCATTGTGGTTTGGTGAAACCGTTCTCCTTGCTCATCGGATTCGGTAGGGAGTTGTTTAATAAAATCGTCAAAATGCCATGAGATTGTTATAACATTGACGACACACTGTATTAGGTGTGTAATTTTCACCGGTCAAGTCTACTTCGTCGAAAAACAATTTATATGCTATAATGAATTCACTAGTTAAAAGATTCTTTTGCTTTTGAAATCTTTTAGAATTTTGTTTTCTGATTTGATGACCGCAAACGTAGCAAAATAAATAAATTTTTTCACATTGCATATTGAAATTGTTAGTGGCCAATGTTGTGTGTGAATTATGCTGTAGCACTTTTTCTATAACTTTGTCCGCTGAGTTCTCGTTGACGTCGCGCTGTGTACTGCCTCAATGTGAGCGTCGTGTCGCTTTTATATTGTGTGCTGCGGCTACATATGTGTTGTTAATGTTGTTGGTACAAATGGATTGCGACTACTTCGCTGCTTTGAATTGTCATGTGTTTTGTTAGTGCAAATTTTTGGACCGACGACTTTGTTGTTGTTTGTTGAATGGCATCGATGATGTCGTGTGGGTAAGAAATACTGGAATAAACAATTTTTCACTTTTGCGGCTACCTAAGCGCTACCTAAACGGTGTTAAGAATAATTCCTAGGAAGTTCATATGTTCTAGAAAGTTGTTTATTGAAATCTTAAGTACATTTTTGTTGTTGATTGTTTCCTTGAATTTTTAACGGTTTGCTACCTATGGACCTGAACAGGGCAAAAAAGGAAAAAAATCTAATTTTTGGAAAATTTTTCACTTATGCGGCTACCTAAGCACTACCTAAACGGTGTTAAGAATAATTCCTAGGAAGTTCATATGTTCTAGAAAGTTGTTTATTGAGATATTAGGTACATTTTTGTAGTTGATTGTTTCCAAAATTCCGAACGGTTTGCAAGATATGAGCCTGAGAATATGATCACTTTTTTCCAAAAATTACACCGAGGCCTCAAATCTCTGGGGGGCCATAAAAAAAGTGCATGACTTTGGGGAAAAAAAAACACGGGTCTTTTTTTTTTGGTCTTTTATCATGTAGCGGTGTCCGTATATGGTTATTTTTTTTCGTGTTGCACTGTGGTATTAAACTAAACATTTGGTTACCAACAATTTATTTTAAATATATTACAAAATAGTTGCAAAGTTGTGCATGAATAAATGTTGGTTGTAAAGGCAAAAAATATGAAAAGCGCCTTTAGAAAAACGCGGGTCCATCCTATAGAGAATACCAACATATTTTTTTGGCATATGATTGCTGACTAAATAGGAAATATTTCTGACAGAAATGTTTCACAAATCCAGATAGAGAAAGTTAAAATAAATGCAATTGCAACTTCGAATTTTGGATATTTGCAACAATTGCAATTTTTTCGTGTCATACTACATATAAAAAAATCACACGTATCCGTTGGATAGATCACAACACAAAAATGTCAGGCATAGTAAATCATTTTAGCAATATTTCCCATGAAAATGAAAATTTTGCAAAAATATCCGTGCTCTGCCGAAATACTCACATACGATCTTCCAAAAAACATGGATCAATTTTAACCTTAGTAAACGTGTTGTATAATTTTTCTATTTAAGTGGGAAAAGCATTATTCAAAACTTTAGTGTCTTCGGTGACACCGCTGAAATTTTCTGATAATTTTTTTCATACAATATTTGTCCTTTTTGAAAGATCTTTTTTGATTTTCTCCAAAAAAGGATCAAATTGACCCATAAAGAGAAGAGCTAGAGGGTTAAGAGAGGGTTATTTGTCATTTTTGAAAGATCTTTTTTGATTTTCTCGAAAAAGCATCGAATTGACCCATAAAGAGAAGAGCTAGAGGGTTAAGATCTTCCACAAAAATGTTCCTCATAAAATTCCACAATATAGTTCTGGCAATAAGAATTCTCTCAGCCAACACAACACTTTTTTCGCTTAGTATAATGCTCCCTTCGACTAAAAAATGAAAACTTTGGCCCGTTGTAAAAAGAAACTGATACCATCTGGACTATAAGCTTATTCTACAATAAAAATATCTACTCAATATGCCCTTTCAGAATTATATGGTCGCTCCTCTGCTCCAAAAATGCTGTTGGACAGAGTAATAAATAAATCTCTTTGTGTTTGATATCCCAATTGTTCGTGATCGGTGGGGAATTGTTATTTGGGACAGGAAAATAGAATGAGTAACTTAACCTTTGGATTACATCCTTCCATGTCTTTTTGGGTCATATTGATTCGAGTTTTAAATTAAACATTTGGTTACGGACAATTTAAAAATATTGCCTGTGTGTATGGGCGCTACTGGGTGACCCTCCGCTAAAGGGAGGGTCACCCACCCGTCCTTTTAGCCTGGGTAACCAGGGTTCTGTTTTTTTGGTTTTAAAAGTGAAGTTATCTCATTCCAGCCCCTTCCGACCGAGAGGGCCACGTCCTCATAACGTAGGGGCAGCGCACACACCACAGTCCGAATCATGGCGGCTAAGCAGTATAGGGTGGACACCAGCTACAGATTAAATTATCAACAGCCGGCATAACAAAAATATTATTAACAAGTAAGGAAAGGCTAAAGTCGGGCTAGGCCGACTATATAATACCCTACACCACTCCCTGCGTATGTACCTCGCTTTGATTACTTAACCCAGTTATTTCATGGGAGCAATTTTATGTAGTTCATATAAATTATACAGTTAATATAAATTCATCTTCAGTCATATTTAACGAATATGGTTAATAATATGGTAATTGATCCAATTATCCGACAGACAAATACAAATTATACAGTAGTAATAGGATGAATCGGATCGACATTTCAAAAGGGGCCTATAAAAACATTTTGGGCCTGGTCCAAAACATGGAAATCGGGAAGGATTTTTGCATCCTGTAAATGTATGTGTTTGACAAAACATGTTAAATCGGAAAGGACATTTGTATGGGGGTATATTGAAACCTGGAACGATGTGACCCATGTATGATTATTGGTGAAATATAATACGTAAAGTTTCGCCAAAATCGGTTAAACATTCGGGAGCAACATTTGTATTGGGGCTATATATAAATCTGAACCGATCTTACCCACTTTCACCATTGGTGTTTTTAGTTGGATTATAAAATGTTCTGCCAATTTTAAAGAAAGACGGGTACAATATGTGGATTTTAGAGCGGAAAATGTCAAATCGGCAGCGTCATTTGTATGGGGGCTATATCTACATCTGAATCGATCTTACCCAATTTCTGCATAGGTGTTTCTAGTTGGATTATAAGATGTTGTACCAAATTTAAAGAAAATCGGGTACAATATGTGGTTTCTAGAGCGGAAAATGTCAAATCGGGAGCGACATTTGTATGGGGGCTATATCTAAATCTGAACCGATCTTACCCAATTTTTGCATACGTGTTTCTAGTTGGATTATAAGATGTTCTGCAAAATTTAAAGAAAATCGGGTACAATATGTCGTTTCTAGAGCGGAAAATGTCAAATCGGGAGCGACACTTGTATGGGGGCTATATCTAAATCTAAACCGATCTTACCCAATTTTTGCATACGTGTTTCTAGTTGGATTATAAGATGTTCTGCCAAATTTAAAGAAAATCGGGTACAATATGTGGTTTCTAGAGCGGAAAATGTCAAATCGTGAGCGACATTTGTATGGGGGCTATATCTAAATCTGAACCGATCTTACCCAATTTTTGCATACGTGTTTCTAGTTGGATTAAAAGATGTTCTGCAAAATTTAAAGAAAATCGGGTACAATATGTCGTTTCTAGGGCGGAAAATGTCAAATCGGGAGTGACATTTGTATGGAGGCTATATCTAAATCTTAACCGATCTTACCCAATTTCTGCATACGTGTTTCTAGTTGGATTATAAGATGTTCTGCAAAATTTAAAGAAAATCGGGTACAATATGTCGTTTCTAGAGCGGAAAATGTCAAATCGGGAGCGACATTTGTATGGGGGTTATATCTAAATCTGAACCGATCTTACCCAATTTTAGCATACGTGTTTCTAGTTGGATTATAAGATGTTCTGCCAAATTTAAAGAAAATCGGGTACAAGATGGGGTTTCTAGAGCGGAAAATGTCAAATCGGGAGCGACATTTGTATGGGGGCTATATCTAAATCTGAACCGATTTCCTCCAAATTCAATACCGATGGTCCCTGGCCAGAAAAAATAACTTCTGCCAAGTTTCATGACAATCGGACAACAATTGCGACCTGTAGAGTGCGAACAAGCAGACAGCAGACGGACAGACAGGCAGACATCGTTAAATCGACTCAGCTGGTGATTCTAAGCCGATCGGTATACTTAAAGGTGGGTCTAGCTCGATTATTTCTTTGTGTTACAAACATTTGGCGCGAAACTAACTTATAATACCCTAGCCCACGAAGTGGTGTAGGGTATAAATATTAGTATATAGTTGGTCTAAATGGTACGTTAAACTTAAGCCTAGAAATAAGATAGTCAGAAGAGAAATCAACATTTATAACGAATGGGGGAAGAACAAAACCACTTTTCCAATGTAAGTGTCTTAATGAATATATTAAATTTGTTTTCTGAACTGACTCAATCCTATCAGTATAGATACCATAGTAAGGTTTCCACACTACGGAACCATATTCCAGAATAGGCATGACAAGCGATGTAAATAGGTGTTTCGCACCTAAGGATTAAGCCCATCGCTTAATTAATCCAAAAACACCATATGTTAATTCAGTTTGGTATCCATTAGAATACCAAGGTCTACAAAAAATCAACTAACTCAGCTCATCTAAAGTTAGAATTGGTTTAGAATAAGAAGTTAGAGCTAAAACCAATGCAATCTAATTTATGTAGCAAAAGTTCATGGTACACTATTTCAAATGCTAAATTCATACTAAAATCTGTATAGATGGCAATGCAGAAATATCGTAAGGATAAGTGTCATTTGACCTATAAGATCGCTTAGAGTATGCCGTCACAAAAAAAAATACAAAACAATCAACAATCGCGTGATCATCACGAAATTCTAAACCATATATTCTATTCTTAGTTGCGGATCTACCTTTCAGATTCAGAAAGTCACAAAACGATCTAGGATTCTTCCTAAAATATTTTTTAGTTTTTCCAAGTAGATCCTATAACATCTCTGAGACTCAATGCTATATTTCGGTCTAGCAAAGGAGCATTTGTTATAATCTGAATTCAAACCGGTCCTCTTAAATTTCTTTCTACTTCTCTAATTCTTCATACTAGACAACTGATGTGAAAACCAAAGTAGTCTTCTAGAGTGCCCAACACGAGTTTTCGGTAATGATCGTGACAAGAAGTAATTTAAAATTTGATAAAATCTATCTACAACAATGTCAAGATCAGTACAAAGAGAATTCCCGTTCGATTGAAACAAAAACGGTTCGAATTAGAGAACATCGATATACTTAAGGTAGGATGATAGTTGTCCTCCGGGAGAGATATGGGAAGAACCCAATAATTTCGAAGTAATGGGGATCAGCAACAATTACTAAATCAAGTTGCCTACAAGTTAAGATCAGTAAAAAGTCTACATATATGCGACGTTAATGGTGTTAAAGCCTTTGCATCTGGCAAGGTAAGCCAAGATACTGATAAATTAAAGTCTCATAAAATCAGTGGGTTTACTAGCTTACAATTAAGAGACTTGATAGGATGGCAACGTTGCTACACATTGGTTTTTCTAAAATGGATTAATAGGAAAAAGCTGTCAACACAACTAAGAGAGTAGTAAGCTACTTTCATGTTAAGCGAGTAAATTCCATACAAAAATTAAGCTAGTAAGCCCAATCGAACAGGCCTAATATGTTCCAAATCACTTGCCCTCGAAGCAACCATACCAATTGCAGTTAAATGACTCTCATAACCAAAGAACTCGGGCGTTGTAGGATCATGTGACAAACAATCCTATATTAAAAAGCACTGCAATAAATTCAATGTCATCAAACCCTTGTAAAGGGTGTTTTTTATTGGGGTATAGAACTTTAAGTTGGCATCACTTTTTTAACTGGCGGCCATTTTGTCAGCTGTCAAGTGATTAATATTTAGTTTGGTTTGCCATTTTATCATGAGCAGGTTGACAAAAGAACAACGCTTGCAAATCGTGCAAATTTATTTCGAAAGTAAAGGTTCAGTTCGCGAAGTTCACCGCAAGCTCCGTCCATTTTATGGTCGACATAATCGTCCATCAGAGCAATTAATTCGGTTAACCATGGATCGTTTTCGCACTACGTTTACTCTATGTGATAATACGCATCCGCAGAGACGTCGAACAGTGCGCACCGAAGAAACAATTGCCGCTGAAGAGTAAAGTGTTGAAGAGGACCCGAATGAATCGATTCGCCACCGTGCACAGCAATTGGAGCTTTGTCCAATGGTTGAAAATTGGACCAGCCAGCCGCGGCGGCCACATGCCCAAAATCATATTTAAACATTAATGGCATAAAATTATCCTTCCAATAAAGCAAAATTGATGGACATTACAACGATTTTCTTGTGTTTTATTTCAATTCGAAGTTCTATACCTCAATAAAAAACACCCTTTAGAAGACGCGTTAAGAGGAGAACGCATTAGCAACCGCAATAAGAACATCAGAATCAATTCTCCCTACGCGATCTTTCCTAAATACCACATAATTCCCACATAAAACCTCTGAGTCTAAAACCAATTATTTCAACCAGGTTTCTGTAAACGCGGGAACTTAGAAGTTAAAATCAATGTTATCAAGAAATAGGTGTATTTAACCTCTCACAGTCTGATACCCAACACAAAAATAACTATTCAGTTGTTTGGTAAAGTACCTGACATTACTGGTATACGTGCCCCATCCACAAACTCTTGGACAAAAGCTCTAGATGACCAATTAACTTCTCGAAAATTTCCTTTGAAACGACAATTTGAAATGAAGCCCAATGATGGCTTCAATTTAAAAGATCATGTAGAAGTCAACCTCAAAATGCTATGTATTCGATGAGACTTTTATTTAATTATAATGTTTGTCGGGTATCATACGGCCAAAGCGCTCTGAATTGAAACTAAGGCTAAGACTTTTTCCGAACAAACATAAAAGTTTTTCCGGCCTTGTTTTCACACACCACATGTGCAGCAATAAGAATTACTGAACACCGCCCCAAACTCAACAATAATGGTACACTCTGACCTGTCAAGGTTATGCGGTTGCACACAGCCAAACGTCATCGAAACACGTCAAAGCATGACAGCAAGGACACAGGGAAATTACCCAAACTCAGACCATTAAAATCCAATTTTGATACATGTTCTTCTGACCTATATTATCAACTTTCGCCCCACAAAAAGAACTACCACAAGTGTTTGACCATCCACAGAAATCTATCCTTCAGTGTTCATTTCATCGGCACTAGGGCAACAGCCATGATGTACCCCAACGAATTGGTGCGCTACAAGAAAACTAGTTTTGTGCATCCGCCTGGATTACAGACCTTCAAAACACAACGAAATTGGAAAAATGTGACAAGAATATTGGAGCGAATGTCGAAATTTACCAAATGTGGCATACATGGCAGCCAGTATATTTGGAAACCCGGAACTCGAAAAGCTATCCACATATTTTGGCTACTCATAGCGATGGCAGCAATTATGGGCTGTATTACAATGTACATCGTGCTGACGCAACGTTACGGAGAACATGTCCTAATCACAGTGGTGGAGACATCAGTTTTACCCATATATTTTATACGATTTCCTGCTGTGGCAGTGTGTCCCTTCAATCATATCAATTGGATGCGCTACCAGATGGCAGAGGAGAAATTTCTGCCTGACAATGCCGACGATGAGGCCAAAGAAGCATTCTACGATTTATTGGTGCTCATGGACGAAATTACTTTTGCAAGATTTACACCTATTGAGGTTTTTCTAAAGCGTAATTCGACACCTTCGGCTATTCAAAATATTGTCCTCCACGATTTGGCCCAATTTATGGCATTTCGTTGCGATGAATTGTTTGTGACGTGCATCTACGACGAGACTGTGTTTGATTGTTGCAAAATCTTTGTGACAGAACGCACGGAACGGGGCATATGTATGGTGTTTAATTCACTGATATCGGAGGAGTCAAAGATTAAAAAGGTAAATTCCTCTAAATGGTATACATTAAAGGCGTTGTTATGTTTTTGATATTCATGCCGCATTATAACTCCTACTGTAGCTAATTTCAGATACCGATATTATTGCTTTGAAATGGCTTACAGACAAATTTAGTGAATGGACTAAAAATTCCGATTCCTTCATCAATTGGATTATATGACAATACTAAAAGTCCTCTTCTTTTTGTCGACCATTTGTTCATTTACAAAAATTTTGTGAAATCTTTGTGTAACATAATTTAGCAACTCAGTGAACATTAACACTACCATAAGTTCAGGCAAACGCTTCAAAACGCAAGATAAACTACCTTGCCACCTTCCAAAACGACAAGAATACCTTCCAAAGGTACGAATATATTTGTAGTGACGGAATGGTGTGCTATACAGATCAAGCTGTTTGATCTCGTTTTAAAATACTTCGTCACCGACTACTTGGTATTTCCGTAGGGATCCCGTCGAATTCACCGGAGCTTCTAGATAATCTAAAGGACTTCATCGGCACCTGTTTTGCTTAAATTGTAGAGTAAGCATCTGACCACGGTGTCTGATCTCAGTGTCGGTGAACATCTTCTAGATATATCTTACAGAGACAGCAACGGTATTCAATGCTCTCCTCTCCTCCTGTTTTGTCTATCTCGTCATAACAGCTTCTGCAAAAGTCGTTTGATTCAATGTCTAGCCTCAGGGCCATCAATACGATATCATTTTAGACTATTGAAATCATTCAAGTGGGTAAAAATAGCTCGACCTCTTGCATTACATTTTGGCCAGGCCATCTTCACGATTATGCAGGTCCGGCCGCCAGCTGTTCGCTAGCACCAGAACTTTCTGTCTGAGTAGAAGCATGGATGTCGACAGGGCACAGTGTTTGAAAATCGCATTTTTAGTAACAAAAGTCAAAGTAACAAAATAATAGGAAAATAGGTCTCGGGTAAGAAATTGGGGGAATTTGGTTATGAAACATGCCCACCGCCCAATTATGAAATGGTAGAAATTTGGGCTGAAGTGAAGTTTATGTGTCACAGCTACAAAAATAAACAAGTAAGGAAAGGCTAAAGTCGGGCGGGGCCGACTATATGATACACTCCACTTTCTATCCGAATACAATTCAATTCGGTAATAATGTGAAAACGGGAAGGATTTTTGTATCCTGTAAATGTATGTGTTTGACAAAAAAATGTTAAATCGGAAAGGACATTTGTATGGGCGTATTTTGAAATCTGGAACGAAATAGGTGAAATATAATATGTATAGTTTGGCCAAAAACGGTTAAACATTTTGAAACAACATTTGTATCGGGGCTATATCTAAATCTGAACCGATCTTACCCACTTTCTGCGCAGGTGTTTGTAGTTGGATTATAAGATGTTTTGCTTAATTTAAAGAATATCGAAATATTGGGCCGCAAACATTCACACAAGTGTGGGTACTCAAATGAATGGAAATTTCCTGTAGATGTCATATATGCAAGACTATATTTTTGTGCACCCAGTAGACTCAGAGGTTGTAGTTTTAAAATTAATATTGTGCAGCCCGTACATCCCCAACACCTTCCTAATCTTCCGTAAAATGTACAATTTTAAATTATTGAATTTTTCATTACACAGCTTCAAATATTGTTACTTTTATTTGAAACATTTTATTCGGAATCAAACTCATCGTAACAGACAATAAACACCACAAAATAGCGTGAAATCGTTTTATTGTCTGCGTCTATTCCTTCCTGAATGTATTTTGTATATTATGTTTTCTTTGCTTTACTTTTATTTTATTTTTTGCTATTTCGAACCTATCACTGCTTTATGTCTAGTCTGTATGAAATTCGTAAAACGCATTTCATAAACGGAATTAATTCATGAAGCGGCGCAATTCCCAATTTTATCATATTTGAATCAAGTGACATATTTAAAAGATCATCTTACTTATCTTATTGAAATCTACGAAAGTCGCAGCTAAATTTTTGGATACTTGGGGAATTTCCGAAAATGTTGGTGCCTCCCACACCCGGGACTCCGCGGAACTTATTAGTTATGGCTTAGGAAATAACACAACATGTTTAATATCATTAACAAAAATATGGTATCACAAAATACCTCATATTGGTCACACTTTTTATACATTGTTATAACTCTAACTGCCTGACACACGATGTCGAAAGAAAATCTATGGGAACGAAAGCCAGTCACTCACTTTCCCATCAAAAAGTCAGAAGATAGTGGGTCACTATCTTCTGACTTTTTCGTCCGCATAGCCTTACGTGTTGTGAGTGAATGAAAATGTTGCCAGATAAAAAATCCACAAATAAACGCAAATATGCCAAGAATAATGATTTAAATATCCAAATTCTAACATATAATAAAAAAGTTGATATAACTCTTTCTCAGCTGAAATAACTGAAAACAAAAATAATGTAAACAATCAATATTTGGGGTTGTTTTTGTGTGTTGTCGAAAAGACTTCGACCGGGAAAAACGAAACACTTGGGTTTCAGGAGGTTGGAGCCACAAATTAAAGACATTCCTTAAAATTCCCTTTAGTAATACAAGGAACGCAATTGAAAGACCCTAAAAACAAAAAAACTCCGGCGAACGGAGCAACGAAAAGTATAAATGCGAGCTGCGTTCTGCACAATATGTGCAACAACAAGTGCCTCGACAACTCAATTGGTTCCTAAGAAGTTCGTGGCGAGATTATATCGAACGCCGAGGAAGAAGTATTGAGTAGAGAGGAGAGCAATATAAATGTAAAATGAATTTGTTTTGTGTTTCATTTATTTATGCTAGCGACAGACAAAACACAAGTGAGTGATTTTGACAATTTCATTCGCTCAGATGACAAGAAAAAGTTAGTGGGCGATTTTACACTGAAATGCTTACGTTTTCTTTCGCATAGATTTTCGTTCGCTTTGTCGTTCTGGTGCCTGTTAGTGGGTCCCAAATAAGCTGTTTGTCGCATGAGAGGCAAGCGAACGTTAACGTTCGACAGGCAATTAATTTTTGTTTTTACAATGCACTTTATCGCATAAATAACAATTTTTCATTTTGGAATATTACGAAAATTGCAACATTTACGATCAGAGAAAACTTCATTTCATTGAAGACATTTACATTTTTTCTAAAAAAAGAACGATCTTTTTCGTTAACTCTCTTGTACTAGCATATACTGATTATTGATTATTTCTCTTATTCGAACTATTTTTATATAATCCGAGAGCAAACTTCGAAAATAAATTTTGGGTTTTGTCATAGGTACAGGACTTGTAGTGTCGTATCACATAATAATGTGTATATCCTACCTCTCTTGAAGAGATACGCGGCTGGGACTATTCTTGAATTTAGGGGCACCAAGTTCATGGTTCTGATGACAGCCTGACTATTCGAATAGATGTTGAACCAAGTGTTCGTCACAAAAATTTGGGTTGATGTATACTGTAGCGACCAGACAAAGAACCAAGATTACTTCAAGCTTCTCGCAGCGCAGCCACCCTCCGCATTGGCGTCGTCTGTATAAAAATTGAGATAATGACTTCTTCTACGATTGCCACCCACCCAGTCATCCTTAGTTGGGATGGTTTATAGTTTTTGTCAAACAGAGCAGCATACTTATATGACAAAGTCCACCCAATGTGATAGCGATAGCCATTGCTATCGAGAGAAATCCTAATATGATGTAGGTCCCTGTTGATCCAAAAGAAAAAACAATTATTTCTAATTGTCATTCCAGCTGTCATATGATTGCCTTATATAGCATGGAGCAGAACATCTAATGTCTTCGCAGCATTTGTCCCTATCTTCCTCTTATGCTAATGCACATTCTCTGTGATCAGGTACCCAGACCCAGACCATTCCGCAGAAATATAGTGCGATGTAAACTTTATTCACTCGATGGAAGAAACCATTATATAGCCTATATAGTTTATTCTAATTTTTTATTAAATGGCTTAAAGCTGTTTATAGCTTGCCAGAAAAGGTCTTACTTTATAGGAATCAATGTGAGGCAATTCCGACTCTCTTTAAATTCTATTATAAACCGTTGATCCTGTGATTGCTCACTAGAAAATTTCCGGTTGGGACATATTCCGGACAAGGGGTAGTGCCTGCTATGCTCCTTGCATGTGTCACAGTCATATGAAAATCTGGTCGCCTTTTATTGAACAGTGTTCTACATAACTTGCTCATAGCTGGGATTTCTGCGCCCACCAAAAGTGGGTTTTGTTGCCCTTCTGCTTCGCCCAAACAATTTTCAGTGATGTACACACAATGGAATTCGATTTAACGTTGCACAGTGATTCAGAATTAAAATCCATCGGCCAAAATGCAATAACTTTTGATCAAGTAGACATTTTTGAGTTCTGTAAATAACCAAAATTAGACAAGGATAAAATATTTATTACAAACAAACTATATTTGGAACAAATATAGTTTTGGCGTCAAAAAAGCTAAGTAACCACAATATCTAATAAAAATCGCTTAAAATGTGTGAGAAACAGTTCGACAAAGACAAAAAAATACGTTTTTTTTTCAATTTTCAAAATCTGAAAAAAGTGAAAATCTGTTATAAAGGGTGATTTTTTAAGAGCTTGATAACTTTTTTTTTTTTAAAAAACGCATAAAATTTGCAAAATCTCATCGGTTCTTTATTTGAAACGTTAGATTGGTCCATGACATTTACTTTTTGAAGATAATTTCATTTAAATGTTGACCGCGGCTGCGCCTCAAGTGGTCCATCCGCTTAGTCCAATTTTGGCATTTCCACGTTTTTGAGTAACAGAGGCCCAATTGCTGCGAACGGCGACGAATCGATAATTGATGGTCATCATTAACATTGGCCGATACAGCTGCGATATTTTCTTCAGTTCGTACTCTACGTAAGCGTCTTGGTGGTTTAATGTCCAACAATGTAAATTTGGTGCGAAATTTAGTCACAATAGCCCGAATAGCCGCTTCAGTGGGTCGATTAAACTGACCATAAAATGGAAGCGTGCGATGAACTTTCTTAACAGAGCACGCATTTTGATAATAAAATTCAATGATTTGCAAGCGTTGCTCGTTAGTAAGTCTATTCATGATGAAATGTCAAAGCATACTGAGCATCTTTCTCTTTGACACCATGTCTGAAATCCCACGTGATCTGTCAAATACTAATGCATGAAAATCCTAACCTCAAAAAAATCACTCTTTACAAAAAAAATAAAATTTTGTTTTCGCATTATAAACAAATACGTTAAAACAAAAAATTAAAAATTTTAATTTTCCTAAAAATCAAAAAATACGAGAAGTTGTCGAATTCGAGCCGATTTCTAAAATATATCCTGATTTTTAATGTTAATATCTCAAAATAATCCTTGGCTCCTTGTCTAATTTGGTTTTTGACCGGATTCGAAAATGTCTGTTATTGAATTTTGGCGGATGGGTTTTGATTCTGAACCACTGTGCATCGCACATCTGTATCCGCCGGTTGCACCAATATCAATTTGACCTATAGTTAATATCTTGCAAAAAAATGATGCTCATAACATCCACAATATATTTCTGACAATAAGAATTATCTCAGACAAAAACTTACAACAGTTTTTCACTTCCCCATCGACCAAAAATTAAAACTGCGCAAGATCGAAATATTTGTTCTGTTCTTCTGGGCAAATTTTGATTATACTTATTTTGAAAACAACTGCTCAAATTGAGCAGCATTGATCTGACATTTTTTATAAATCTCTTCATTTATATAATTTTCCAAATATTTGTGCCAACAACTGACTCATCTTATACTGGACTGAAGTTTTCGGATAACTTGTATCCCTGGAGAATACGTGCAGCCGGAGAAGGAACAGGATTGTCATTTCTCTTGCGCTACAATAAAACTCTATACAGGCCGGAAGATAGAACTCCATTTGCATTTTCTGTAAGTTTTAAAATAAAAGGCAGAGTAAGCAAGAAAATCACGTCACTTAGTTATAAACTAGTAAGCTCATTCGAACAGACCTAATGCTCACAATTAAAACATATCAGGTTTTGATCAAAGAATCACAAGAATGGAATGATCCAGTTATCCACAATCTATACCCAAATACCCACAACGACATAACGGTGACACCGATAATTTCAGAAGCGTCGTCCAACACTCGCACTATAGATCCCCAGATACGCAATTGTCTATTCTCGGTAAGTTTTTTATTTGTAAAATATCCTAATAATGTCCCCCCTCCCACTTAACGAATTAGAATGAAGAATCAGAGAGATATGGTCGAATTGACGGCCTACCATTCAACAAACGGAATTGCCAGACCCAATGTAAACAGAAATTTGTCATGCAGCATTGCAATTGTACACTGTCACTATACTTTCCAGGAATGTGTAAGAAATTTAAATTTTTTTCAAGCTGAAGTAACTTTTCGATTTATAATTACAGCTGAGTATCCGGGCAGGGAGTGCAAAGTATCCGATTTAGAGTGCATTCACAGACATAAAGGTAGGTTCAGTTAGCACAATGCTAAAGGCATTAGGAATTCTAGCCTCCTTTCCACCATATATACTCGTTCGAGTAATTTGGAAAATACATAAGCGTTTAAAATATATGTTATGAGACCCACAGTGATCAGAGAGAAAATTGCGATAAATATAATTTTCATATTTACTTACACATAGATATTTTTAACTATATGAAAGGACCTCACCAGGATGAGTACATCAACGATACTCGCCGCGGAATGGTGTGTGACTGTATTGATAACTGCAACTCATTGTTGTACCTGGTGTCTGTAAATACACAGATATCATCCAAGTAAGATTTGTCATACACATGTTCCATTTCATGATATATATCTCTTGTAGCAATACGATTCCTGAAATATCGGCCGATATTTACTTTGGTCAGAACACCATTACTAAATATGGATCACGGTTGAAATACACCAACATGGATTTATTGGCGAATTTTGGCGGCGCTATGGGTTTGTGTTTGGGTGCCTCTGTGTTGAGCATAGTAGAAATCATTTATGCCACCATCAGAACCACCCTAGTGTTGATGGTGCTAAAATGGAATAGAAAGCGCAAACTGCGACGAGTGCAACATGTTAAGAGTATACGAGTACGAGTAAACGATTAATGGACTACGGAGCCAGACAAATTCATAATAAAGTAAATTATTATACAAGAAACTAGATTACAAGCTAGTTTTAAAGAATGTATGTTTAATGTGTAAAATTATCCATTTATGATTTATAATAATACAATATTAAATGCAATTTTCTGGCAAATATTTTCGTAGAACATTTTAATCCCTAAATGTCTTTGTTAAAAATACCTTTTTTACTTTCTTGAAAAAGGGTCCAATTGAACTATAAGGAGAGTAGCTAGAGGGATAAGATCATCCACAAAAATGATGTTCATAGAATTCCATAATATAGTTCTGAAAATACGAATCTCTCAGACATGAACTTACAACAGTTTCTATACCCTCCACTACATAATGGGGTATACTAATCTTGTCGCTCCGTCCACCCGTCCAGCTGTTGAAACCACGCTACCATCTAAACGAAAGAAGGTCCATAAATGTATCTTATATTCGTTGATCGGTTGGGATTGCAACTGGCCGAAATCGGTTCAAAGGGTAAATTGTTTTCCTCACAAGGCAAACAAAATTGGCAAACATCTTATATTTGAACTAGAAACACCTGTGGTAAAAATGTGTTGGATCGGTTCAGATTTATATATAGCTCCCATACAAATTTCGCTCCAGATTTGACCTTTTCCGCTCTAGAAACCACATATTATATCAGATTGCCTTCAGATTTGGCAAAACATCTTATATTTAAACTAGAAACATCCATGGTAAATATAGGTCAGATCGGTTCAGATTTATATATAGCTCCCATAGAAATATCGCTCCCGATTTGACTTTTTCCGCTCTAGGAACCACATATTGTATCAGATTGTCTTCAGATTTGGCAAAACATCTTATATTTAAACTAGGAACACCTATGGTAAATATAGGTCAGATCGGTTCAGATTTACATATATATAGCTCTCATACAAATTTTGCTCCCGATTTGACCTTTTCCGCTCTATAAACCACATATTTTAACAGATCTTCTTCAACTCTTTCAAATTATCTCATATCTCAACTGGAAACACCCATGGTGAAAATGGGCCATCGGTTCAGATTTACATATAGCTCCCATACAAATTTCGCCCCAAAAATTCCCCATACAAATTTCGGATAGACTTTTTCCGCACCAGAAAGCACGAATTTTCACAAAATGAGCTTAACACGTTATATTTGAACTGGATGAACTTTTTGTGAAAGTTAGTCACTATATTCCATGTTTGGATATAGCACCGATATAAATATTTCCGATTTGACAAATTGGACCAGGTAATATTAGCCTATGATTAGAAAGCGTACAAAAATTCTTCCCGTTTTCACTTTTTTACTGAGTTGAATTGTTTTCGGATAGAAAGTGGAGTGTCGGCCCCTTCCGACTTTAGCCTTTCCTTACTTGTTTGTTAATATTTTTCCTTCAAAATTTTAGATATTAAGAAATATCCATAACATTTATTCTTCCCTTGGTTGATCTATAATACTCTTGACATAAGGCTAAGTCAAATAACTTTTAGCTTGATCTGATCCATTGTCCAAAAAATCAATGCATTTTCGGGTCTGTCAATACTTTAATTTTTCGGAATTTTGGCATAAATAATTTCTACAGACAATATTATTCTTATATTTTTATATTCACCAAAAATTCCCTGGAAATGATAAAATATTTCCCGGTTTTCCGGGAATTCCAAATTTCTGAAAAAAATACCTAATAACACTATACCGATGCGAACGACGGTGTGAGCACTGAAATGAAGGATTACTTTGACTGAATGTCACTTATAAAATATAAATAAAATATTTTAGACATTTTTATCTATAGCTCCTTTTCTTCTGTCTAATGCAACTAAGGTTTTTTCGGCCTTTGATTTTTTCGGCAAAAATTGCATTTTCATTCAACACATAAACCTTTCAACAAATAATAACACTCACAAAGGCAGAAAAGTTGTAATAAATAACATGCCATCCAATTAAACCATACTAATGCCCAATATTAATCAATTTCCTCCCCTAAATTATCACTTTCCAACATTGAAATCCATATGGAATGTTAAACAGTCATATTTCCGGAAAGCTAGCTCGTTTTACGCTAATATTTAACTTCTAAAAAACGGTTTCTGGTACCAATGTTCTACATACACATTTTCTGTGTGTATGTAGAACACACCGCAGCGGTATATGGCTAGTGTAGAAAGGTCCATCAATCAGGAATTTTGCAGCTGGATCGAAGTTTTTTGTCTAAGTGAAAGTTATACACCAATCTAATCTAATGAATGCCTAATATAGACATGAGTTGTGTTTACCAATTATTAGCTCCGACTCCTCGTTTACAAACCAATCTAACGCATGAAGTTGTCATGAAAATGCAAACACAACCACTTCCGGTCATTATGAGTTTCCGTCAACAAGCAATTTAACACAGAAAGCTTTCACACTTTCACTCAAAGTGGCATAAAACTTTTAATAAACAACAAAGACCTCAATTAATGTATACACTCAATTACCTTCCAATTTGGTCAACTTCTTCCGCTATAGTAAATTCTCTTCACCAGAAAAGATCCAACTCCAACAGTATTGATTTGAAAGCTGTCACAATAACACACATGTTCTATCCTAATGAATTGGTTTACTACAAGAATACGAACTTCCAACATCCGGCTGGATTGCAGATCTTCAAGGCACCACCGCCACCGCCGCCGGCGCGGAAGCGCCAAAAGGAAGCTAAAATTATCGAGGGAATGGCGAAATTTTGCCAAAGCAGCATACATGGCAGCCAGTATATATGGCAACCCGGCTTGCGGCCAGCAGTACGTTTATTTTGGATATTGATCGTGGTAACGGCGATAGGGGGCTGCATCACCATGTACATCATGCTGACACAACGTCACAATGAGCAGGTCCTCATCACGGTGGTGGAGACATCCCGTCTACCCGTTTATTCCATACCGTTTCCTGCGGTGGCAGTGTGTCCTTTCCATCACATCAATTGGATGCGTTACAAGGCGGCCCAGGAGAAATTCCTTCCCCGCAGTGCCAACGAAGAGCTCAGAAAAATATTCCATGATTTGGTGACGGTTATGGAACAAATAACGTTCACCGGGCTGACGGCCATTGACGTTTTAAGGACGTATAAATCGATACCTCAGGCTATTCAAAATATCGTCCTCTTTGATTTGGCTCAATTTATGGCATTTCGCTGCGATGAATTGTTTGTGAAGTGCGTTTACGATGAAAGTGACGTCGATTGCTGCAAAATCTTTGTGTCCGAACGTACGGAAAGAGGCATATGTTTGGTGTTTAATTCGCTGATATCGGAGGAATCAAGGATAAAACAGGTAACTTCATTGATTGGCGGAATACAATTCAAAAATCGAAAAAAATAATTTTAATTTTAACATTTAATGATGTAGTCGACCGGACGTTACCTCGCTGTAATAGTTATTTTTGGTTGTATTCTTCCTTTTTCCTCTGGGGTATGCTTAAAGCTACACAGTGTAAATGCTTCTGGCCGGGGTTAAAGATTTTCTGGGGTATGTCCAAAGCCGGTTGCCTAAACGCAGACATCATTGAAAGCTGGCAATTAATAACTTTCAAGGATATCCTGAATGAATGGCCTATACTCTAATAGGTCTAGAAACCCTACATTAGCAACTAATTTTGAACAACTTTTTAACATATAATTTAAATTTCGAGCCCAAAATGTCAAATGCTCAATACCAAAGTGGTCAGTCTACATTCAGCCGGCATTGAAGCCACAACCATGTTCTATCCCAACGAATTGGTGCGTTACAAGAGCACAAACTTTCAACATCCTCCGGGATTGCAGACATTCACACCATCACCTCCACTGGCCCCCATTACAGGGCAAATGGAGAAAAAAATATTCCAGCGAATGTTGAAATTTTGCGGGGACTGTGTTCATGGTATCCAATATTTTTGGGAAACTGGCAACCGCCCAGTAGTGCGCCTCTTCTGGCTATTGATAGCGTTGACCGCCGTCGGCGGCTGCATCATCATATACAGCATGTTGACACGACGCCACAGTGAACAGGTCCTAATCACGGTGGTGGAGACATCCCGTCTACCTATTTATTACATAAATTTCCCTGCTGTGGCCGTGTGTCCATTTAATCACATCAATTGGATGCGTTACAAGGCTGCTGAGGAGAAATTCCTACCGCGCAATGCGAGCACAGAGGACAGGAAAATATTCTATGACTTATTGACGATTGTAGAACGCATGACTTTTACCGGCCTGGTGGCCATTGAAGTGTTGTTGGGTCGTAAATCGTTGCCTCCGGCCATTCAGAATATTGTCCTCTACGATTTGGCCCAATTTATGGCATTTCGCTGCGAAGAATTGTTTGTGCGATGTGTTTACGATGGGACTTACTATGATTGCTGCAAAATCTTCGTGTCCGAACGTACGGAGAGGGGCATATGTTTGGTGTTTAATTCGATTATATCAAAGGAATCAAGGATCAAGAAGGTAACAGTAAACACTCTAAAGAATTGAATTGAGATAGAATTGAGTGAACCAATATTCAAATCACGAGACTCGACAAAAGGGATATTAGAACACATATGAGCGAATTAGTCTGAGTCGTTTAGTACTGACGGGATAGAAACGCATTTAAGAATATACGTCTAGACACCTGTAAAGATCCACATAGCAACCCAGACTACTGCGATCTTTACAGCCAAATAGATTAGATTTAACTTTTAAAACACTTTCAGCAGAATAAATCCACTCTTTATACCCTCCATCGTGGGAAGAACACGTAAAAAGCCGTTAAGTTCGGCCGGGCCGAATCATATATATGCCACCACGGAAGTGTGCCCTAAATATATGGTGTATTTACAGACGTCATTAGGGAGAAACAGTTTGCAATTTCAGACAAAGATTATGTGACTAAAATGTACAAATTTCAAAGATTCGTTATGTTTCGGGTCCACATCTAGGTGAATTCTAGGTAAATCCGTTTGCTTAGTACCAGTTTTATTCTTGTTTTCATTTTGACCCTAAAAGTACGAATTTGGTGAAATACTCATATTTTGCGTGTCTACGAAGACAGAATGTAAACACTAAATTTCATGATTCTAGCTACAGCCGTTTGCTTGGTACACATTTTATCTTTATTTTACGCATTTACACAGTCAGAGCAATGTACACAACGAATTTCACTATTCTGACTGCAGTCGTTTGTTTGGTACCTTTTGCATACCCTTTTGCTCCATATTCTGCCTAAAAGTACAAATTACGAAAAATTCCATACACCAAACTACATTTTTTCCCCTTCGCCCTTATTTCCCGCATAAAAGGACAAACCTCCAAAAAATCCTTTATGTTCCGCGTCTACACATTTAGGTGAATGCCTACATCGATTTTCATGATTTCACCTTCAGCGATTTAATTGGTACCATTTTTATCCCTCATTTCCGATTGTATCCCTAAAAAGTAAAATTTTCGAAAAAAATCCAATTACACCGAATTTCATGTTTCTAGCTGTTGTCGTATCAAAAGTACCCCTATTTGTCCCATTTTGGCCGCTATTTTTTTTTAACTTTTTGGTGATTTAAAGTTACAAGTGGAATGGCCGTAACAAATTTCATGTCCATGTAAAACACAAATTTTCAAAAAAATGTTTAAATAATCCAAATATTACGGGGTATTTTCAGTCCTTGTTAGGAAAAATTTTTGCCTCTGGGCCGATTTGGCCTACTTTCAATCCCAACCGATCTGCAACCATAAGACACATTTACGGAAAATTTGAACCAGCTAAATCAATTCGTTCGGCCGCTAGCGTGCTTTCAACAGACAGACGTACATGGCTAGATCGTCTTAAAATTTTACCACGACCCATAATATATATATATACTTTATGGCGTCTCCGATGAATATTTCAAGGTGTTACAAACGGAATGATAACATGAATATATATATATAATATCCTTAGGTGGAGGTTATAAACATCTGTAGGTTCCGCATAGGACGCCAAACCGGTGCACAGTGGATCCTTTTTGGGGTTTGTGTAGCTAAAATCTGTAACTTTCATATTTATCATCATATTGTATTAAAATTTGGAAGGAACATTTATGATTATGTATTCTAGTTGTGTGCAACAAATTAAGTCCATACATTAACTATTTTTATACCCTCCACCTCCAGGATGGGGTATACTAACTTTGTCATTCCGTTTGTAACACCTTTAAATATCGACCTGAGACCATATAAAGTATATATATTCTTGATCGTCATAAAATTCTAAGACGATCTAGCCATGTCCGTCCGTCCGTCTGTTGAAAGCACGCTAGCTTCTAACCGAAAAGAGCTAGGACGTCTAAATTTTCCATAAATGCGTCTTATAGTCGTAGATCGCTTAAGATTGAAACGGGACGAAATCGGCCCAAAGAGAAAACTGTTTCCCTCACAAGGACTAAAAATACCCATAATAATACCTAATGTTTAAGCATGTTTTTTGAATATGTCTGTTTATATTTGCTTGATATTTGGTATGCGCATTCCCATTATAGCAAAAATGGCACCATTAAATAATTAAATTCTGTGTATACATTCCTCTGATTGCATAGACAAGTAAAATACACGGATTTTTCAAAATTCGTACTTTTTGGGGTTAAAATGAAAAAAATGGATAAAAAAGTGTCAGTCAAATGACAGCAGCTAGAGTCATGAAATTCTGGCTGTGTATACACGAAAAATAAACTGATTTTTCGAAATTCGTACTTTTTGGGGTCAAAATAGAAAAAGGGGATAAAAATAGTACCAACCAAATGACCGCAACTAGAGTCATGAAATTCGAAGTATACATTCCTTCGACTACGTAGACATGAAAAATAAAAGGTTTTTTTCCAAATTCGTACTTTCAAGGGATACAATGGGTACGGAGGTATAAAAATGGTACCAACCAAACGGCTACAACTGGAATAATGAAATTCGGTGTATACATTCCTCTGATTGCGTAGACACTTAAAATAAACAGGTTTCTGGAAATTCGTACTTTTTGGGGTTAAAATGAAAAAAGGGGATAAAAATAGTACCAATCAAATGACCGCAGCTAGAGTCATGAAATTCGGAGTATACATTCCTGTGACTGCGTAGACACGGAAAATAAATGGATTTTTCGAAATTCGTACTTCAAGGGATAAAATGGTACAGAGGGATAAAAATAGTACCAACTAAACGACTACAGCTAGAATGATGAAATTCTAATTGCGTAGAAACGTAAAAATGGTACCAACCAAATGGTCGCAGCTGGAATAATGGAATTCGGTGTATACATTCCTCTGCCTGCAAAATATTTTTTTTTCCAAATTCGTACCTTTTCTTTTACTACAAAAATTGGTTGAATCATGAAGTTTGGTTATTTTGCACTATGTACGTCTGATAATTTCAAAATGTGTACTTTTGGAATTAAAATAGATTGGAAACACAACCAACTGTAGCACCCACTATCTACCAATATTTATGGTATTTAAGCTTTTTGAAAATATAAATATAAGAATATTTATTTTTTGATTTTAAATAAATAATGGTTTGAAATAATTAAAATATTATATTTATTTATAAATTATGTTTTCAATATTTGTATTTGTAATATTACTGCACTGATTAATAAACTTATTAACATTAAAATCCTGCATTTTGCATCGGTTTAAGTTTGTTATTTCAACATTTTAATCTTCGCATACTACTTTATAGCATCATCATCCAGGGTTTTGGCATATTTGGTATATTTATTATTTAAGGATGATATATATGGATCTGAAGAATACAATAAATAATAAAAACATCCTCATTGGTAGAATATCGCGAACATTTTCTGGAGTGAAAGAGTCGTGTTTGCTTGTAGCTTTTATTTCTTGATTCATGTACATCTTCAGAAAGAAGCCCAATGGGAATCATCCCAAATTGTTCTATAATCCCTTTTTCATGAATAATGAGTTATATTTACTAATAAACAGCTTTGCATACATCGATATTTCAAATGACACGAATTGCACGAAACTCTTGATATTGATAATGATATCGAGCCCTAACCGCAAAATAACACACAATTTCCGATTTTTGTTTTTTGACAAATTGCATCTCAAAATTAGCTGTAAATGAACCGTTATGAAATTATAGTAGAAATAATTTTGACGTATGTGTACATCACAATATACATATTGTTGTCGACATTTGTATATATTTTCTGCCGCTACGTAAGGGTTTTGTTCTTGAATATAAGAGGTCATGTTATGAACAATTGGCGCGTCTCCTCATACTCGAACCAAGCAAGGTGTTCCAGTAGATGGGTATGCATTGGACCGTGTTTATACCGTACACCCAAACAACGCAGAATGTTATTATTTGAGAATGTTATTAGTTAACGTGAGAGGACCCACTTCAGTTTCAAATTTAAGAGCAGTTGAGAGAGGCGTGTCAGAAACTGGGAGACCACTTTAATATATGCTTCTGTCAGCTGTCATCCTCTCCAGATACGAACTTTGTTTGCGATAATATTAAGAACCTGCTCGCCATCTAACCCAAAGGACCTGTGGAAAAATTCAAAGAGGGTATGTGTTGAATTTAAAAGGAAAGGCACAAACACAACAGAGTAGTTTTGTATAATATTTATTACGATGTTTTCAAATCAGCGGTCGGATAGAGACTAAATGATTGTGCAGAAATAAAAAGGGAAAGAACATAAAAAGGAATTCAAACACAGAGTTGTTATGAGAAGGGTTGCCAGAATATAAATTACCAATTGTGTTGCTACACTTTTAACACTCCTTCTCAACACAATAACATAAATCAGTTCATTAAATTGTACATACATTTCATTTTAACATAAACCCATAGAATTAACAAATTTACAATGCTTTACTCTACATAAATTCTTTGTCAGTATATCGGACATCATCTCATTAGTTGACATATATCTGACTTCAATTTCACCCTTGGAGTGCATATCTCGGACATGGTGATATTTAATCGCAATATGTTTGCTCCTAGAATGGTACGTTGGGTTCTTCACAAGGCATTGCGCGCTCTGGTTGTCATTGTAGATTATCATTGGACCATTGTAGGGAAATTTCAATTCAGCTAACATCTTCCGAACATATGACGCTTCCGTTGCAGCTGCTGATATTGCTACGTATTCCGCCTCTGTTGAGCTGAGAGATACAACGTTCTGTTTTTTAGCGCACCAAGTAAAAACGCAATTTGCAACTACAAAAACATAGCCGGAGAAAGATTTTCTGTCGCTAGCATCTCCAGCCCAATCAGCATCCACAAAGCATTCGATGGGTTTACCAGTTTTCTTGTAACGGAGTTTATAATCAGCTGTTTTCTTTAAATACCGCAGTACATGCTTATATGCAGCCTCATGTTCCGTATGGGGGTCGCAATTCATCTGAGATAATTTCGTAACAGATAAGAGTATATCAGGGCGAGTAGATAAAGCTAAGTACATCAAGGTTCCAATTGCAGATTGGTATTTCGTTTTGTCTATTTTTCTACAGCTCTCGTTATCACATTTTACTTGAAATCCTGGATCTAATGGCGTTGAAACTTCTTTACAATCAGACATCCCATACTGCTCAAGTACATCGAATATATACTGCTTCTGTGATATAGTTATCGGACCAAGATCGCCTTCACGACTGAATTCCATCCCAAGAAAATATGATAATTCACCACCGTCAACAATCTCAAACTCTTTTGCAAGCAATTCTTTAATAATATTCAACTCAGACAAGGAGGTACTTCCGACGATTAAATCATCCACGTAAACCACAATTATGTTGTAAATCCCATTATGTTGTTTAATGTAAATGCATGGGTCACTAATACATGGAGAGAATCCAAGTTTCTTCAAAACTTCGTTCAGTTTGGAGTTCCATTCGCGGCCACTCTGCTTTAGACCATAGAGGGACCTTTTCAGTTTAAGTACTTTTCCTGGATTTTCCTTGTCTTCAAAATATGGTGGCTGTTTCATATAGACCGTATCGTGCAAATCACCGTTGAGATACGCGGAGGATACATCCAATTGGTGTAGATGTATACCATATTCTACTGCCAACCCAATTACCAGCCTTATATTAGCGTAGCGGACAACTGGGGAGAAAGTCTCGTTGTAATTTACACCATAACGTTGGGAACACCCTTTTGCCACAAGTCGAGATTTCAATTTATCTATAGCTCCATCTTTGTTCCTTTTCACGGCATAAACCCATTTACAACCTATGGCTACTTGACCCTCGGGTAAATCCGCTAGCTCCCAAGTTTTGTTCTTAATAAGCGATCCATACTCAATTCTCATAGACTCTTTCCAGTCCTCGGCATATGGACTATTTAGGGCATGTTCAACATCTTCAGGGGCTTCAATTTCACACTTACTCAATGCATGTAGTTCGTTATACAATTTTCGCGGCCGCCCTCTGGATCCATCGCGCAATAATCTTGGCCTTCCTGGTCCAATTCTAACAACTGCTTGTTCACTTACTTGCTGTTGGTTACCAACTTCTTGAGGATCGTTTTCTTCAGGTTCACCGTTGTTGGTTGTTGTTGTTGGTACCCAGGCAACATCTCCTTCTCGACGAACAGCTTCCTGAAATTCGTTTGATGGCTGTTGAAATTCAGATTCATTGTAGCTATGAACAAGATCTTCTACAGTTGCTTCTTCTCGATGAACTCCATTTTGCACAACGGGTTGTTCGAAATTTGCAGTATTATAATTAAATATAAAAACTTCGCCATCATTGTTGATTTCTTCGTCCTCATGAAACGTATTCTCCAAGAATATAACGTCTCTTCCGACAACTACCTTGCGATTATTGGGATTATAAAGTCTATAGGCTTTACTTTCTTCACTATATCCAATCATCACACATTCGGTACCCTTTGGAGCAAATTTGTTTGTCGAAGTCTTATTAAGTACAATTGCCTTAGAACCAAATATTTTGAAATGACCCACAGCTGGTTTAAATCCGTTCCACAATTCAAATGGCGTTTTATCGCGAAGAATCTTTGTTGTTGTACGATTTCTTATATACGATGACGTTCTTACTGCTTCAGCCCAAAACGATTCAGATAAACCGGAATGAATGATCATTGTTCTCGCCATCTCGACCAATGTACGATTCGCTCTCTCGGCGACACCGTTCTGCTGCGGCGTATACGGAACTGTTAATTGTCTCATAATTCCACATCCACGTAAAAAGTTATCAAAGTCATTATTAACATATTCGCGACCATTATCCGTTCTCAAGCATTTTATATTTCTACCCGTTTGTTTTTCGACTTCAGCTTTATAGTCTTTAAATGCTTGAAACACTTCATTTTTTGATTTTAAAAAATACACGGTAACATATCTCGAATAATCGTCTATAAAAGTCGCGAAATATCGTGAACCACCAAATGATACTCTATTTACCGGCCCGCACACGTCACTGTGAATAATCTGTAACAAATCATTTGATCGATTTTCCGATGTCTGAGGAAACGGTTTCACACATATTTTGCTTTTTGCGCACGTAGCACAATCTAACGAATTCGGCATATTTCTTATTTTAATACCACGCACTGTGTCTTTATCAATTAAATCTTTTAAACAGTTATAATTTAAATGTCCGAATCTATTATGCCATTTTATTGCCTCTTCATTCTGTTTCAACACACTGTAGCATTTATTATCCCGTTTTCCTTCTTTACTTTCGTAAATAAACAAATCGTTTTCTTTATGTGCCTTTAAAACACATATGTTCTCATCGTTCATTATCTTCACATAATTGTCTTTAAAAAGCACACTCATACCGCCGTTGGTTGCTTTGCTCACGGAGATGAAATTATGAGGAATCGATGTTACATGCAAAACGTTCTTTAATGTTATCTTAACACCATCAATGTCGACGTCACCGCGACCGATCGCCTCTACATACATATTGTTCGGTAACACCACTCTCTCCACACACTCTACATATGACGTAAATAACTCTCTCACACAACAGAAATGACTCGTCGCGCCGCTGTCAATGCACCACTTATTTCTATTCTCACTGTTTTTGTTATTGTCTTTGCTAAATGCCAGTAGCTGCGTCATAAAACATGAGTTTCTCTCCGCTGTCTTTGGTTTTGTGCATTTCGCTGCAAAGTGTCCCGGCTGACCACAGTTGTAGCATTTTTTGTTGTTCTGCTCGCTGTTTTTGTTTCTTCGATTGCGATTGTCGTTCTGTTTTTTGTGGTAGTTTGCATTCGTTTTTGTCTGCATGAGAGTCTCTGCTGTACCAGTGCTGCTTGCTGCGTTTTCTTTTTCGTGTTGTCTTGCACCCTCTTCCAACAGCTTCACCTTCAATGAACTGAAAGTAGGCAAGTTATCTCTTGCTTCGATTGCCACTACAAAGTTTTCGTATGTTTTCGGCAGACTTGACAACAATATAATTACGCATATTTCATCAGGCAACGAAATATCAACTTCATTCAAATTCTCCATCGTATTGAGAAATTCATTGACATGGTCTACAATTTTACCACCTTCTAGCATTTTCATGTACAAAAGCTTTTTGAACAGCATTATCTTTCTTGCCGGCCCTTTTGGTTGATGGATTTCTTTCAGCTTATTCCAAGCCTGCGCCGCTGTTGCGCATGTCTTCACATGATTCAGTTGCGTCGGTTTTACACATAGCAATATTGACGCCAATGCCTTCTCGTCTTTTGTTTCAAACATCAATGCTTCTGCGCCTTCTGGTTTGACTTCTCTGCCACAAGTAATACCCCACAAATCCGAATGCACTAACACACTCTTCATTTGAATACACCACGTAACATAGTTATTATCGTCCAGTTTGTCAATTTGCATTAAATTCATTGTGTTTTCTTTTCACAAAGAAATTTCTAATTTGAATTTGTATTCTAAAATCACACAGATTTTATTCTTTAAAGTTTTTGGGTTTTTAATATCTTTCTATTCACACAGAATATGTTCTTTTTCACTTCACCCACTGTTATGGCTGTCTGGGCCCATAACCTGTTGAATTTAAAAGGAAAGACACAAACACAACAGAGTAGTTTTGTATAATATTTATTACGATGTTTTCAAATCAGCGGTCGGATAGAGACTAAATGATTGTGCAGAAATAAAAAGGGAAAGAACATAAAAAGGAATTCAAACACAGAGTTGTTATGAGAAGGGTTGCCAGAATATAAATTACCAATTGTGTTGCTACACTTTTAACAGTATGAGTGAGGACATTTTGCATCATTATCGGACCGTTACGATTCTATATCATTTGCGATTAACATTTTCAACGATACGCTGATAAAAATTTAAGACATATGCCTAGCCATCGGCAACAAAACTCTTAATCAACTTGGATTGGTGGTGGCTGAACGTTCTACCATTGACATTACTGATCGAGATTTGCTAAGAGAACGGCAAGTCAATGTTGAAGACTTGCGTTTGTTTGTCGCAACAAAAAACCTCTATTAATTGCAAAGCAACATGTGGCCTTTGACAAAATTATAACTGCAGTAACAAATGACAGCGGCGGCCTTTTTTTCTCGATGCACCAGGAGGCACAGTTAAAACCTTTCTCATCAGTTTGGTATTAGCACTCATCCGCTCTCAAAATGGGATAGCTTTAGCTGATGCTTCCCCCGGTATTGCTGCTACATTATTGGATGGAGGACGAATGGCACATTCAGCGTTGAAATTACCATGGAATATGCAATTTGTCGATTCTCCAACCTGTAATATTGGCAAAAGTTCAGGCATGGCGAAAAGGCTCAAAACATGGAAGCTGATTGTGTGGTATGACTGCACCATGGCACATAAGAAATCCCTACAAGCGCTTAATCGGACACTTCAAGATTTTAGATCAAATACACAACCATTCGGTGGAACTCTTATTTTAATAGCTGGAGACTTCCGACAGACACTTCCAGTAATTCCAAAATCAGCACCCGCATCTCTGTTGATATGTACAAAAAATTAATCTGACCACCAATATGCGTGTACATCTGCATCATGATGACTCAGCAGATATATTTTCGAAACATCTACTGGATGTAGTAATGGAAAAGTATCAGTTGATGCAGTGAAAAGGAGTATTACATTTTCAAAAATTGTCATTCAGGAATCAATTCGGCAATTAATCGAGAAAGTCTTCTCAAAAATTACAACAAACTATGAAAACAAAGAGTGGTTTTACGTCCGTGCTATATTGGTTGCAAAAAACAACGATGTTAATGCAATCAATAGTTTAATTCTGGAACAAATTTCTAGGTGATTGCACACATTACAAATCGATAGACAGTATCATGAATGCGGATGAAGTTGTCACCTATCGAATTGAATTTCTAAATTCTTTGGACCTTCCAGGAATTCCGCCGCACATGTTATCTCTTAAAATTGGTTCACCTATAATTCTCCTAAGCATTGTTAGTCGTCCTCGATTGTGCATTTGTGCTAGAATTTCTGTCAAGAGACTAATGCGCAACGTCATTGAAGCAACGATTTTAAATGGAAAATCAAAGGAAATGATGTCCTTATGCCACGGCATTCCGATGATTCCCACCGATATACCATCCGATTTCAAACGACTACAGTTTCTGAATCGCCTAGAATTTTCAATGACTATAAACAAAGTACAGGGACAATCACTTGAAGTTTGTGGATTTAGTCTGGAAAATCCATTTTTTTTCACATGGTCAGTTATATTTTGCTTGCTCTCGAGCCCAAAAACTTTAATGTACTTGAACAAGGTGGAAAAATTGTAAATATCATTTATACCGAAGCACTCCAAATGAAATCGATGTCTGTTAGCCCACGTTAAAACATAAAAAAGTCAGCCATATCAGAATAAAATTTACATTTCACTTTACGTATACCGCGGACAATTCCATGGACTTTATTCTTATGCTTTACTGTCATTTTTATACAGACTCAGGGCAATAAATGATACAGTTTCACTAATTTTTGTAGCTAACCGATCAGTATTATCCCTGGAGAGCACGTGAGGGAGGTGAAGGCACTGGACTGTTCTTTAATATACGATACAATAAAAGCCTCGTCCGACCTGGAAGTAAACTTCCATTTGCATTTAGTGTAAGTAATAACATTTATTGCCATCGATATTTCATTCACATGTATATGACTTAGCAGATATTGATTAAAGAATCGGACGAATGGAGTGACTCGCTGTACCATATTCTATATCCGAATACCTACAATGATGTAATGGTAACACCAATTATTACGGAAACTTCCATCAACGCACGGGACTTGGATCCCCAGAAACGCAATTGTCTGTACGATGTAAGCTCGCAGGATAAGAGGTTTTAGTGTTTCAAAACTTATCTCTTTATCTATTCTTTGTTTAGAATGAGAAGTCGTCGAAATATGATCGAATTGAGGGTCTACCCTTTAACAGGCTGAATTGTCAAATACAATGTGAACAGAAATTTGTCATGCAGAGTTGCAATTGTACACTGTCAATGTTCTTCCCGGGAATGCGTAAGGACTTTAAATTTATTACAATTTCTTAGGTGGTATCATTCTCTTTCCATAATTACAGCTGAATATCCGAATAGAGAATGTAAAGTATCGGATTTGGAATGTATCTACATGCACAGAGGTAAATATAGCACCAAAAAAGATCATATATAATGTGCCTGAGCTATTAGATCAATTAAAATAAAATGTTAGCGCGAGGTCTAGAAGAAACGATAATATGGTCAAAACTCCACTCCACTTATATACTTTATTGGAAATCACATGAAGAATTAGGAAAATTATATATTTATCTCATTTTTCTTTGTAGATATATTTAACTATTTAAAAGGACCTCTCCAGGATGAGTACATCGACGATACTCGCCGTGGAATGATGTGTGATTGCATTCACAACTGCATGTCCTTGCGATTTTTGGTGACTTTAAACTCACAACCAATACTCAGGTATTGCTATCATTTGTCCTTTTTCTCAGTTCACACGATCTAACATTTATATACTCTGCAGTGAGAATAAAAGTATTCCTGAAATCTGTGCGGATATTTATTTTGTTAAAAATACCATGACCAAATATGGAGCTCGTTTGCAATACACATGGATGGATTTAGCGGCGAATTTCGGCGGCGTCTTGGGTCTGTGTTTGGGTGCCTCCGCCCTGAGCATGGTTGAAATAATTTATGCCACCCTCCGAACCTTCCTAATGCTGATTGTGTGGAAATGGAACAAAAAACGCAGGTTACGACGGATTCATGGTGTTATGAGTATCAATGATATGTGAAAATAATCGAATACATAATCTAGTAAATGTATATGTTACATATGATGTTATAGAGCACATACAGAGTAGATAAATGCGACAAATATACCACAAATACACAAATATTTGGAAAGTTGTTTTTCTCGTGGATGTCATAATTTAGTCCGAAAGGACACACAAAGAACAAGTAAGGAACTGAATTCAGTATTTTTAATTTAAGATCCGCTTCTTATGCATATGGCATTCGTAAATCTGCTGTAACCGCCGCCAAAAACGTAGCCACCATATCTGGACAAAAACATTCAGCTTTATTCAGTGATGATTTCATCTCATTACTAGCCAACAGATTTTAATGCAAAAACATATTTTGAACAACAAAAAATTATGATACAAAAATTAAAAATCGATACAATCAATTTTACGTTAACAGGAGAACAATTAGAGCGAAAAGTAGATACGACGAAAAGTCTCGAAATGGAATTAAATTATATTATGCATTATTACCTACTTTATTCAATTTGTCCACCTGTTCCAGCAAAACTGTTGGACTAGTAATGTATTAATTTAAATATTAATTTAATGACGAAATAAACGACCAACGATATGTTTTGTAAGGATACTAGGCCAATAGATAAACTGGAAAGATGTTTCAAAATAGCTTCTATGTAAAATGGACAGATTAAATATCTGTCCTTTTACATTTGTCCATTTGTGAAATTTAAAAAAAATTGACATTTTATACTTTTCTGAAAAGTAACATATTGTAAAAATGCACATTTGAAACCGAATATGTTGCAGGAAATTTTTTATATAAAAGAGTTTTTTAACAATTATTTTCAGTCAATCTATTGGTCTATCAGCTTTACAATACAAATCTTAAGGTCTAAATCGGACTTCATTTGTCGGGAAAAAATATTCTGAAGAGCTTACAAACGTACATATCGTCGGCTAAATACTATTTTTATACCATACACCACTTCGTGAACTAGGTTATTATAAGTTAGTTTCGCGCCAAATGTTTGTAACACCAAGAAATAATCGAGCTAGACCCACCTTTAAGTATATCGATCGGCTTAGAATCACCAGCTGAGTCGATTTAACGATGTCTGTCTGCCCGTCCGTCCGTCTGCTGTCCATCTAAGCTTGGGTCGCAATTGCTGTCCGATTGTAATGAAACTTGTTGAAATTATTTCTTCTGCCCAAGGACCATCGGTATTGAATTTGGAGGAAATCGGTTCAGATTTAGATATAGCCCCCATACAAATGTCGTTCACGATTTGACTTTTTCCGCCCTATATAGCACATATAGTACCCGATTTTCTTCAAATTTGGCTTAACACCTTATAATCAAACTAGAAATACCTGTGGCGAATGCGGGTTAGATCGGTTAAGATTTAGATATAGCCCCATGCAAATGTCGCTTCCGATTTGACATTTCCCGCTCTAGAAACCCCATATTGTACCCGATTTTCTTTAAAATTGGCACAACATTCTATAATCGAACTAGAAACACCTATGCTGAAAGTGGGTATGATCGGTTCAGATTTAGATATAGCCCCCATACAAATGTTGCTCCGGACTGTTTAATCGATTTTGGCCAAACTTTACACATTATATCTCACCAATAAACATACATAGTGAAAGCGGGTCACATCGTTCCAGGTTTCAATATAAATGTCTTTTCCGATTTAACATTTTTGTACAGGATTATACAGGATGCAAAAAAACCTTCCCGATTTCACTTTTTTACCGAATTGAATTGTAATGATATAGAAAGTCCGTTCGTCTTTAGCCTTTCTTTTCTTGTTTGGGAGATGTACATATGTCCATACTTTGGCATAACCCAAATGGAGCCCCATTCTGATCTATTACAGAAGAAAATCTAGAAACTACATCTTACATCGGATCTTCATCAAATTATGCAGATCATAATACTTTTCAACTAGGAATACCTACGTGAATGAGAAATATATAGGCCCATGTTTTGGACCAGGTCCAAAATGTTGTTATAGGCCCCCTTTTGAAATATGAGAACGTATGTCTTCAGCTGAGCCGCCAGTAGTTGTTATTGTACTACCGAGGTATCAGAAGGACTCTACGAAATCAATAGGGTTTCAGTTTACTGTAAATGGTTGGTGGTTGTTAGAGTTAACGCGCATAATTTTGGTTTTCGGAATATTAATGCACAGACCGATTTGTGCATTTCGCAACGTCATTTAACATTTCAGTTATGTCTGAGTGTTTGTGGAAAAGAAGACAGATGTCGTTGTTGACATGAAGCCATCCAGGACGATATTAAAAAGCAGTGGGGATAGTACGCAACCTTGCCGAACTCCTTTTTGTAAAGGGTGATTTTTTAAGAGCTTGATAACTTTTTAAAAAAAAAAACGCATAAAATTTGCAAAATCTCATCGGTTCTTTATTTGAAACGTTAGATTGGTCCATGACATTTACTTTTTGAAGATAATTTCATTTAAATGTTGACCGCGGCTGCGTCTTAGGTGGTCCATTCGGAAAGTCCAATTTTGGGCAACTTTTTCGAGCATTCCGGAATAGCCCGAATTTCTTCGGAAATGTTGTCTTCCAAAGCTGGAATAGTTGCTGGCTTATTTCTGTAGACTTTAGACTTGACGTAGCCCCACAAAAAATAGTCTAAAGGCGTCAAATCGCATGATCTTGGTGGCCAACTTACCGGTCCATTTCTTGAGATGAATTGTTCTCCGAAGTTTTCCCTCAATATGGCCATAGAATCGCGAGCTGTGTGGCATGTAGCGCCATCTTGTTGAAACCACATGTCAACCAAGTTCAAATATCATCTCACGGTAGCGCTCACCATTCACAGTTACGTTACGATTCGCACCATCTTTGAAGAAGTACGGTCCAATGATGCCACCAGCCCATAAACCGCACCAAACTGTGACTTTTTCTGGATGCATTGGTAGCTCTTGCAATGCTTCTGGCTGATATTCACTCCAAAATCGACAATTCTGCCCATTGAGCCAAAAATGAGCTTCGTCGCTGAACACAATTTCTTTCTTTCTGAACTTTCTTAACAGAGCACGCATTTTGATAATAAAATTCAATGATTTGCAAGCGTTGCTCGTTAGTAAGTCTATTCATGATGAAATGTCAAAGCATACTGAGCATCTTTCTCTTTGACACCATGTCTGAAATCCCACGTGATCTGTCAAATACTAATGCATGAAAATCCTAACCTCAAAAAAATCACTCTTTACATGTATTTGGCCACTGAGGAGCTGTCCATGTCTTATGCGGCATGTGGTCCCATTATATAATGCCATGATGAGGCGGATTATTTTTTTTGGTACTCCTTTGCATTGCAGTGTCTTGTATGTCACATCGTGCTTGAAGGTATTGAATGCTTTCTCGAAGTCTATGAAGCAAAAGTAGAGTGGGGTGCTTCTTAAATTATACACGTTTAGTTTTCTCTTGTAGAATCATGAAATTTTAAGTATTTTTTAACAGACATTCTCCTATTTAATTTGACACTTATACAGATATCATAGTTGCACCATATGTAAAGGGTGATTTTTTAGCTATTATCTTTTTGGCAACTTTGGTTTAAACAGCTGACGTACGTTTCGTGTTTTGTTTCACTGTCAAACATATTCAGTTTGGTCTATAATTTAACCATGAATCGTCTTACAAACGAACTACGCTTGCAAATTATTGAATTTTATTATCAAAATGCGTGCTCTGTTAAGAAAGTTCATCGCGCGGTCAGTTTAATCGGCCCACTGAAGCGGCTATTCGGGCTATTGTGACAAAATTTCGCACCAAATTTACATTGTAGAGTGCGAACTGAAGAAAATATCGAAGCTGTATCGGCCAGTGTTAATTATGACCATCAAGTATCGATTCGTCGCCGTTCGCAGCAATTGGGCCTCTGTTACTCAAAAACGTGGAAATGCCAAAATTGGACAAAGCGGATGGACCATTTGATGCGCAGTCAAGGTCAACATTTGCATGAAATAATCTTCAAACATTAAATTATATGGACCGTACTATCGATTCAAATAATGATTTCATGCATTTTTCTGAATTTTATGTGTTTTTTTATACTTTCCTATAGCTTTTAAAAAATCACTCTTAATTTAATCTCCTATGTATTTGATCATAGTTGCACCTATAAGTATTGAAAATAAATTAACTCCATTTTGCCTGTAGGTTCAAGTAAAATGACATCTTTCAGTAGATAAACGGAGCACATGCTAAGCGGACAATCGGTAATCCCAAGTGTAATGTTTTAGAAGTTTTCCAAATGGAACCAGACTACAAGTTCAGAGTGCCTCAGATACTTGAAACATCAAGGCGTGTGATTCTTCATATTAAAGATGACTGGCACCTTGTAGCAAGCGTCTTGCTATATATAAACCCTGTCCGAATGAAGACCATGCTAATCAGCAACTCATCTTAAATCAAACGATTATTGAAACCTCAGAGCTCATATGCTCCTCATAGGAATTAAACGAATCAATATATGTATTTCAATAAATTTCTTTATGACGGATTCAGGTATCCCAATGTACATTTTCAAAGTTCTAATGATGTCGCGAACCATGCGTGATAGCATTTGTGTTATTATCGACAAAGTATCATATTTTGTTTTCGTTAGTTTCCCCAACATTTGACTAATACCTATTTATTTGTAAGTATAGTTTACTTTTAAAAACAATAACATAAAGAAAATTAGTATTTATAAGGATAGAAATGTATGCAATAAATTTATATTGAACTTATCTAGCCGAGTCAATGGTATTATTTTGATTTTACAAACCAAATATTTTAAATAAATAATTAAAATTTTACTAAATTGAACAAATTCTGTGTGGTTATACTCTAAAAGCCTTTTCTAAATACATGCCAATTTGTTATGGGGTCTGCCATTAGAAATCGACCTTATGTCAATTTCGGCTCGATTTTGCCCATAGTCTGCAAAGGCTGTAAGCCAAATGGAAATGCTTTAAAAACTTTTTTCAGGCCGGTTTTCACAAATTACATGTTCTTAAATAAGAATTATTAAACTCCACCATGACAATGGTCTTCGGATTCAAACAGACGTCCTTGGAACTCCCAAAAGAACGACAGCTCGGAGAGAGGAAGATTTTCAGCTCATTAAAATCCAATTTTGCTGTACTTGCCTATAATTTCAACTTTCATCAACATGAAAAAACCTACCTCAAGTGCTTAACAATCAACAGAACTCTATCAGTGTTTATTTCATCGGCATTAAAGCAACAGCCATGATCTACCCCAATGAATTGGCGCGCTATAAGACTACCAACTTTATGCATCCGACTGGATTACAGACCTTTAATACACCACCACCGCCGCCATTACGCAATCGACAAATGAAGGCGAGAATAATCGAACAAATGTCCAAATTCAACAAGAGCAGCATACATGGCAGCCAGTATATTTGGAAAACCGAGACCAGGAAAACAGTGCACCTATTTTGGTTACTAATAACGATGTCCGCAATTGTGGGCTGTATTACCATGTACTTCATGCTGACGCAACGCCATGGCGAACAGGTCTTAATGACGGTGGTGGAGACCTCCCGTCTACCCATTTATTTCATACGATTTCCAGCGGTGGCAGTGTGTCCCTACAATCACGTCAATTGGGTACGTTACAAGGCGGCCGAGGAGAAATTTCTACCTCACAATGCAGACGAGGGGGCGAAGCGAGCATTCTACGAGTTATTGTTGCTCTTGGACGAAATCACCTTTACAAGACTCACGCCTATTGAGGCTTTTTTGAGGCGTAGCTCGATACCACCGGTCATTCAAAATCTTGTCCTCTACGATTTGGCTCAATTTATGGCATTTCGTTGCGATGAATTATTTGTGAGGTGCAACTACGATGAGACTACAGTGGACTGTTGTAAAATATTTGTGATGGAACGCACAGAGAGAGGCATCTGTTTGGTGTTTAATTCTCTGATATCCGAGGAGTCGAGGATGAAGAAGGTAATTTCTAGAGAGTAATTCGATAAAAAAATCTTGAAAATTTAAAAAAAATAAATGAACTTGACTAAGAGCAATATCAGATCTAACTCCTTGTTTTCCTTGTTTTCCTTGATTTGTAGTTTTCGGACAACTTGTATCCCTGGAGAATACGTGATGCTGGCGAGGGAACAGGCTTAAAATTTCTCTTACGATTCAATAAAACCCTTTACAGGCCCGGAGATGAAACACCCTTTGCATTTAGTGTAAGTTTTGAATAGAAGGCCAAATATAGCGGAAATAATGCCCACATATATACAACATAACAGATTTCAATTAAAGAATCCGAAGAATGGAGCGATACTCTACATCACATTTTATATCCAAATACCTATAATGATCTAATGATAAAACCGATAATTACGGAAACTTCTGCCAACACTCGCAGTCTAGATCCACAGATACGCAATTGTCTGTTCTCGGTGAGATCAATGTTTGTAAAATATATTATTTTTGTAAACACGCCTTTTGGTTTAGGCAGAAAAATCGCAGAAATATAATCGTATTTACGGCCTGCCATTCAACAAACGGAATTGTCAGACCCAATGTGAACAGAAATTTGTCATGCAGCATTGCAATTGTACTCTGTCACTATACTTACCAGGAATGCGTGAGTAATTTTTATTTATTTCAAGCTAAATTTATTTAATGGTTCTTTTTGCGGTTCATAATTGCAGCTAAATATCCGAACAGGGAATGCAAAGTATCTGACTTGGAGTGCTTTCACAAACATAAAGGTAAATTCAAAGACTTCTCGCCAGCTAAAACAAAGCCATGGATATGTAATTGCTAATCTACTAGACACTAGTGTATAAAATGTATGAGGGTAGTGTACCCCCTACACATTTTTCAATTGTAATTCAAAATACATCACTTGAAATTCAAAAGACACCAGTTGAAATTCAAAAAATATCACTTGAAATTCAAAAGTTCCATTTGAAATTCAAAACTCGTCATTTGTAATTCAAAAGACAACATTTGAAATTCAAAAGTCGTCATTTGTAATTCAAAAGACATCATTTGAAATTCAAAAGACATCATTTGTAATTCAAAATACATAAAATAATCGCAATTGTATAAATACATAAATAAATAAATAAATGCTACCCAACCTAATGTATATTTTGCTTAAATAATTTTGTTTACCCTTTTTGAATTGCAAATGGAGTATTTTTTGAATTACAAATGGAATAATTTTTGAATTTCAAATGAAAACTTTTGAATTTCAAATGGTGTCTTTTGAATTAATTATGACGAGTTTTGAATTACAAGTGAAGAGTTTTGAATTTCAAATGATATTTTTGAATTTTAAATTGATTTTTTGAATTTCAATTGATAATTTTTGAATTTCTAATGTAATTTTTGAATTTCAAATGGTGTCTTTTGAATTACACTTGAAAATGGTGTAGAGCTTGTTGCATGTTCTTCCACTTACTTCCCGTCGTTAGGAAAGTCTTTCCAATAATTGTTTGGGGCTACAACTTTGTTCGCCTGAAATAATCGCATTTGTATTATATTTTTTTCCTCCCTCTATAGATATATTCAACTATATAAAAGGACCTCACCAGGATGAGTACATCAACGATACTCGTCGCGGTATGGTGTGTGACTGTATCGACAACTGCATGTCATTAATCTATTTGGTCTCATTAAATACGCAGCAATTACCCGAGTAAGTTTTGCTATTCGAATTACCCGCGGTACTATTAATTAAGATTTTTTCTTTTAGTAATGGCATTCCCGAAGCCTGGGCCAATATTTATTTCGGCCAGAAAACCATGACCAAATATGTAGCTCGGCTTAAATACACCAAGATGGATTTATTGGCGAATTTCGGAGGCGCTATGGGTTTGTGTTTAGGTGCCTCTGTCTTGAGCATAGCGGAAATTATTTATGCCATCATCAGGACGACTTTAGTGTTGATGGTGCTAAAATGGAACAGAAGACGCAAGCTGCATCGGGTGCAACTTGTAAAGAGTTTCAACGCTACGAAAGACTAGTCGAATATGTGGCCATTAAATTAATGATTATGTTAGAGTACAATTGAACAATAGTTAATAATATCCACAAGTATTTCAAATGGTGTCTTTTGAATTACACTTGAAAATGGTGTAGAGCTTGTTGCATGTTCTTCCACTTACTTCCCGTCGTTAGGAAAGTCTTTCCAATAATTGTTTGGGGCTACAACTTTGTTCGCCTGAAATAATCGCATTTGTATTATATTTTTTTCCTCCCTCTATAGATATATTCAACTATATAAAAGGACCTCACCAGGATGAGTACATCAACGATACTCGTCGCGGTATGGTGTGTGACTGTATCGACAACTGCATGTCATTAATCTATTTGGTCTCATTAAATACGCAGCAATTACCCGAGTAAGTTTTGCTATTCGAATTACCCGCGGTACTATTAATTAAGATTTTTTCTTTTAGTAATGGCATTCCCGAAGCCTGGGCCAATATTTATTTCGGCCAGAAAACCATGACCAAATATGTAGCTCGGCTTAAATACACCAAGATGGATTTATTGGCGAATTTCGGAGGCGCTATGGGTTTGTGTTTAGGTGCCTCTGTCTTGAGCATAGCGGAAATTATTTATGCCATCATCAGGACGACTTTAGTGTTGATGGTGCTAAAATGGAACAGAAGACGCAAGCTGCATCGGGTGCAACTTGTAAAGAGTTTCAACGCTACGAAAGACTAGTCGAATATGTGGCCATTAAATTAATGATTATGTTAGAGTACAATTGAACAATAGTTAATAATATCCACAAGTATAGCTCTATTGCACAATGATTTAAAAACGGATATCTTTTTAAGCTCGTTTAGTGTGCGGAGTCACTTCTAAAAGAATATTTAGCATGCATAGATTTATTATTACATATTATAAATAAATATAACCATGACTTTCGTGTTTAGTTTTTATCTAGGATTGTGCTCAGATACTTCACACTGTCCGAAAAAATAGCTCTGAGCCGTTTATTTATGTTATGATCATCCATTTGTAATCTTCCTGTTTGTAATAGTCCCAGAAGAAAATATTTTCTTAAAAAGATTCTAAGATTACCGAGATTTACACCCACATACGCCATCATGCTAGAAACTGGTATTCAAAATGGTCATATTTACACATTGGAATCGAACTTAACATATATAATTCGAGTTCTGTTTGATTATAACGAAGAAAGATTGTCCCATAAAATAGCTAAAAAGATACTACATCATCAAATATTTTGGGAAAAAAGTATAAATATGCCGATGTCGGATAATAATATCGAGCCCTTTCTGGAAAATCAAAAACAAAACAGCATTGGATATTCAACAAGTATCATTTGATTCAAACTTTAAATGTTAGGAATAAAAACCAAGCAATGCACAAAGCCAGTCACACAAGCCGTTTTTATACTAATTTAGACCCTACTGTTGGCCAAACATATTTAATTTAAATCCAGATATAATGTGGATTTGTAAGGCCAGAAGTGACTGGATTGATATAAATGGCAGCAAGTACCGACCAAATATAAATCGACAGTGTTCAATGTGCAACATGAGAGAAATAGAAAATTTGCAACATTTTCTAGGCCGCTGTCCAGCATTGAAAGAATTCCGATTAATGTTCTTCCAAAAGGTTTTGCTTAATGAAGGCGAATTAGTAAATATATTAAATGGTGTAGTCATTAATTGGAAGGCACTAGTAAATTTTATAAAAATGTGTATTCAATACAGGAAACTATTATTGTTTGAATTTAATTTCTGAAAACCAAAAACCTATATATTTCATATTGTGTCTAGAATGAAGACTGACGATCACAGGTCAATGTAAATCTATATAAATATATAAAAGATTTGCGTGACTGAGTGACTGACTGATCACTCCCCAGACCAAAAGGCTAGAGCTAGAATCATGAAAAGACAGGGTTTTTCGAAATTCGTACTTTTAAGAGGGATACAAATGATACCACCGCAATGACCAAACGGCTGGGCCTAGAATCCTGAAATTTGGTATGGGCATTCCTCTTACGACTTGAAGGCATCCCGAAAAGTGGATTTTGAAAAATTCGTACTTTTGGGGGGTTAAATGGGGCAAAAAGGGACAAAAATCGTACAAACAACACGACTGAAGCTAGAATCATGAAATTTGGTGTGTACATTTCTCCTACAGCGTAGAGATCAGCGCAAAGTAAAACGATTTTTCAAAAGTTGTGATCGTTCACAAACGATTTGCCCTGAAAGTGATATCCTTAGACTAAGGCAATTTCAAAATATCAAAAAGCAGTTTGAATACCGATAAATACCAACCCATTTGAAAAATTTCCGCGTACGAAGTAGCGGGTATTTGCTAGTATTATATAAATTCTTTTATTTACCATTTAATTACATATATTGCTAATAATTATCTATAACAAACAAAATGTAAAATTATGATAAATAAAGAATATTACTACTACTAGTCCCAGAAGAAAAAAATCAGATGCAATAAGGTCAGCAGAACTTGGGAGCCAACGAAATGTGGAGTTTCTTGAAATCTGATTATTTGGCCATTTTCTCGGCAATTCAGTCACAACAGGAAGGATATATGAAATCTTGTTGCAAACGCACAATATTGAAACTTTCGGTGCAATTCTGTAAAGGAAAACTACTTCAATAGCAGCATTCATTCCAGTATATCTTACTGTATTCATATGTAAGGTGTTCTATGTGAGAATTTATCGTATCTTTTTAATCAAACGCTATAATACTTATGTATATTGTGCTTGAGATGGAAGTACAAATTTTTGACTATGCTGGTTCGCACGCGAAAAAGACAGTTATTTGTTAATTTTATCCGTCTCTGTTTTTGGATAGTATTTATTTAATTTTCATTTGGTGGATATAGATAAATCTAAAATAGTAATTTTGAAACTCACACACAGTCAAAGGAATGTGTTTGTCGATATGCACTATTTTAGCTGAACTACTTCGTATGTATAATTTTTATAATGTTCTATCAAGTTTTGAACAAAATATTACAACCATTAATATCCTCGATCTCATGTTTCTAGATTCAGCCAGCCAGTTTATAACTTTTTGCACTTCTTTCCCAAAAAGTACACATTTTGAAAAATCACTATAGGTAACATGTGTATTTGCTTCCCCTAAAAATATGTACTTTATTTGGTAACACATTTATTCCTTGTTGTCCCGTATCCCCCTTTTAAGTACAAATTTAGAAACATCCATTTATGTTCCGCGTTTACGTAATTAAATGATTGTACAGCATTTTTATCTCTTTTCGTCCCGCGCACCCCTTAAAAGTACAAATTTCGAAAAATTAAACTACTACTAAATTTCACTATTCTAGCTGTAATACTAAATTTGGTACCATATTTATCCCTTTTTGTCCCGCTCGCCCCTTAACAGTACAAATATCGAGAAATCCATTTATGTTGCAAGTCTAAGTTTTCAGAGAAATTTAAACACTAAATTTCACGACTATAGCTGATATATTTTAGTTGGTACTATTTTTATCCCGCTCATTGTTTATAAGTACAAAATCCGAAAAATTCGTTTAGATTTGCTCTTCTCGTTGTCAGAGGAATTTAAATACAAAATTTCACGATTCTAGCTGTAATAAAGGGTGATTTTTTAAGACTTGATAACTTTTTTTTTAAAACAAACGCATAAAATTTGCAAAATCTCATCGGTTCTTTATTTGAAACGTTAGATTGGTCCATGACATTTACTTTTTGAAGATAATTTCATTTAAATGTTGACCGCGGCTGCGCCTCAAGTGGTCCATCCGCTTAGTCCAATTTTGGCATTTCCACGTTTTTGAGTAACAGAGGCCCAATTGCTGCGAACGGCGACGAATCGATAATTGATGGTCATCATTAACATTGGCCGATACAGCTGCGATATTTTCTTCAGTTCGTACTCTACGTAAGCGTCTTGGTGGTTTAATGTCCAACAATGTAAATTTGGTGCGAAATTTAGTCACAATAGCCCGAATAGCCGCTTCAGTGGGTCGATTAAACTGACCATAAAATGGAAGCGTGCGATGAACTTTCTTAACAGAGCACGCATTTTGATAATAAAATTCAATGATTTGCAAGCGTTGCTCGTTAGTAAGTCTATTCATGATGAAATGTCAAAGCATACTGAGCATCTTTCTCTTTGACACCATGTCTAAAATCCCACGTGATCTGTCAAATACTAATGCATGAAAATCCTAACCTCAAAAAAATCACTCTTTACTTTAGTTGGTACCATTTTTATCCCTTTTCGTCCCGCTCTTCCCTTAAAAGTACAAATTTCGAAAAATCCAATTTTACTTCGTTTCTATATGGTCAGAGGAATTTACATACCAAATTCCACGATTCTAGCTGTACTACTTTAGTTGGTACCATTTTTATCCCTTGTTGTCCCGCTCGCCCCTTAAAAGTACAAATTTCAAAAAAATCCCTATTTGTAGCTCGTCTGCATGGTCATTGCAAGGAACTCACCGAATTTCATGTTTATAGCTACTGCCGTTTATTCAGGACAAAGGTTCGATGTTTATTCCTTTTTGGGCCATTTTACCCCCTAAAAGTACGAATTTCGTAAAACCATTTCTTAGTCGAAGTCTACGTCATATTTGGGAACTACCCTGAAAATTTCATGACCCTCGCTTCAGCCGTTTGGTCTGAGGGTTGGTCAATAATAAGTCAGTCAGTCAGTAACGCAACTCTTTTTCACTCAGGATAGTGAAACCATAGCGAATTTTTTAATTTAAAATATGTTGATTATTATTGTCAGTAATGCAAATATATGAATTTGAAATAGTTCTACAGTTTTCCAGTAATAAATAAAAACTAAATTGGCACTCAAAATAATCAAGAAAGAATTTCCCGTATTCTGGAGAAATTTGATTTAGAAAAGCTACAACAGACCACAGATTCAATAGTTATCGACTCTAGTGAGATAAATAATACATCTGAGACGGTTCGTAATTGAATTCAAGGAAGTATGCCCCAATAGAAGATCTAGAATATTTCCAATCATCATCTTCATTCTGGAGTAAACCAACTGTATAAGGGGTAGACGATTGACAATGTTGCCTAATGTCATCCTTGACAAAAGGAATATGTTAAAATCATGTCCTGTAAGGATCCAAGTTCTCAGAGTATCTTTACCCTTGGTGATAAGTAGTTTAAAGTTGATTGTGCTTAGTCCACTTACTTTATCATTAACATTTGGCTACAATCAGACTCTCCTTCATCCCTCTACCGACTTATAAAGAAGTTTATCCTCCAGTGAGTCGGAGCCGAAGAGTCCAGCGACTTCAAAGAGACCGAGTCAGTGCAGTTATCCCACGATGGCCAAGTGACACAGAATAAGCTAAGTACTTCTTAGTTGTCTTGAGAATTCAAGCAGTTTTACGAACTATTGAAAGTGCGGATGTGTCTTGTTTGATGAAAGCGAATGTTTATGAGAATTTGGAGCCTCATTAATTTAATTTTATCTTTTATTGATAGTATTAAATACATTTTAATGCTGCTTTTTTTCGACGTCTTTTTCTTTTTGTCATGAGCTAGGATAATATCCAACTTTAAATCAAATACTAAATAATGTTCAAAGTACTTCGAATATCCCCACAAAATCCCCTAAATATTTTATGAAATCCGCATAAAAAACCCCCTGTTCCCATTTCATATTTTTGGTCCTTATGATCATCATAAAATCGCCATGGTTGGGGACAAATCTCCACATCTGATAAGTCTGTATGTCTGTGAATAGAAGATTGCGAAGATTGCGCTACATCTACGGGACTTGATTGAAGAAATTCTGGTTGAAGTTCGTCCTCTCCCGGTCCTTTGCTCTCCTTCAGGTTTTAAATTGCAAATGTTATTTCTTCTAAGGGAGGAGTCTCGATTATTATTATGGGACTGACTATGGTTGATTCAATATACAGAGTTTCACGGTTACCATCGTTTTCAGTCATAATGATATTGCTGACAGTTCCAAACTGTTGGTTCAGTCGTTTAGTTTGATCTTCAACGTTAATGAAAAGATTGTCGTCTCTGTCTTTTTCTACACGCGCATGGCTCTCAAGGCGCTTTATTAGCTCCTGCTGCGGCTTATTCATCCCTGGCAACATTTTCTATCTATTTTCTTTTGTCTTTTCTGACTGAGGTTTTGACGTCTTTTGTGGTTGCTTTGATTTGTTCTGCCAATAATGGGTTATCTAGCATTCTTTCTTTCAGTATTTGGGTTTTCAATTCTTTTGCTACATTTCTCACTGTGTAGTTGCCACTTCGATACTGCTCCTGTTCCTCCACTTAAGGTAAATAAAACTTTATGCTGACCTTGAAATGTTTCGGCAAATAAATTGCCACCTTTCCATGCAACACAGAAACTTTTCACAGTCATCAAAGAACAACACTCACACGGGAAGAAAAGCTTTAATAAATAATACGCGCTCCAATTAAACCCTATACGTTACTAATGTCAGATATTAGTCAACTTCCTCCCCTTCAATACTACTTCACAAGTACGAATGTTCAATAGTTAATACAAAATCAGTATTGAATTGAAAGGCGTTGGATCAACAGTCATGATCTACCCCAATGAATTGGCGCACTACAAGTGCACGAACTTCCAACATCCGCCCGGATTGCAGACCTTTAAGATACCACCGCTTCCACGGAAGCGCCAGAAGGATACCAAAATAATCGAGAGAATGGCGAAATTTTGCCGTTATAACATACACGGCAGCCAGTATATATGGGAACCCGGTTTGCGGCCAGCAGTGCACTTATTTTGGTTATTGATAGCGGTGGCCGCAGTTGGGGGCTGCGTCACCATGTACATCATGCTGACACAGCGCCACAATGAGCAGACCCTAATCACAGTCGTGGAGACATCACGTCTTCCCATTCAATCCATAGAATTTCCATCGGTGGCAGTGTGTCCTTTCAATCACATGAATTGGATACGTTACAAGGCGGCAGAGGATAAATTCCTGCCACGCAATGCCAACGAAGAGGACAGAAAAGCATTCTATGAGCTGTTGTCAGCCATGGAAAACATGACCTTTTCCCTGCTAACACCAATTGGAGATTTCGTAGGGCGCAAATCGATACCCAGGGCAGTTCAGAGTATCGTCATCTATGAATTGGCCCAGTTCATGTCATTTCGTTGTGACGAAGTGTTTGTGGAGTGCATCTACGATAGGACACACTATGATTGTTGCAAAATATTTGTGAGGGAACGCACGGAAAGAGGCATATGTTTGGTGTTCAATTCGATGATATCGGAGGAGTCAAGGATTAAGAAGGTTAGTGAAATGAAATGGTAGATATATACTTAAAACGCAGAATGGCAGGGTATCTCGAGGATGGATGTTTTGGAGCCCTCAGATAATTCTCTAGGATCCCTAGACGGTTCATTTGTATCTGTGGGTGAGATCATTTGGATCTTGGGGAGAGATCTTTTGAATTTATGGATGACGCCTTTGGATTCGTAAGAGCGATATTTGAAATTCCTAGGAGTGATCTTTCTGGGGCAATGTATTCCTTTCCATTGTACATTCTACTCAATTATTACTCTGGTTTTGGACCACTCGGAACGATCTGTGTTGATTCTATAGGAAGCCTGGGTGGGATTCTATAGGAACCCTAGGTGGGGTTTCATAGGATATTTAGATGGGTTCTATAGGATCTTTAGTTGGGTTCTACAGGATCCCTAGGTGAGATTCTAAAGGAACCCTTGGTGGGATTCTGTGGGATCTCTAGGTGGGATTCTATGGGATCTCTAGGTCGGATTCTATGGGATCTCTAGGTGGGATTATATGGGATCTCTAGGTGGGATTCTATAGGATCCTTAGTTGAGTTCTATAGAATCCTTAGGATGGATTCTATAGGATCCCTAGTTGGAATTCTATAGGATCCCTTGGTGGGATTTCATAGGATATTTAGATGGGTTCTATAGGATCTTTAGTTGGGTTCTACAGGAACCCTTGGTGGGATTCTATGGCATCTCTAGGTGGGATTCTATGTGATCTCTAGGTGGTATTCTATGGGATCTCTAGGTGGGATTCTATGGGATCTCTAGGTGGGAGTCTATAGGATCCTTCGTTGCGTTCTATAGAATCCTTATGATGTATTCTATAGGATCCCTAGTTGCAATTCTATAGGATCCCTTGGTGGGATTCTATAGGATCCCTAGTTGAGATTCTATAGGATCCCTAGTTGAGTTTATATAGAATCCCTAGGTGGAATTCGCTGGGGTGGGATTGTTTAGGATCCCTAGGTGGGATTCTATAGAATCCTTAGTTGGGTTATGTAGGATCCTAGGTGGGATTTCATAGGATCCCTAGGTGGGATTCTATAGGATCCTTAGTTGTTTTTTATAAGATCCCGGTGGGATTCTACAGGATCCCTAACTGAGATTCTATAGGATCCTAGGTGGGATTCTATAGGATCCCTAGGTGGGATTCTATAGGATCCTTAGCTGAGTTCTATAGAATCCTTAGGTTGGATTCTATAGGATCCCTAGTTGGGATTATATAGGATCCTTAGCTGAGTTCTATAGAATCCTTAGGTTGGATTCTATAGGATCCCTAGTTGGGATTCTATAGGATCCCTAGTTGGGATTCTATATGATCCCTAGGTGGGATTTCATAGGATCCCTAGGTTGGATTCTATAGGATCCCTAGGTGGGATTCTATAGGATCTCTAGGTGGGATTCTGCCGGACCCTTAGGTGGGATTCTGCCGGACTCTTAGGTGAGATTCTTTAGGATGCCTAGCTGGGATTCTTAGGGTACTAAGTGGGATCTTTTATTTACTTTGGTGGGATCTTTTCGATCCCTAAAAGGTATATTTTGGGATTCTGCTGAGGATGTTTTAGGATCCTTAGGGGATATCTTAAAGCTTTAGTATGACTCTTTGGTATCCATAATGGGATATTTTGAATCCCTACGAGGCATATTTTAGATCCATATGGGGTATATTTTAGATCACTTTTTTATTAAATTCTTCTTTTATTTCTTATTTAATAAATAAAATTAAGAAAATTTCCCTTTATGCATAGCTAACCGACCCATTTTACCCCTGGAATATACGTGGATCAGGAGAAGACGCGGGACTATTCTTACGCCTGCGATACAATAAAACTCTCGTTAGACCTGGTAGTCAAATACCTTTTACATTTAGTGTAAGTGCTGAAATATATATCTACGCATCATAGATGCTAACATACACATGTGACTTCGTAGATTTCTATTAAAGAATCGGACGAATGGAGCGACTCCTTATTCCACATTTTACTCCCGAATACCCACAATGATGTCACCGTGACACCGATGATGACGGAAACTGCGTCCAACGCCCGCCATATACATCCCGATAAACGCAACTGTCTATTCACGGTAAGTTCGAAGGATCGAATTCTTGGTAATAATACAATAACATCTCTTGCAGGATGAAAAATCGGAGAAATATGTTGGAATTGAGGGTCTACCGTATAACAAGCTCAACTGTCAAATTCAATGTGAACAGAGTTTTGTCATGAAGCATTGCAAATGCACACTGTCTATGTACTTTCCGGGAATGCGTAAGAAATTCCAATTTATTATATTTCTACTGATATTACCTCTTGCTCCGTAATTGCAGCTGAACATCCCAAGCGGGAGTGCAGGGTATCGGATTTTGGGTGCATCTACAGGCATAGAGGTATATTATCAAATCACAATGTCGATATATCGATCCTTTAACTATAAACTATGTATGTCCAGATGTATTTAACTATCTGAAAGGACCTCTCCAGGATGAATTCATCAACGATACTCGACGCGGTATGGTGTGCGATTGCATTGACAACTGTCTGTCTTTGTTATTTTCGGTGGCCATAAATTCGCAGTCAATGCCCAGGTAAATCTATCATCACGTCTTCCTTCGATAATCATTCTAACATTTTGTTATATTCATAGTGAAAATAGAAACGTTCCGGAAATCATAGCCCATATATATTTCAATCAAAATATCATGACCAAATATGGAGCGCGCCTCGATTATACCTACATGGATTTACTGGCGAATTTTGGTGGTGTCATGGGTCTGTGTTTGGGCGCCTCGGCCTTGAGTATGGTGGAAATCATTTATGGCACCATCAGAACCGTGCTAGTGGTGCTGGTGATAAAATGGAACAAACGGCGCAAGATGCGACAGGTTCAAATTGTGCGCTGTTTAAGCGATATTAGCAAATAATCGAATATATATGTGAAGTGGTTTCAACTCTGGTTTTATTGTAAAAGTGCACAATAGATGAAAATCAAGAAAAAATATAGCACAATTGCACAGTGGATTGAAAATTTGTTTTTTTTTTTTTTAATTTGAACAGGAAACTGTGGAACAAAATCTGTTTTCCGAACCACAATACAATTGATGATTGGGCGGATCATATTTATTCGGGGTTAATGCCGCAGACATTCAAAAACTACTTTTTTATAGTTTACTATAATTGTTGACGTTATCTCAACACTCGGTCACATATTCACCTTACCACAAAGCTATCAAAATATCGTTGCCCATATTTTCGGGAGATTATATGGAGTCGGTTCCATTTCGCGACATATACATCTCACTTGTTCACAATAATGAATCTCTCACTAAGATTCAAAAGCTATACTATTTAAAAGTTATATTACTTACTTGGCGGAGAGGCTACGAACTTAATAAAACCAATTTCGGCCACCGAGGCTACTTATGAGTCCGCGAGGACAACATTAGAATCCCGATACCGCAGTAAAAGAATGATTGTTGGATATTTAGTCGGAAAACTGTTCAATATTGGAATCTCTACAAATTGATTTTCCAACAATAAAAAAAAAAAACAAAAACAAACATAATAAATAGTTCTCACAATCTAAGAAAGCCTCGTTTCATTCGGGCATGTTTACAAAACCACAAGTCCCCCAGTCCATATTGCGATAAAAATCACCCTCGTGCGAAATGTTTTATATTTTTAGCACTTTCATTAAGAATATAGTTTTTGTTTTAAATTTAAATACGATTAAATACGATTATGGAAAAAATGTAATCATAAGAACTTACACCAACACATTGTAAGTTAGGCCGCACCAGAAGCCCTTACAACGAGTTTAAATATTCGATTAAATAGCTGAGCTGTTGTCGCCATAGTAAATGTTGTGTTATCGTTAAATATAAGTTTTTTTCAGTCTTTTGCTCACAGCTTCTGCAATAATGGTCAGAATTAGATATTTTTTTAATATTTTTGTTTTTTAAGTACTTTTCAGAAAAAATATTTCTATACAAATTTTTTGTTTAAATTTGTATGCTTTATCTCTTCCACTGTATACTTTACAAAAAAATATAAAAAGTGGAGGAAATCTAAAACATTTTTTTTTTAACTTTCCGATTTGTCGTAGAATGCCCTATATATACTACATTAATATCATTAACAGTGCTCAATTTCTTCCCTTGTCTACAACTCAAAAGAATTTGTTAGAATTTGGTTCGTGTCACATGATCCAAGCTTCAACATTTATAAAACAATTGTCTAAACATGATCAAATATCAAGTTATAGCGGATTCCATTCAACAGTATAGAAGTTCTGAAGGAATTTATTTTACCTAGGATAGAGACAATTGTGTGGAAGGTACAATGTAGGTTTAAAGTGATTATAAAAACATTTTCAAATATCAACTTGCAAATGAATTTGACTACCAGTATTTATGTTATACATATCTACTTCCTGAAGGGTGTTCCCATACAAAAACAGAGATTCACAGAGACCTCGACGGAAGTCAAACGTATGACGGACAACCAATATTTCGGCAACGCTCAAAATTTCTCAGAACATACCTACCCTATCTATTTAATCCTTAGGGTGGTCCCCATACTCTCCACTAGGATATTATTTCCAAAAGAAAATGAGATAGACCCGTCGTTTATTATACAGATCGGCTTATAATCATTTTCCTAGTCGATTTAGCAATGTCCGTTTGTCTGTCCGTCCAACTATTTTTGTAATCAAAGTAAAGGTCGCAATTATTATGCGAGCCCAACAAAAACTGACACAAGTAAGTATTGTGGATTAAGGACGTACGTTATTTGATTTGGGGCAAATCGCTTCAGATTTAGTTATAGCTCCCACACAAATATTGCTCCCGATTTGACTTTTTCTGCTCTAGAAACCACATATTGTAACCGATTTCCTTAAATATGGTAAAACGACATATATTTCAACAAAAAAAATGTGGTGAAAATGGGCCCGATCGGCCCAGAAATGTATAAAACCCCCATACAAATTTCTGTCCCCATAGCCAGTTTGCTCCATTTGGGTAAAAAACTATGAAACTCCAAATAAAAAATCGAATAACCACTATATTTCGATTTTTGAAATTTATGCTCCACAGATATTAAAAATAACTCGGGAACGATTTATCCGACTTCATTTAAAAAATAGCAAAGACTGACCAATAGCTTAGGAATTATTTAAAATTTAAAGAATAGTAAATTCATAGAAAAGTGATAATAGCAAACATAACTGACAATAAAGTCAGTTCTGTTAGAAATCACATGATCCATATTCGAAAAAAGTCAATGGATAACTTCTGATATTATGCTCAATTAAGGGACGGTTCTTTATTTTGACAAGAAATTAAGATTTTTATTTCAACTTCTTTTGAATTTTGAACTTGTAACTACATTTTTTATATAAAATCGCGTTATCTTTGTGAACAAATCGCTTAAAAGGAAACACTTCTAATGTATACAAATGTAGGTGTTTCAGAAATTAAAAACAAAATTAATTATAAGAAAACAAATAAGTGGTGGGTAGGAGGCCACATATTTCCTGGGTATGGTATCCCCCAAGCAGACATGTCTACGAGGAATTTCTCGTCTAGGAATTTCTTGAAAACTTTTTATAGACATGTCTTCACACATCATGCTCAGCAATAAGAATTGTGGAACACCGCCCTCACAAAGTAATGCGAATCCATGCAGACGTTCTTTGAACCCGCCAAAGCAGACAGGATCATTAAAATCCAATTTTGCTACATTTGCTTGCCTGTTATTTCAACAAAAACCTACCTCAATCAACAGAACTCTGTCAGTGTTCATTTCTTCGGCATTAAAGCAACAGCCATGATCTACATCAACGAATTGGCGCACTATAAGGCTACGAACTTTCTGCACCCGCCTGGATTACAGACTTTCACAGCAACTCGTAATCGGCAGATGCAGACACGAATAATCGAGCCAATGTCCAAATTTTGCAAATGCAGCCTACATGGCATCCAATACATTTGGGAACCCGGTACTCGAAAAGCGGTGCGCCTATTTTGGCTGTTAATAACGATGACCGCAATAATGGGCTGCGTTACGATGTACATCATGCTAACGCAACGTCATGATGAGAATGTCCTAATCACCGTGGTGGAGACTTCACGTCTACCCATTTATTTCATACCTTTTCCAGCTGTCGCGGTGTGTCCTTTTAGTCATGTAAATTGGATACGTTACAAGGCGGCCGAGGAGAAATTCCTACCTCGCCATGCGGACGATGAGGTCAAACAGGCTTTCTACGATTTATTGCTGCTCATGGACGAACTTATGTTCTTGAAACTTTCACCTATTGAGGCTTTTCTAAAGCGTAAATCCGTACCATCGGCCGTTAAAAATATTATCCTCTATGATTTGGCCCAATTTATGGCATTTCGTTGCCATGAATTGTTTGTGAAGTGCACCTACGATGAGACTCCATTTGACTGTTGTAGAATATTTGTGCGGGAACGCACAGAAAGGGGCTTATGTCTGGTGTTTAATTCGATGGTATCAGAGAACTCAAGGATGAAAAAGGTAATTTGCAATAGATTTGTCCCAAATAAAATATAATGGGTAATGAGTTAATACTCCCCTTTCTAATATGCTCATTGCATCCAATAATTAAATCTGTTTTGAACACAGGTCTCGGGTTCGCGTCGTACCTCGAAAAAAAAAACTTTTTATACCCTCCACTAGGGTATTATGTCTTTGTGCATTTGTGTGTAACACCCACAAGGAAACGAGACATACCCATCGTTTATTAGCAATGTCCGTCCGTCTGTTCATCTATTCTGGTAATAAAAGTACAGATCACAATTGTAGTCAGATCCGAATGAAACTTTGGGCAACGAAGTTTTTCGGGATAAGGACGAACGTAATTTAATTTGAAGAAAATCGGTTCAGATTTATATATAGCTCCAATTCAAATTTCTCTCCAGATAAACCTTTATCCTCTCTAGAAAGACCTGTGGCGAAAATGGGTCAGATCGGTTCAGATATATATATAGCTCCCATACAAATTTCGCCCCAGGCTTCACTTTTTACGCCCTAGAAACACGTTATATTTTAAATAGAATCACCTATGGTAAAAGTGGGTCACTTCGTTCCATGTTTGGATTTAGCTCCGATACAAATATTCTTCTCGATTTGACATATATTTGACGATATATTATTTTAATATATATTTTAATATTTAGTATACGAGAACATTTGACGAAAAATGTCAGTGGGTGTCACCAAAGTCGCCAAAGTTGTAAAAAAGCTCTTCACGCTTAAATAGCAAAATTATACACCAACTTATACAAACGAATAAAATGCGTCCATGTTTGTTTGACGATCGATCGTTTTCGACAAGAAATATTGGATATTTTTCCAATATTTTAATATTCTCAGAAAATATGGCTAAAATGATTTTCATGCATGACATTTTTGTTTGTAATTTCTTCGCGATCTATCCAACGGATCCGGCTGATTTTTTGCATGTGCATTAAGCACAAATGTCGCTTGTAACATATATGTGGTCAGTCGCGAAAAAGCTTCAATTATTGCGGTTGCAATTGCATTTATTTGAACTTTCTCTATCCGATTCCATATTTAGTTAGCAACCAAATGTTGTTTATTATTAATTCTGTGACTTTAGAAATCGCCATTATTTCTGCTTGAAACGCACTGCATACATTTATCTTTGATCATATTAGATTGCCTAATGTGTTTGTTCTATATTTAGTCTCCTGCACCGTTGCCCACATCCGTTTCCAGACATTCATCTAAATTGGGGGAGTCGAGGACTATAACCACATTGTTATACCCTACACCACTTCGTGGTCTAGGGTATTATAAGTTAGTTTCGCGCCAAATGTTTGTAACACCAAGAAATAATCGAGCTAGACCCACCTTTAAGTATACGGATCGGCTTAGAATCACCAGCTGAGTCGATTTAACGATGTCTGTCTGTCCGTCCGTCCGTCCGTCCGTCCGTCTGCTGTCCATCTAAGCTTGTTCGCACTCTACAGGTCGCAATTGTTGTCCGATTGTCATGAAACTTGGCAGAATTTATTTTTTCTGGCCAAGGACCATCGGTATTGAATTTGGAGGAAATCGGTTCAGATTTAGATATAGCCCCCATACAAATGTCGCTCCCGATTTTACATTTTCCGCTCTAGAAACGACATATTGTACCCGATTTTCTTTAAATTTAGCAGAACATCTTATAATCGAACTAGAAACACGTATGCAAAAATTGGGTAAGATCGGTTCAGATTCAAATATAGCCCCCATACAAATGTCGCTCCCGATTTGGCATTTTCCGCTCTAGAAACGACATATTGTACCCGATTTTCTTTAAATTTGGCAGAACATCTTATAATCAAACTAGAAACACGTATGCAAAAATTGGGTAAGATCGGTTCAGATTCAGATATAGCCCCCATACAAATGTCGCTCCCGATTTAACATTTTCCGCTCTAGAAACGTCATACTGTACCCGATTTTCTTTAAATTTTGCAGAACATCTTATAATCCAACTAGAAACACGTATGCAAAAATTGGGTAAGATCGGTTCAGATTCAGATATAGCCCCCATACAAATGTCGCTCCCGATTTAACATTTTCCGCTCTAGAAACGACATATTGTACCCGATTTTCTTTAAATTTGGCAGAACATCTTATAATCAAACTAGAAACACGTATGCAAAAATTGGGTAAGATCGGTTCAGATTCAGATATAGCCCCCATACAAATGTCGCTCCCGATTTGACACTTTCCGCTCTATAAACGACATATTGTACCCGATTTTCTTTAAATTTAGCAGAACATATTATAATCGAACTAGAAACACGTATGCAAAAATTGGGTAAGATCGGTTCAGATTCAAATATAGCCCCCATACAAATGTCGCTCCCGATTTGGCATTTTCCGCTCTAGAAACGACATATTGTACCCGATTTTCTTTAAATTTGGCAGAACATCTTATAATCAAACTAGAAACACGTATGCAAAAATTGGGTAAGATCGGTTCAGATTCAGATATAGCCCCCATACAAATGTCGCTCCCGATTTAACATTTTCCGCTCTAGAAACGTCATACTGTACCCGATTTTCTTTAAATTTTGCAGAACATCTTATAATCCAACTAGAAACACGTATGCAAAAATTGGGTAAGATCGGTTTAGATTTAGATATAGCCCCCATACAAATGTCGCTCCCGATTTGACATTTTCCGCTCTAGAAACGTCATACTGTACCCGATTTTCTTTAAATTTTGCAGAACATCTTATAATCCAACTAGAAACACGTATGCAAAAATTGGTTAAGATCGGTTTAGATTTAGATATAGCCCCCATACAAATGTCGCTCCCGATTTGACTTTTTCCGCTCTAGAAACCACATATTGTACCCGATTTTCTTTAAAATTGGCACAACATTTTATAATCGAACTAGAAAAACCTCTGCTAAAAGTGGGTAAGATCGGTTCAGGTTTAGATATAGCCCTCATACAAATGTTGCTCCCGAATGTTTAACCGATTTTGGCCAAACTTTACATATTATATTTCACCAATAACCATACATGGTGAAAGCGGGTCACATCGTTCCTGGTTTCGATATACCCCCATACAAATGTCCTTTCCGATTTAATATTTTTTGTCAAACCAATACATTTACAGGATTCAAAAATCCTTCCCGATTTCACTTTTTGAATGAATTGAATTGTCGTGAGATATATAGTCGGCTCCATCCGTCTTTAGCCTTTCCATACTGTTGGGGAGATGCCCATATGTCCATACTTTGGTATAACATAAATGGGGCCCATTCTGCTCTATTACTCTAGAAACTACATCTTACCTCGGATCTTCATCAAATTTTGCAGATCATTCTATGTTTCAACTAGAAATACCTACCGTGAATGAGAAATATATTGGCGCATGTTTTGGCACAGGCCCCCTTCAAATGTCCGTCCGATTCATCCAATTACCTCTGTACAATCTGTATTTGTCTTTGGATCTTGATCAATTTTTCCAGATCATGTTATATTTACTTTACTCGGAATATCTGCTGGAAAATTGGATCAATTACATTATTATTTACCATATCCATTAAATTTGACTAAAGATGCATTTATAGTATAATTTATATGAACTACATAAAATTGATCCCATGAAATACCTGGGTTTAGTAATCAAAGCGAGGTAAAAACGCAGGGAGTGGTGTAGGGTATTATATAGTCGGCCCCGCCCGACTTTAGCCTTTCCTTACTTGTTTTTATTAAAATAGTTAAAATTATAGGAAGTGAAACAACAATAATATGCCTTTGCTAGTATGTATATTATTGTTGTTTCACCTATATATCGAGTTTGGAACCTCCGCCGAGGCATGTCAGGAGAAGTCTGTGGCAATTTGAGGAGGAGATCCGTCATCACCTCACGAATCCTTTCACTGCCTCATCATACTTGGTGGGTCTGAGCAAATACACGCGAGTGTAGTTGAAAATGTCACGTTCAACTACAGGACTAACATTGTTCTTGGAGGATGTCCTCCACCTATTGCAGACTCAGAGCGGACGCTTCCATGAAATACGAGGGTCATCTTGGCCTAACTTAGATCTGGATGGTGTAGTCGACTCAATTCATATCGATCAAGACTCGGCGACACCATTCAAGATCTTTGCCCAGCCTGTGGCATAGGTCCACGCAATACAGTGCACCTTTTTAACTGTGTAGAAAAGCCGACTTCTCTTACACCAGGCTCTCTCTGGTCGAATCCGCGGCTACAACAACCATAATATACAATTTGGGAAAAAAACATAAACGCCTCACTAAGAAAATGGAGCTATTTTCAACATCTGGCCAAAAAAAATTTAAGACTTAGGACTAAATGTCATGGAGAAATATGGTAATAGCACTGTGCGACAGTCCAAAAGCTCTGGGAAGTGATAGTATTTTTCTGGTTGTCGAGTAGAACAGGAATCTGTATTTGAAATTTGCCAGACACCCCCAAAATCTTCAGTTATAAACCTCTAACATAGTTGGATATCAACCGTTTATAACTTTCTCTCCAGACTTAAAGAGAAGAAACCTGGAGCTTTCGATAGTATTTGCATTGGACTTCAATTATTAAAATAATGAGCAGGCCCGTGCGCAGGATTTTCCCCTGGGGGGGGGGGGGGTTTTCATCTACACTCATAAAAAAATTAACCCTATAAGAATTAAAATTAACTAAAATTTAGGAAACCAAGTACATTTTTACTAAATATAAGTAAAATTTTGCTGAAATTTTCTTAAAACTAAGTAAATATTTACTAAATATTAGAAAAATTTTGCTGAAAATTTCCTAAAACTAAGTAAATGTTTACTCAAATCAAGTTAATATTTACTCAAACTGAGGACAATTTTGCTGATTTTTTTTCCTCAAAACGAGGAAATTTTTACTTAAACTGAGGAAAATTTTATTTTATACAAGGAAAAAAGGTGAAATTAAACTAAGTTCAATTTAACTGATATACTGATACAAAAAATGACAACATGAGATATTTCTCAAGAGTTTCATGTTACCTCTGCCATAAGGAGTTGAGCTATTACTCCATGATTGTTGCGAAGGCAAGATAGGTATTAAGAAATAAGTCTCTGCAAACGAACGAGAATTGCTTCTTAGATTAATATTCAAGAATTTTTTAAACAATTTCAAAGGTTTTTTATAAGTTCATTAATACCTAAATGTATGAAGAACTCGGCATAAATTTCTGTAAACATATTAACTTACTTTTAAGAAATAAACACATTTTTAAGTTAAAATTTCCTAAATGGAATTTTTTCCATACAAAAAATTTCAGATTTTTTTCTTACTTAAAACCTTGGAAATTTGAATTTACTCAATTGTAAGAATTTTTTATTAGATCCAAAGAAATGATTTTAAGTAAATCTACTACCCTTTTTCTAGTAAATGAACTATATACTATGGCTTTGAAAGATGGAAACTTTACTCATAAATAGTTAATTTTCCAACTTTTTAGAAAATTTTTACTGGAGCGTTTGGAAACCACTCATATTGTATTGCCAGGATCTTCGAGAAATATTTTGATACATTCGTCCGACAGACATTGTCGGCAAAATTGCATTTCAGTAATCCATCTATCATCTATATGAATGGTGATGTAAGATTGCAGAAAACTGCTGTTATGCCAAAAAAACAGCTGTAATAGCAGAAAAGTGTCTGCTGATAGGCAGGAGACAATCGCTGCTTTTATTAACAGACTTGTTCTCTAAGTGTAGAACTTTTTTAAATAGTTGCTTGAAATTACATACATACATAGGGCTTATATTCATATGTGGTTATGAACAAAAACATAACTTTTCAGGAGAGCGAAAAAACTGATTTTCTCCTTAATGTTGTATGGAAAACGCATTTTCTGTGATGTACACAGCGAATTTAAAGATTCCAGCTTCATCCATCAGATTGGTCGCTTGTAACATATATGTAGCCAGTCACAAAAATCTCTGCAATTGATGAAAAATCCAATATTCGCCGTTGCAATTCCTTATATTTTAACTTTCTTCATTCATAATTCTGAAAATTTTCATACACAAATATTCCCCAAGAAGTCAGCAATCACATGCCATAGAATTATTTTTGTATTCTCAATAGAATACAAAGTTACGCCGGTGTTTCTAAATATACTTTTCACAATTTTTGACTTTACAGCCATCATTTTTCCTATTTTAGCTTGATAACTGGGGAATCAAAATGCTATTAACGCGAAGTGATGGAATTTGATAGTACGATATGCCCTAAATCTAGAAAAATGTTTTAAACAAAATCGTTGTAGCGAATTATAACCTTTATTTTATTTATTTCTATTATTTTATTTATTCTATTATTTTTATGCTCATAGCCACTTATGCAGTCACAAACTAACGTGCGAGGGGATATCCAAATCAAAAAATTAGAAAAAAATCTTTTCCAAATTTATATGACAAATGACATCCAAATCTGAGAATAGTTTGGCATCAAAAACTCATTTTCGAGAAAATAGTTCATAGCCACTTTTGGATATAAGCCCTCGATATATATTTTGAAGAAATATTACACAAAAAACGATCAAATTCCTCGGCGAAATTGGATATGCTTTTTGACAAAGTATGGGTCTAAATAGGATGTCTAAAGAGTTTTGGGGTTTTTAATTTATATAAGACATGAGTAACAGGATGTTTACTCAAAATCTTTATACGCATATTCCGATTAAATAAAATATGTTTGGAAATGTTTCTTCATTTTTATAATCTTAAATATGTAAAAAACAAAATAATTGGTATTTTAGAGTTTCGCCTTTCTACGTAGATCCAAGTTACAGAATTTGTTGTTTCTCTTTTGAATAATACTTGTTACATATGTACAAAAAATACTAACTCTGAAAAATATTTGACATAAGTGATAAATATAACACAAATTTTAGTAAGTTAACACTCATTTCTTATTGTTTCGCAACTTTTAGTAGATTTTAAAATAGAGACCTACACGCAGAGAAAAAATGCATTTCGTACAAACGAAATTTTAGACACGTGAACATCGTTTTTGAGTTTCTTTTGTGGGAAAAATTAGTTTGTTTGCGGTAAATATGTCATCAGTTCTTGTAAATGAACAAAGAGAAATTCGTTTATGTATATCAAATATTATTCTTCGTTTGTCGAAATGGATTTGTATTATAATTGCGAACTCCCAAAACAGTGGAAGTAACAGAAACCGTTGTTGTTGCATTTGTGATGAAAACATCGGTTCAGATTTAGATACAGCTTCATAAATATGTCCAATCGCAAATGTTACATCTTAGCGCTCTACAAGCATCAAGCAAATTATTTGCTTTTATTAAGAATATTTTAGATTTCATTATGAATCATAGTGATTCTTATCTACACTTTTTTAAAATTACTAAACGATTTTGTTATTAAATTTCCAAACTTTTATTGCAGTACACAATTAAAAGTTCATATGATATAGCTCTAGTCGAATGTCAAGAAGTAGTATCGGTTAATAAAAATGAAAATTTTCCGAACAATTTGGTGTCCATTAGCGAAATTAGCATTACACAATCTTGAAATTGGCACAATTCGTTTAGTTTGTTTGTATTTTTCATAACCTTTGTCCGAAATTGAAGAAAGTGTCCACGATTCTTTATGTAATTTTCGTGTTTTCATAATTTTACTACAAAATTACCATTTCAGACAAGTTATTTTAAAAAGACATTAAAAAGTCTATATTTTATTGCTTCAGAAAGTCTAGGAGGTTTTAAAAAGTATATGTTCGAAACCTCTCTGGGGGGGGGGGGTTTGAACACCCAAACCCCCCCCCCCCCCCCCTGCGCACGGCCCTGATAATGAGAGAAGTGAACTGAACTTCTACTCGACAATATTAGATTTAACAATAGAATGATTCATAATTACTCTTCAAATTAAGGAGAAAATCAGTTTTTTCCCTCTCCTGAAAAGTTGTGTTTTTATTCATAGCAACTTATGAATATAAGCCCTCGATATGTAAGTTGTGTTAATTTTGTAATTTATTTTGACACATTTTCTCCCATTTGTAGTTTACGGATAAATTGTACCCGTGGAGAATACGTGCAGCTGGTGAAAGAACAGGATTGTCATTTCTGTTGCGCTACAATAAAACCCATTACAGACCGGGAGATAGAACTCCATTTGCATTTAGAGTGAGTTTTAAAATAAAGGGTGATTTTTTAAGAGCTTGATAACTTTTTTTAAAAAAAAAAACGCATAAAATTTGCAAAATCTCATCGGTTCTTTATTTGAAACGTTAGATTGGTCCATGACATTTACTTTTTGAAGATAATTTCATTTAAATGTTGACCGCGGCTGCGTCTTAGGTGGTCCATCCGCTTAGTCCAATTTTGGCATTTCCACGTTTTTGAGTAACAGAGACCCAATTGGTGCGAACGGCGACGAATCGAAAATTGGTGGTCATCATTAACACTGGCCGATACAGCTGCGATATTTTCTTCAGTTCGCACTCTACGTAAGCGTGTTGGTGGTTTAATGTCCAACAATGTAAATTTGGTGCGAAATTTAGTCACAATAGCCCGAATAGCCGCTTCAGTGGGTCGATTAAACTGACCATAAAATGGAAGCGCGCAATGAACTTTCTTAACAGAGCACGCATTTTGATAATAAAATTCAATAATTTGCAAGCGTTGTTCGTTTGTAGGACGATTCATGATGAAATGTCAAAGCATACTGAGCATCTTTCTCTTTGACACCATGTCTGAAATCCCACGTGATCTGTCAAATACTAATGCATGAAAATCCTAACCTCAAAAAAATCACTCTATATAAGTGAAGAATCTGTGCAGAAAATAATGCCTACATACATATACAATTTAACAGATTTCGATTAAAGAATCCGAAGAATGGAGTGATTCTCTATACCACGTTTTACACTCGAACACCCTCAATCATCTAATGATAAAACCGATAATTACGGAAACATCTGCCAACACTCGTGGTCTAGAGCCACAGATACGCAATTGTCTATTCACGGTAAGTTTGATGTTTGTAAAATATATCCGTAATATCTCCCCACACGTTTCATGGTTTAGAATGAGGAATCGCAGAGATATGGTCGAATTGACGGGCTGTCATTCAACAGACGGAATTGCCAAACCCAATGTAAACAGAAATTTGTCATGAAGCATTGCAATTGTACGCTGTCGCTATACTTCCCAGGACTGCGTAAGAAATTGAATATATTTCAAGTAAAATTATTTAGAGAAAATTTTTTCGTTCCATAATTACAGCTGAATATCCAAATAGGGAGTGTAAAGTATCCAATTTAAAGTGCATAAACCAACATAGAGGTAAATTAAAAATACTCACTGTGGCTCAAATTAAAAATGGTAAAAAATGTATAACTCTATAACTATCGGATCGTAGGGAATGAAACGTATGAACGGTGTGTAGATACAGAACAAGTTAAACACATAATATCTTGTCCACCAGTATATTTATACACCACCATACATGTTTTGATAATCGGTCCAGTAGTTAGGAAAACGCATCTGTTTTTGGGAGCCACAGTGAATATGCAAGAAATATTTCTTTATTTTATATGTACATACCAACAGATGTATTTACCTATATGAAAGGACCTTTCCAGGATGAGTACATACAAGATTCTCGACGAGGTATGATGTGCGACTGTGTCGACAACTGCATGTCATTGATATATTTGGTATCTTTAAATACACAGATATCAACCAAGTAAGTTTTGTCATTTATATTCCCCGATATATTAAAACATAAATATGTTCTTCCTAAAGTATTAGCATTCCCGAAATCAAGGCAGATATTTACTTTGGCCAAAAAACCATGACCAAATATGGAGCTCGCCTGAAATATACCAACATGGATTTAGTGGCGCATTTGGGTGGCGTTATGGGTCTGTTTTTAGGTGTCTCTGTGTTGAGCATGGTTGAAATCGTTTATGCCACCATCAGGACCATCCTAGTGTTGATGGTGCTGGAATGGAATAGAAGACGTAAGCTGCGGAAGGTGCAACAAGTTAAGAATTTTAACGATACGAATGCTCTTAAATTATAATTGCACAATTTATAATTATCCACAAATTTAACCCCATTATACAAACGTTGTTTAAACTCATTTAATTTGCCGAGACTCATCTGAATGATTATTTAACGTTGGAAAATGTACTGAGTATCAGTAAAGTTTCCCATCGTGATCCCAAAGTTAACAAATTTTTTATACCCTACACCACTTCGTGGACTAGGGTATAATAAGTTAGTTTTCCGCCAAATGTTTGTAATCACCAGCTGAATCGATTTAACGATGTCCATCTAAGCTTGTTCGCACTCTACAGGTCGCAATTGTTGCCCGATTATCGTGAAATTTGGCAGAAGTTACTTTTTTGGGTCAAGGACGATCGGTATTGGAGGAAATCGGTTCAGATTTAGATATAGCCCCCATACAAATGTCGCTCCCGATTTGACTTTTTCCGCTCTAAAATCCACATATTGTACCCGATTTTCTTTAAAATTGGCACAACATTTTATAATCCAACTAGAAACATCTATGCTGAAAGTGGGCGAGATCGGTTCAGATTTATATATAGCCCCCATACAAATGTCGCTCCCGATTTGACTTTTTCTGCACTATAAAGCACATATAGTACCCGATTTTCTTTAAAATTGGCACAACATTTTATAATCCAACTAGCAACATCTATGCTGAAAGTGGGTAAGATCGGTTCAGATTTAGATATAGCCCCCATACAAATGTCGGCCCCGATTTGACTTTTTCCGCTCTAAAATTCACATACTGTATCCGATTTTCTTTAACATTTGCACAACATTTTATAATTGAACTAGAAACAACTATGCTGAAAGTGGGTAAGATCGGTTCAGATTTAGATATAGCTCCAATACAAATGTCGTTCCCGAATGTTTAACCCATTTTGGCCAACTTTGCACATTATATTATACCAATAAACATACATGGTGAAAGCGGGTCACATCGTTCCAGGTTTAAATATACCCCTATACAAATGTCCTTTCCGATTTAACATTTTTGCCAAACACATACATTTACATGATTCAAAAATCCTCCCCGATTTCACTTTTTTACCGAATTGAATTGTAGTGGGGTGTATCATATAGTGGCTCCGTCCGTCTTAAGCATTTCCTTACTTGTTTGTCTATATGTCCATACTTTGGTATAACCCAAATGGGCCCCATTCTGCTCAATTACAGCTGTAGAAACTACATCATACATCGGATCTTCATCAAATTTTGCAGATCATTATATGTTTCAACTAGGAATACCTACAGTGAATGAGAAATATATAGGCGCATGTTTTGGACCAGGCCCAAAATGTTGTTATAGCACCCCTTTTGAAATATCGGTCCGATTCATCCTATTACTACTGTATAATTTGTATTTGTCTGTCGGATAATTGGATCAATTACCATATTATTAACCATATACGTTAAATATGAGTAAAAATGAATTTATAGTATAATTTATATCAACTACATAAAATTGATCCCATGAAATTCCTGGGTTTAGTAATCAAAGCGAGGTACATACGCAGTAGTCGGTCCCCGCCCGACTTTAGCCTTTCCTTACTTGTTTCTCCTTTATTTATTCCGCGTGGGAACATATGTTTTCTACAAGATTTTTCCATCTTACTCTATCGTTACATATTATTCCATGCTTTATATAAGGTTACTTTCTATATATGTTTGTGTGCCACAAAATTTGAAATCAATTTTTGAAAGCTTTTTTCTCAACCAATTTTGCTCAAATTTTGCACACTTAATCATTTTCGATGACAATACAAGGAAATGGAAAAATTTGACCAATTGGACAAAGGGGCGTGGTACCTCCCATACAAACCACAAATTAAAAATCTATTATTTCTGCTCCTGATAACGGTATTTAAACAAAATTTGGTACGTCGGTTTGGTGTGCATGTTGTAAGTGCTGCTGCAAATATGGGCGGGATTGTACAAAGGGGCGTGGTACCTCCCATACAAACCACAAATTAAAAATCTATTATTTCTGCTCCTGATAACGGTATTTGAACAAAATTTGGTACGTCGGTTTGGTGTGGATTTTTTAAGTGCTGCTGCAAATATGGGCGGGATTGTACAAAGGGGCGTGGTACCTCCCATACAAACCACAAATTAAAAATCTATTATTTCTGCTCCTGATAACGGTATTTGAACAAAATTTGGTACGTCGGTTGGTGTGGATTTTTTAAGTGCTGCTGCAAATATGGGCGGGATTGTACAAAGGGGAGTGGTACCTCCCATACAAACCACAAATTAAAAATCTATTATTTCTGCTCCTGATAACGGTATTTGAACAAAATTTGGTACGTCGGTTTGGTGTGCATTTTTTAAGTGCTGCTGCAAATATGAGCGGGAATGGACAAAGGGGCGTGGTACCTCCCATACAAACCACAAATTAAAAATCTATTATTTCTGCTCCTGATAACGCAGTAATTTTTCCTTCTACAAAAGATAACTAAAAAAGAATTTCTAGGCCCAATAGAATTCTGCTTGCATAAAGCATGGATCGGAAAAAAAAATTTTTTTTGATTTACTAGTTTTTATTTCATCCCATGACATATTTATTCTCTCGATATCTCGTTGATTAGTTCGTCGCCATGTATTTTTTGGGAGTCCTCGTCTTCGGTTACCCTGTGGATTCCTTTCTTGAGAATATGTTGTTATACTACCAGGTTGTTTACGTAGGGTGTGCCCAATCCACCTCCACTTCCTTTTCATTAATTAGCCACTTATAGGTGTTTCATTTGTTGTTCTGTGCAATTCCTCATTTGTGATAGTGTTTGGCCAGAAAATTTGACATATAATACGCAGAAATTTGTTTATTTGAGTTTGAATTTTCTGTAATATGGATTTGGATATGAGCCATGTTTCGCTTCCATTTAGTAAAGTTGTCTTTACACATGAGTTGAATATTCTCAACTTTGTTGTCAAGGAGATTTGATGGGAACGCCATAATTTATTCAGACGACCAAAAGCTACTCGAGCTTTCCCCAATCTATACCTTACATCATCTTCGACGCCACCATGTATGGACACACATATACAAGCGAGGTAGCACAAGCTGTCCACATATTCGATTTCGTGATTTCCAATCGTAAAATAGTTATTGTTGGCGTAATTAATGCACATTGCCTCTGTTTTTTGAATATTGATCAACAGTCCATTAGTTTTTGCAAGGATGGTCAGGTCATTTACTTTGCTTTGCACATCGTTATGAGATATTAGGCATATATCGTCTGCAAAGTCTAGGTCTTCAAGGTGACGGTGGAAGTCCCATATTATTCCTCTGCGCTTTTTCGATATCTCTGTCATAATGTTGTCAAGTGCAACTGCAAATAATAATGGAGATAGGGGGCATCCTTGCTTCACACCAATGTTGGTAGTGAATGGCTCGCCATGCTGGACTTCTAGCGTATTACTATAATACATCGCCTTGATAAGGTTTAAGGTTAGGTTAAGTTAACAAAATATGTTCCCCATATTATCATAATATGACCGTATATCAATCATAACATGATCGCAAGTGAATCATAATATGACATTCACGTAATCATATTACTATCACCATATAATCTTATTATGTTTAATACATTGATGTTGCTATACCGTCGAACCTGGATATTTAACTCTATCGCACTGATCATTAGTCTAATTTAACTCTGTATATAGTTCTCTGAAGTATTTTGGCGTTCAAAACTCAAAAACGGTGTTAAAAAGTATATTTTTTTTTTAAATTAAATTTTTCGTCAAGAATATATATGATATCATACTTATACTATTAATTTGGGAATATAAATCCCATCATGCCCGCTTTTACGATAAACTAAAGGTAAGTATGAGGGCTACAAATGTTATGAATACCACTTGCAGGTAGAAGCCATTATCTAGGAATAACAGCAAGAAACTAATGAACAAAAAATAAATTTAAAATAATCGGTTTTGGCACGAAAAACTAAAGGGTGATTTTTTAAAAGCTATAGGAAAGTTTTTCAAAAAAAAAAAACACAAAAAATTCATGAAATCTTTATTTGAATCGATAGTACGGTCCAAATAATTTAATGTTTGAAGATTATTTCATGCAAATGTTGACCTTGACTGCGCCTCAAATGGTCCAACCGCTTAGTCCAATTTTGGCATTTCCACGTTTTGAGTAACAGAGGCACAATTGCTGCGAACGGCGACAAATCGATAATTGATGGTCATCATTAACACTGGCCGATACAGCTGCGATATTTTTTTCAGTTCGCACTCTACATAAGCGTGTTGGTGGTTTAATGTCCAACAATGTAAATTTAGTCACAATAGCCCGAACAGCCGCATCAGTGGGTCGATTAAACTGACCATAAAATGGAACCGCGCGATGTACTTTCTTAACAGAGCACGCATTTTGATAATAAAATTCAATAATTTGCAAGCGTCGTTCGTTTGTAAGACGATTCATGTTTAAATTATAGACCAAACTGAAGATGTTTGACAGTGAAACAAAACACGAAACGTGTGTCAACTGTTTAAACCAGTGTTTCCAAAAAAATCGCCTACTGGATTCCAAATATGGACATGAGCTGTGGTTATCAATTATTAGCTCCAACACCTCTTTCTCAAAATGAAATAACTAACGTTACTTTGTCTGAAAAATGTGACTACGAACTTTTCTGGTAGTTGTGCGTTTCCGTCAACAATGGTTGCACAGTCGTCACTTCAACCCTTACCAACTTACTTTGCAATACAATAAAGGAAACTTTTACAATAATCATAGACGAATACGCACAGAGGAAGGCCAATAACACAAACTCTTATTGAAGTACTTCATTAACACCCAATATTGGTCAACTTCTACCGCTATAATTGGAATTCTCTCCAGTAAACAGTAAATACAACACCGTCAGTATTGATTTGAAAGGTGCCAGAACAGCAGTCATGATTTGGCTTGCTACAAGGATAGCAGATCTTCAAGGCTCCACGGAAAGGCGTCTCTACTAAATCTGTTATATTGTTAGTTGTTACCATGATAGGGGCTTCATCACAAGGTGCACCATGTCGACACAACTTTGGCATGAGCAGGTACTAATCACAGTGGTGGCCTGTGGCAATCACATAGATACTGACTGACGGCCATTGACATTTTGATAGATCGTAAATCAACACCTTTTGATATTTAAACAAGTAAGAAAATGCTAAAGTCGGGCGGGGCTATATGATACCATCCACTTTCTATGCCATTACAAATCAATACGTTGAAGATTTTGGCGTGTGTCCTATATCTCAATGTACGTTTCCAGGCGATATACAATGTGTCCTGATCAAAATATGTGTTTCTAGAGCATAAAAATTCAAATCTGGAGCCATATGATAAATGTTTTTTTTAAATGCTATAAAAAGCTACTGAATATTTTCTCAAATTTATTTTTTTATTTGAAAGTACAATCATTCCGGTTAATAATGGAAAATAATTTCATTCAAATGATAAGGTACTGTGCCAAATATGATCAAAATGGGTTAAATTTTATGGTCTTTTGAGCGGATAAAGTCAAATCGAGAGTGACATATGTATGAGAGCTATATATAAATGTGAAACAATCTGACCCACATTGGCCATAGCTATTTCTAATTGAATTTTAAGGTACTGTGGCAAATTTGAATAAAATAGAGTGCGACTATATATATCTGAACTATATATAAATCTGAACCGATCCGACTCAGTTTCACCGCAGACCTTTCTAATTGAAATACAAGGTCTTGTGCAAAAATTGAAGAAGATTGGTTAAAATGTGCAATTTCTAGAGCGGAAAAAGTCAAATCGAGAGCGAAATTTGTATGGGAGCCATATCTAAATCTGAACCGATGTGACCTATTTTCAACACATATGTTTCTAGTTCAATTATAAGGTACTGTATCAAATTTGAATCAAATCGAGTAAAATGTGTGGTTTCTAGAGCGGAAATAGTCAAAACGAGAGCGACATTTGTATGTGGGCTATATATAAATCTGAACCGATCCGACTCAGTTTCACCACAGACCTTTCTAATTGAAATACAAGGTCTTGTGCCAAAATTGAAGACGATTGGTTAAAATGTGCAGTTTCTAGAGCGGAAAACGTCAAATCGAGAGCGAAATTTGTATGGGAGCTAAAGGGTGTCCCAAGAAGAACGCAATTTTTAAATCTGGCAACATTCGAAGTGTCATTGTTTGACATTTGAACAATTGTTATTGTTTGTTAGTAGAAGGTACGAGGTTAGTAAAAATGGAGCGCTACACGAATGAACAACGCATTCTCATTGTGAAATTGTTTTACCAAAATGGTGAAAGTTTTGCGGCTACAGTTCGCAAATTGCGATCAATTTGGGGTCACAATAATGCTCCAAAAGAGTCAACTGTAAAGAGATTAATGGATAAATTTGCCGAAACTGGGTCTGTTAGTGATGTAAAGACAACAACGCGCCATCGACCAGGTCGATCGACCGAAAATGTCGCAGCTGTACGTGATGATGTCGCTCAAACTCCGTCCACCTCAATTCGACACCGAGCTCAGCAAATTGGTGTCTCCAAATCCACTTTGCAGCGAATTTTGACGAAAGATTTACATCTTCATGCATACAAAGTTCAATTGACTCAGGAACTGAAGCCAACCATGGACAGCGAAGGGAGTTCGTTAATTGGGTATTGGAGAGACAACATGAAAATGCTGATTTTGCCGATAAAATCATCTTCAGTGACGAGGCCCATTTTCATCTTGATGGCTTCGTCAATAGGCAGAATTGTCGCATTTGGGGTGCGGAAAATCCTCGAGTGATTCACGAGAAGCAAATGCATCCTCAACGTGTCACTGTGTGGTGTGGTTTTTGGGCTGGAGGAATCATTGGACCTTTTTTTATGAAAATGAGGCAGGTCAAGCGCAAACAGTCAATGGTGTTCGGTATCGTGAAATGATAACCAGTTTTTTCTTGCCTAGAATTGAAGAAATGAATGTGGAGGGCATGTGGTTCCAACAAGACGGCGCCACATGCCATACAGCCAGAGAAACAATTCAATTGCTACATCAGTCATTTCCCGGTCGTGTTATTTCGCGTTTTGGAGATCAGAATTGGCCGCCTAGATCGTGCGATTTAACACCATTAGATTTTTTTCTTTGGGGTTTTTTGAAGTCGATGGTTTACGCGAATAAGCCGACGACGACTCAAGCCTTAAAAGACGAAATTGGACGCTGCAATAATGAAATACCACAGCATTCATGCAAAACGATCATTGAAAATTTCATTAAAAGATCGCGTGCATGCCAGCAAAGCCGCGGCAGCCATCTGCACGATATATTGTTCCATACATAACCTCATTCTGTCTACTTTACGATATAATAAAGTTTCACGATTTTTTCTTAAATATCTGTGTTTTATTTAAAATTACAAAATTGCGCTCTTCTTGGGACACCCTTTATATCTAAATCTGAACCGAAGTGACCTATTTACAACACATATATTTCTAGTTCAATTATAAGGTACTGTACCAAATTTGAATCAAATCGAGTAAAATGTGTGGTTTCTAGAGCGGAAAAAGTCAAATCGAGAGCGACATTTGTATGTGGGCTATATCTAAATTTGAACCGATTTGCTTCAAATTAAATAACTTTCGTCTTTGGCCCGCAAAACTTATTGGAATCGGACTATAATTGCGACCTGTACTTTGATTACAAAAATATATGGACGGACAGTCAGACAGACGGACATTGCTAAATCGACTCAAAAAGTGATTCTAAGTCAATCTGTATAATAAACGATGGGTCTATATCGTTCCCTTTGGGATGTTACAAACAAATGCACAAATACATAATACCCTTGTGGAAGGTATAAATATCAGCCTCTATGATTTGGCCCAATTTATGGCATTTCGCTGTGATGAATAGTTTGTGTAATTATAATGATTACCTCCTCATCTCCTTGACTTTGGTGAACACAGAAATATAATGTTTGGTCCTTGTATTTGGTTTTTGTAAATTTCCGGCAAAAAGAATAAAGCAATATACTGCAACTTGCTACTCACCTATGTATATGTAGACACCCTTGAAAGTTAATAAGGAATAATATTCAAGGATATCCTGAATAAATGGCCTAATCAATAAACAAACTTTAGACCCTTTCATTAAAACCCGAATTTGAGCAACTTTTAATCATATAATTTAAATTTTCACCAACTCAAAGAGCCTCAAATGCCAAACAGTTAATAGCAAAATGTCAGTATTTATTCTAACGGCAAACAACAACCATGTTCTATCCCAATGAATTAGCGCGTTATAAACGCACTAACTTCCAACATCCTCCGGGATTGCAGACCTTCAAACCATTACCAGCACCGCGGCCACCAGACAAACGGCAAATGGAGGAAAAATTATTCAAACGTATGTTGAAATTTTGCCGGGACTGCATACATGGGATCCAATATTTTTGGGAAACCGGCAACCGGCCAGTTGTGCGCCTCTTTTGGTTATTGATAGCGCTGACCGCAATAGGAGGTTGCGTCACCATGTACATGATGCTGTCGCAACGTCATAGCGAACAGGTCCTAATTACGGTGGTGGAGACATCCCGTCTACCCGTATATGCAATACAATTTCCATCGGTGGCCGTGTGTCCTTTCAATCATGTCAATTGGATGCGTTACAAGGCTGCAGAAGAGAAATTCCTACCCCGCAATGCGGACAACGAGGTCAAACGTGCATTCTATGACTTGTTGAGGGTTATGGAACATATAACCTTTAGCGGACTTGCGAACATTGAAGTTTTGTTAAGCCATAAATCGATACCTTCGGTTATTCAGAATATTGTCCTCTACGATTTGGCCCAATTTATGGCATTTCGCTGCGAAGAATTGTTTGTGAAGTGCGTTTACGATGACAGCACAATCGATTGCTGTAAAATCTTTGTCACCGAACGCACCGAAAGAGGCCTATGTTTGGTGTTTAATTCATTGATATCGGAGGAGTCAAGGTTCAAGAAGGTAATTCGCTTGAAATAGTACATTTAAATAAGTTGAATATTACGTTAGAATCGTAATGTAGAAAGTATCAAATGAAGGAGTGAAATGATCTTGAAAAACAAAATAACTTATTAAATGTAAATGAATAGAATAATTTAAGTCAGTCAGGCCCGTGCGCAGGTATTTTCCCCTGGGTGGGGGGGGGTTTCATCTCCACTCATAAAAAAGTTAACACTATAATGAGTTAAAATTAACTAAAATTTAGGAAACCAAGTACATTTTTACTAAATATAAATAGAATTTTGCTGAATTTAAAGTAAGTAAATTTTTCTAAGTAAATTTTTTCTAAAACCATGTATTTTTTTACTAAATTTAAGCAAAATTTTCCTAAAACCAAGTAAATTTTTACTAAATCTTAAAAAAATTTTGTTGAAAATTTCCTAAAACTATTTATTACTCAAACTAAGGACACTTTTGCTATTTTTTTTAAATAAGTTCATTTTAACTAAAAAAATCAAACAAATAGTTTTGCTTCAGAGTATGCAAAACTGATAAAGAGGCAACATGAAATATGTATCAAAAGTTCCAAGATACCTCTGCCACAAGGAGTTGAGCTATTACTCCATGATTGTTGCGAAGGCAAGATAGGCGCCTTCGCAGTGGTTGTTTAGAATAATTCATAAAGTATTTAAGAAATAAGTCTCTGCAAACGAATGAGAATTGCTTCTTAGATTAATATTCAAGAATTTTTATAAGTTCATTAATACTTAAATGTATGAAGAACTCTGCATAAATTTCAGTAAACATTTTAACTTAATTTTAAGAAAAAACGCATTTTTAAGTTAAAATTTCCAAAATGGAATTTTTACCATACAAAAAATTTCAGCTTTTTTTCTCACTTAAAACCTTGGAAATATTCATTCACATAAGTTTCAATTTACTCAATTGTAAGAATTCTTTATTAGATGCAAAGAAAGGTTTTTAAGTAAATATACTACCCTTGTTCTAGCAAATGAACTATTTACTATGGCTTTGAAAGAAGGAAACTTTACTCATATTTAGTTAATTTTCCAACTTTTTAGGAAATTTGTACTGGAGCGTTTGTAAACCACTCATATGTTATTGCCAGGATCTTCGAGGAATATTTTGATACATTCGTCCGACAGACATTGTCGGCAAAATTGCATTTCAGTAATCCATATATCAGTACACTCAAAGGAATATATCAAAGTAAGAAAACAGAAAGTCTACTGAAAGATCAGATTTTCTGCTGTTAAAAAAGAGACAGCAGATTTGTATCTGCTGAGATGGTAAACATATGTTTGCTGTTTTTAGCAATATATATGATACGCATATTGTCCCAAGCTAATATAAAAGAAAATTCGAGCTATTTCAAGTGTCTTGAACAAAAACATAACTTTTCAGGAGAGCGAAAAAACTGATTTTCTCCTTAATTTGAAGAGAAATTATTAATCATTAATCTAAAATCAGTTTAATCTAAAAATCTATTCGCGGTTTCATGGTTCATAGCCACTTTTGTATGTTTAAAATTGAGCACTATGAATGTTGAAATAAGCACATAGCCATTTATGCCAAAATTGTAAACTCCATAACTTTTTTCATGAAATCTTGGCAATGTTGTATAGAAAACGCATCTTCTGTGATGTACACAGCGAATTTAAAAATTCCAGCTTCATCCGTCACAGTGGTCGCTTGTAACATATACATAGCCAGTCGCGAAAATCGCTGCAATTGATGAAAAATCCAAAATTCGCCGTTGCAATTCCTTATATTTTAACTTTCTTCATTCATAATTCTGAAACTTTTCATACACAAGTATTCCCCATGAAGTCAACAATCACATTCAAAGAAATATTTTGGTATTCTCAATACAATAAAAAGTTACGCAGGTTTTTATAAATATACTCTTCACATTTTTTGACTTTACAGCCACCATTTTTCCTATTTTAGCCTGATAACTGGGGAATCAAAATGCAATTAACGCGAAATGATGGAATTTGATAGTACGACATGCCCTAAATCTAGAAAAATGTTTACTCAAAATCGTTATACGCTTATTCCGATTAAATAAAAAATATTTGGAAATGTTTCCTCATTTTTATAATCTTAAATATGTATAAATTCGAATAACAAATACAGTCTTTTTGTATTCGGTGAAATGCAAGAAGAAACAACTAGAAATTTTAATTCCAAAAAACCAAATAATTGTATTTTATAGTTTCGTTTTCCTACGTAGATCCAAGTTAATGAATTTATTTTTTCTCTTTTAAATAATACTTGTTACATTTGTACAAAAAATACTAACTCTGAAAATTATTTGACACAAGTGATAAATATAACAAAAAGTAAGTTAAAACTCATTTCTTATTGTTTCTCAACTTTAAAGTAGATTTTAAAATAGAGACCTACACGCAGAAAAAAATGAATTTCTTTGTGGTAAAAATTAGTTTGTTTGCGGTAAACATGTCATCAGTTGATGTAAATGAACAAAGAGAAATATGTTTATGTATATCAAACAATTTTCTTCGTTTGTCGAAATGTATTTGTATTATAATTGCAAACTCCCAACACATTGGAAGTAACAGAAACCGTTGTTGTTGCATCTGTGATAAAAATAGGACACATCGGTTCAGACTTAGATACAGCTCCATAAAAATGTCCAATAGCAAATGTTACATCTTAGAGCTCTACAAGCATCAAGCAAATTATTAGCTTTTATTAAGAATATTTTAGACTTCATTATGATATCATAGTGTTTATTATCTACACTTTTTTAAAATTACTAAATGATTTTGTTATTAAATTTCCAAACTTTTATTGCAGTACACAATTAAAAGTTCATAAGATATAGCTCTAGTCAAATGTCAAGAAGTGTTATCGGTTAATAAAAATGAAAATTTTCGGAACAATTTGGTGTCCATTAGCGAAATTAGCATTACACAATCTTGAAATTGGCACAATTCGTTTAGATTGTTTGTATTTTTCATAACCTTTGTCCGAAATTCAAGAAAGCGTCAATTTTTCCGTTCCATTTTTTAGGTAATTTTCGTGTTTTCATGATTTTATTGCAAAATTACCATGACAGACGAGTTATTTTAAAAGACCTTAAAAATTCTATATTTTATTGCTTCACAAAATCTAGAATGTTTTAAAAATTATATGTTCGAAACCTCTCTGGGGGGTCTGAACCCCCAAACCCCCACGCCCCCCTGCGCACGGCCCTGAAGTCAGTGTTTCAGTCTCAGAAAATCCTCGGCAAGTATTCCATTGAGACGAGTTAGTCTGAGTCGAGAGATTCTAAAATTCACGCCGAAATCGATTGCAACACTCCTCATATGATGTTCTCAATGCCATTCGGTGTCGAATTCCCTTCTCGTAGTGGGAGCAGTTTCGCATGTCTTCTCAGGAAAGGAAATTTAACACGTTCATTCCATTCAAATAATGTGCTTAGTACCCTAACTAAATATTAGGGACTATTTGGAGTATTTTCTGTACTTGTTAGAAAAAACTTGGAAAATACGAATAGAAATTATTGGAAATCAGAATCAAATCGAGATACTTTATTTTGCATAGACGTACAAAATAAAGACAATTTTCAAAAAATACTTTAGGGGGAAACGAGGAGAATGGTATATACATCGGTATATAAAGGGTGTTTTTATTGGGGTATAGAACTTTAAGTTGGCATCACTTTTTTAATTTGCGGCCATTTTGTCAGCTGTCAAGTGATTAATATTTAGTTTGGTTTGCCATTTCATCATGAACAGGTTGACAAAAGAACAACGCTTGCAAATCGTGCAAATTTATTTCGAAAGTAATGGTTCAGTTCGCGAAGTTCACCGCAAGCTCCGTCCATTTTATGGTCGACATAATCGTCCATCAGAGCAATTAATTCGGTTAACCGCATAATTTCGCGGAATGGACCTGTCAATTGGCCACCAAGATCGTGTGATTTGACACCATTGGATTATTTTCTTTGGGGATATGTGAAGTCGCTCGTCTACGCCAACAAACCAGAAACGTTAGGGGACTTGGAAGCCATCATTCGTGGCGTTATTGCCAACATACGGCCCCATATGCTGGCTATATTCGAGCCAGCCGCGGCGGCCACATGCCCGAAATCATATTTAAACATTAATGGCATAAAATTATCCTTCCAATAAAGCCAAATTGATGGACATTAAAACGATTTTCTTGTGTTTTATTTCACTTCGAAGTTCTAAACCTCAATAAAAAACACCCTATACATCGCTCTAGCTACGTAGACTAGAAAAATAATGGGCAAAAAGGGATAAATTTGGGACCGAGCGCATGACTGCAGCTGGCATCATAAAATTAGGTGTGTGCATTCCTAAAGGACTTCCACACAGTCATTTATATTGAAATTGAAAATGGAGCGGTCCAAAGTAGGGTTTGCATTTTCCCGTACTTTTTTCCCGGGAAACGGAAAATAGTTTTTGATTTCCCGTGATCCCTGTACAGGACGGGAAATCGTCAACATTTTGTTTGCTATATAAAAACTTATTTTTATACCCTCCACCTACAGGATAGGGGTATACTAACTTTGTCATTCAGTTTGTAACAACTTGAAATATCGACTTGAGACCCTATAAAGTATACATATACTTGATCGTCATAAACTTATAAGACGATCTAGCCATGTCCGTCCGTCCGTCTGTTGAAAGCACGCTAGGATCTAAACGAAAGGAGCTAGGATGTCTAAATTTTCCATTAATGCGGCTTATAGTCGTAATTCGGTTGGGATAAAAACTGGGCGAAATCGGTCCAAAGGGAAAAGATTTTCCCTCACAAGGACCCATAATAACCCCTAATATTTTAGAGTATTTAAGCATATTATTTTAATACATCGGCTTGAAATTACTTGATATTGGTTATGCACATTCCCCCTATAACAACAACGTGCACCATAAGGTAATTTTTATTCGGGGGGTGAAATAGGGCTAAAAGGGGTAAAAATGGTACATATCAAACGACAACAGCTAGAAACGCGAAATTCGGTGTGTACATTCCTCTAATTGAGTAGATACATAATATAAAAATATATTTTCCAAATTCGTACTTTTAAGGGTAAAATGAGAATAGAGGGATAAAAATGGTTCCAACCAAACGGATGCACCTAAAATAATGAACACGTAAAATAAAAGGATTTTTCGAAATTCGTGCCTTTTGGCGTTAAAATGGAAAAAGGGGATAAAAATAGTACCAACCAAACGACCGCAGCTAGAGTCATGAAATTCGGAGTATACATTCCCCTGACTTCGTAGACACGAACAATAAAAGATGTTTTCCAAATTCATACTTTCAAGGGATATAATGGGTACAGGGGGATAAAAATAGAATCAATTGAACGATTGAATGATGAACTTCGTACTCTTAAGGGAAAAAGGGATAAAAATGGTACCAACCAAATGGCCGCAACTAGATTCATGGAATTCGGTGTATACATTCCTCTGACTGCATAGAAACGTAAACTATTTTTTCCAAACTCGTACTTTTTTACTCTTACGGCAAAAAATGGTTGAATCATTTAGTTCGATTATTTTGCACTATGTTCGCGAGTTAATGGATTTTCAAAATTTGTAGTTTTGGAAATAAAATAGAATGGAAATACAACCAACTGTAGCAGCCACTATCTGCCAATATTTATATAAAAGGTGCAGGGGCCAAAGCCGCCTTCGAAGGTCTGTCAGAAATTACTTTCTTTCTTTGTACAATGGAAGGAAATTACCATAAGAGCTTTCATATATATAAATGCCAGCCATGATAAAATGGTGTAAATGCTACCCATTTTGTACGACGAGTCGCAGGTCGCAAAGCCACCCTCCAAGGGTTTGCCAGACATGCATTTTTTCCTTTCCAAAAATAAAGGAACATATCCTAAAAGTTTAAGACGTGATACTTATAGTGCAACCAAACACGTTGCTGGCTCCCGGACTATTATGGAACTTACGTTTTTTTGAAAATATAAATAAAAGAATATTTTTTACATTTTCTGTATTTATGTACATTTACATTTTCTGTATTTATCCTGTAATATTACTGCAATCGAAAATCGTCAGCCTCTGTGGAATGCCATGGCGGAGGGTATATAAATCCATGGCGGAGGGCATATAAAGTTCGGCCCGGCCGAACTTAACTCCGTTTTTACTGTTTTTTTTTCTTTCTTCTGAATAAAACATTCTATCTTTAATAAAGTAATTTATTATATTTCGCATAAAAACATGTTGAAATCAAGTTTTAAAGGATTTATAAAAAATTAACCTTCTTCCGATTTGTGGAGAAATCCTCCTGGTTCAAAAAAATCAATGGGAAAAAAGATTAAAATATGAGATAGGAGGGGTTATCTCCCTTCACTCAGCATTCCTTCCTTCATCCTACCTCCTGAACGCCTATACTACATACGGGAATCGCAATGGTTTAGGTGGCCTCTAGTGAACTCATCGGTTATGCCCACAACTAACGGACATCCCCTGCAACATAACCTAACCTATAAAAGAACAAAAAATCAAATCAAGTTTTTCCAAGGAAAGTGACACATTTTTTAAATTAAAAGGTTTTTTGAAATATAAAAACTTTTTAAAACAGACAACGCGTTTATAGACTATTTCTAATTCTATTGGAGAAAGTGATCACACTCGAGAGATGTATTATTAATTGTTAAATCATAAATTATGAGTTCCCTTTCATGTAGCTTCGAAAACCTAAATTTATATTTTGAGGCAGCAATATTGTCATTTTTTCAATACATAGTTGCATGTATATTTAAACCCTACACCACTTCGTGGGCTAGGGTATTATAAGTTAGTTTCGCGCCAAATGTTTGTAACACCAAGAAATAATCGAGCTAGACCCACCTTTAAGTATACCGATCGGCTTAGAATCACCAGCTGAGACGATTTACCGATGTCTGTCTGTCCGTCCGTCCGACCGACTGCTGTCCATCTAAGCTTGTTCGCACTCTACAGGTCGCAATTGTTGTCCGATTGTCATGAAACTTGGCAGAAGTTATTTTTTCTGGCCAAGGACCATCGGTATTGAATTTGGAGGAAATCGGTTCAGATTTAGATATAGCCCCCATACAAATGTCGCTCCCGATTTGACTTTTTCCGCCCAGTGATTATGGTGAAGGACTTAAAAAAAAGTTTGCCTTTGTATATTTTAGGGTCGTCTGAGGCAAGCTATCCAAAATCACTCAATTATTACGAAATACCTACAATACGCAGGAGTCATTAATTCGTTGTGTCTACAGAAAGGCACACAAGGAGATCGTAACTAAAATATTTCTTATCTACGTTTTATAGAATTCATGTAATAATTGAGTGATTTGTAATCATTCGCCTCAGACGAATGACAAGGAGCTACAAAAACAGGCGCTTAGTCTCTATTTCCCAAATGTGCTATATTTCGAAGCACAAAATTTAAGCATATTTTATTTGATTCAAAGAATTTTTTCTAAATTTCACTCAGAAAAATCACTAATATTTGTAGCTAACCGATCACTATTATCCCTGGAGAACACGTGCTGGAGGTGAAGGAACGGGTTTGTTCTTTAACTTACGCTACAATAAAAGCCTTGTTCGACCCGGAAGCACACTGCCATTTTCATTTAGTGTAAGTATTAAAATATATGAATGATATCGCTCTTTCATTCATATGCATATGTGACTTGTCAGATACTGATTAAAGAATCCAGTGAATGGAGTGACTCACTATACCACATTTTATATCCGAATACCTTCAATGATGTAATGGTAACACCGATAATTACGGAAACTTCCATCAACGCTCGCCATATAGATCCCCAGAAACGCAATTGTCTGTACGATGTAAGCCCACAGAATCAGAGGTTATGGTGTTTTGGAAACTTATCACTTTATCTTTTCATTATTTAGAATGAAAAGTCGACGAAATATGATCGAATTGAGGGTCTACCCTTTAACAGGCTGAATTGACAAATACAATGTGAACAGAAATTTGTCATGAAGCGTTGCAATTGTACACTCTCGATGTTCTTTCCGGGAATGCGTAAGGAATTCAAATTTATCTATAATTTATGAGAAGTTCAATTCATTTTAATTTATTACAGCTGAATATACAAATAGAGAATGTAAGGTATCGGATTTACAGTGCATTTACAGGCACAGAGGTAAGAATATACAAACATGGGGTATATTTCATGAAATTAAATGTAAGCGCGAGGTCTACAAGAGAAGCTCCACTCCTCGCCCTCCACCCCCAAATCATATGATAATTTAGGAGTAGAAGAACATGTTCATATTTGGAAAAAAATCACCGGTTAAGTAGTTTGGGTGGTTTAATGTTTTTATATCCCAGGCTCTTTATGGAAAACCATTCATCTGAAAAATTATCAAATTTATTTCTCATACATATTTATATATTTTCTTTCATAGATGTATTTAACTATTTGAAAGGGCCTCTCCAGGATGAGTATATCAACGATTCTCGCCGTGGAATGATCTGTGATTGCATTCACAATTGCATATCCTTGCGATTTTTGGTGTCTTTAAATTCACAACCATTACTCGGGTACTCCTGTCATTCCCATTTTTGCTGAATCGATCTAACATTTATTTCTTCCATCCATCCTTGCAGTACAAATAAAAGCATTCCAGAAGTCTTTGCGGATATTTATTTTGTCAAAAATACCATGACCAAATATGGAGCTCGTCTGCAATACACGTGGATGGATTTAGCGGCGAATTTCGGCGGCGTCTTGGGTCTGTGTTTGGGTGCCTCTGTGCTGAGTGTGGTTGAAGTAATTTATGCTACCCTCAGAACCTTCCTAGTGTTGATGGTGTTGAAATGGAACAAAAAACGCAAGCAACGACGGGTTCAAGCTGTGATGAATATTAACGATATACGAAAATAATCGAGGAAATCATCTAGTGCAATACTATATATCATATGATGTTATAATAATGCCACCAAGCTTTGAAAAGATGTTTTAACAAACTTGGGTTATTAAATGGAAGAATGGAAATGATCTTCGAAAGATAAGTAATGACTCCAAGCGGTATTCATCGGAAAGATTCTCGAGCTATATATAAAGTAAACGGATCCATTTTGCCTCCTCTAACCCAACGTGATCTAATTGAATATATTTACATTACTTTCGGTAATGAAAAATATTAAGTGTATGTAAACTTATTATCGCTTAAAAGATAATGCAACAGAATATTTAATGAAATTCTACAATTTTAAATTCAGGATGTTTATTTTGTTTTTTAATTTTATATGTTAATTAACAGAAGACTACAAAACTTGAAAAAAAACTGTTGTTATGACAGAAAAAGTGATGTAATAGCAGAAAAGTGCCTGCTGATAGTTAGCAAAGAGTATAAATATTTAAGTGAGCGCCCCGGTAGTCGAGTTGGTAGCGTGCTCGGCTATCAGCGTGGGGGTCGTGGGTTCGATTCCCACCAGAGGCTCTGGTCTGTCGCTGCAATAACTAGCTACTATGGTCTTAGTCACCCCGGCTCAATCCCTGGACCCAAAATTAGAATATAAATTTACTTTGTATTGTAATTCATAATAAATAAATAAAAATATATTTAAGTGTGGGTTCCACTTAAGATGCATCCAAAACTCAAATCGATAAATACAAATCAGATTTGGTATTGATTTCTTGATCTCATATATGTAAGTACCCGTTTCCATCATCTCTCTCTCAAGCTGTTTTACTAAGCCCATGGAATGAAAGTTTTAAAAATACACAGACTTTAGATCCTCCCTCACTTGTCGCTATCTTAGTAGAATTCAAAAAACAAAACAAAATCATAATGATATATATGAGCTCCCATTTTTAACAAATATCCACTTTAATACTCAATGAACACACACATACATAATTGCAAGACATTTTATTGTTTTAAAATGGGTATTTTCCCACTGAGAAATCATGCCCGCACTGAGAAATAATGAGAAAGAAATATGGAATGGTAATATTTATTACTTGTATGCACAGTACCACTGTTTTTGCAGCGACTTTTCAGCAACGACTTTTACCCGGCCTCTTAACACATTAATTGCCACGTCGTACGTTTCCGTACAACAGTGATTGCTTTTTCTTAGATCCCAAAAAATTTTTGGTCTCCTGGGATGGTTTGCATCAAAACCGTTTGGCACTCAATGTGTTAAATGATTCTCACAAACGAATGAGAAACACAACTAACTTTCGAATATCCTTTTTAAAAATCGCACCAATTATTGAAGCACACATGCCACCTTACAATCATATCATTGAGTTGCAATTGAAAATATGTGTATAATATGTATTCCAGTCACCCCACAAAAATAAAGTTTGGATTGTTTAATGATGATTTGCAAAATATTTCGTTCCTAAATCAAGGCATCTGTGAGCTAAACACTCCTGAAAATACCCCTAAAATCATGTTTTCCGGTTTAATTTTATACCCTACACCACTTCGTGGACTAGGGTATTATAAGTTAGTTTCGCGCCAAATGTTTGTAACACCAAGAAATAATTGAGCTAGCCCCACCTTTAAGTATACGGATCGGCTTAGAATCACCAGCTGAATCGATTTAACGATGTCTTTCTGTCCGTCCGTCTGCTGTCTAAGCGTTTCGCATCTAAGCTTTTTCGCACTCTACAGGTCGCAATTTCACATTTTACATCGGATTTTGATCAAAATTTCCACACAATGTTACATTTATACTAGAAACCAGCTATATAGGTCCATATTTTGGAACAGCCCCCATACAAACGGGCCCCAGTTTACACTATTAACCCACATCTTACATTTGAACTTGATAACATTTTGCAGATCATGTTTATTTCATTAAAGAATATCTACTTCGAAAGTGATATATTTATAAATGACCACTTTTTAACGTAGCGCCCTTACAAGTGGGCCCCCATTTGAATTATTACCATTCTAGGACCCAAAATTTACATCGAAAGTTTATCAAATTTTGCATTTTGTATTATATTTCAACTAAGAATACAATACATACTATGAAAGTCAAATATATGGGTCCATATTTTTGTATAACCCCCATACAAATTAGGCCCCATTATTCCATATTTCAACTAAGAATACCTACTTTGAAAGTGATCTATATGGAACCACTTATTAATGTAGAGCCCTTACAAATGGCCCCATCTTAATTTTTACCCCTCAAGAACACATATTTCACATCGTATTTTTTTTTTTCAAATTTTGCAGATTATATTATATTTCAACTAAGAATACAAAGTCAACTGTCCATACTTTGGAATAACCCAAATGGGGCCTCCATTCTACTCTAATACAGCTCTAAAAACTACGTCTTACATCGGATCATGATATATTCCAACTATGAATACCTACCGTGAATGCGAAATATATAGGCCCATGTTTTGAACCAGTGTTGTTATAGGCCTCCTTTCAAATGTCGTTCCGATTCATCCTATTACTTATAATTAGCATTACGTATAATTTGTATTTGTCTGCCGGAAAATTGGATCAATTATTTACCATATTTGTTAAATATGACTAAAGATGAATTTATAGTATGCACTTTATATGCACTACATAAAATTGCTATCATGAAACACCTGGGATTAGTAATAAAAGCGAGGTATATACGCAAGGGGGTTGGTGTAGGTGTTTCTAGAGGAAATATAAGATATTTTGCCAAATTTGAAGAAATTATTTTGTAATATATGGTATCTATAGTGAAAAGAGTCAAATCGAGAGTGAAATTCGTATGGGGGCTATATCTAAATCTGAATCGATTTTCTTCAAATTAAATAGCGTTCGTCCTTATCTCGAAAAACTTCGTTGTGCACAGTTTCATTTGGTTCTGGCTACAATTGCGACCTGTATCGTGATTACAACAATAGAAGGACAGACGGACGGAAGGACATTGTTTAATCGATTCAAAAAGTGATTCTACGTCGATCGGTATAATTAACAATGGGTGTATCTCGCTTCCATTTGGGTGTTACAAATAAATGCCAAAGACATAATACTCTCGTGGAGTGCATAAAAATTACACGGGAAAACATAATTTTTAGAGGTGTTTTCAGGACGGAATATTTTGTAGACCACCATTAAAAAATCCAATCTTCATTTCTGGTTTTTCAGCTTTAAAAATAGTCAAAGGCCCAATCTTACAGTCGCTTTGTTCTAACAGTTTCTTAACAGAGATGCTACTTTAAAAAGGTCTTCTTATTACAAATGTTAATAGCAGAGTAAATATTTAAGAGTAGCATAATTAGCACTAAAGTGAATGCAGCGGCGACTAGAGGTACTAACAATGGGAAACAATGATAAGTTTGTCCAATTGATGTTCCACTATTTGACACAAGAGGGCGGTACTGTTGAAACACTCAAGCTCTTACTGGTCTGCTTATTAGAAATGTTAATAACAGAGTAAATATTAAAGAGTAACACAATTAGCACTAAAACGAATGCAGCGGTGAATAGCGGTACCAACAATACAAAACAAAGATAATTTACCAATAGTTTGTCCAATTGATTTTCCGCTATTTGACACTCAAGCTCTTACTGATTCGCTCAATTGTTTCAGTTTTCAAGGGAATTTATGTAGACGAAGGGCCTTTTTATATTAGCTTGTAAAGTAAATAACTTGATACTTGCAACTCGCATTCCCTTTATAGCATAAACGTGCACCATAGAGTGATTTTTATTCGGGGCGAAATGGGACAAAAAGGGATAAAAAGGGTACCTATCAAACGACAACAGATAGAAACACGAGATTTGGCGTGTACATTTCTCTAATAGAGTAGATACATAATATAAAAGTATTTTTTCTAAATTCGTACTTTTAAGGGGTAAAATGGGGATAGAGGGATAAAAATAGAACCAGGTTGTACCTAGAATAATGAAATTCGGTGTGTATATTCCTCTGATTGCGTAGACACATAAAATAAAGAAAATTTTCGAATTCGTACTTTTATTGTGTAAAATGGAAAAAGGGGATACAAATCTTACCAAACAAATGGATACAGCTAGAACCATGAAATTCGCTGTATACATTCCTCTGACTGAGTAGACACGAAAAATAAAAAGGTTTTTCCAAATTCGTACTTTCAAGGGATTCAATGGGAGAAGAGGGATAAAAATGGTACCAACTAAAAGGCTACATCTAGAATGATGAAATTTTCGAAAGTCGTACTTTTAAGGAGTAAAATGCGAAAAAGGGGATAAAAATGGTACCAACAAAATGGCCACAGATAGTATCATGGAGTATACATTCCACATATTTTTTTCCAAATTCGTACTTTATTTTGTTGCTTTTACGACAAAAAATGGTAGAATCATGCAATTGTCTTATACTGCCTTCATGAGAGATAAGGTATTTTCAAAATTTATACTTTTGAAATTAAAATAGGATGGAAATACAACCAACCAAATGACTGTAGCTGAAAATACACTCTCTGCCCGCCAATATTTAGGGTATTTATGATTGCTGCCTTATATTTACTTTATGAATTGAAGTATTATTTCCATTATATAAATACATAGTATAACAATATTGGTAGCCTTGGCTTATTAATTAAATTTCTGATTTTCATACATTTGAAATTTGTTGCGCACATTCCTCTTGTAGCTTGGAAGCACCACAAAGAAAATAAATGTTTTAGCGGGTGAAATGGGATAAAACATGGTACCAATGATACCACAACAGCTAGAATCATGAAATTCGGTGTGTACATCCCTCTATTTGCATAGACACGTAAAAAAGAGGGATTTTTCGAAATTCGTACTTTTAAGGGATATAATTGAAAAAGAGGGATAAAAATGGGACCTTCCAAACTGCTGAAGTTGATATCATGAAATTCGGTGTGTATTCTGTGTTCTGACTATGAAGACTCGAAACAAAAAGTTATTTTTTCGAAATTTGTACATTTGGGCGGAGAATGGGGCGAATGGGGATATCTTTAAAAGTTGTACTTTACTTATCAAAATAATACAGTCACTTTGTCTGTATCTCAAAATGCTTCTCCCTAATGGCGAATGACAATCGCCTAGTATTTAGGCATGTTCACTTTCACAATTACATCATTGTATTTATTTATAGTACTAGATTTTAAACAGTGCGCATAAGTATACATTATAGTTTGAAATAGTAAACAAATATAGTAATGTGCATAAAAATATCACAATTTTCGTAATATGGTACAGTGCTTCTATGTAAAGTTGACTTCCTTTAATCTGCTGGTAATACTTTGGAATGCACTCAGTTGTGGAGGGTATATAAGATTCGGCCCGGCCGAACTTAACGCCTTCTTACTTGTTTCAACTTATTTTCGTTAGTCTGAGGCGAACGACCAAAAAACACTCAATTATGTATTTTATAAAAAGTAGATAAGAAATATTTTAGCTACGAGCTTTTTGCATGCTTTTCTATAGACACGACGAATTATATACACCTGTTGCTTATAGATATCTCGTAATAATTGAGTTATTTGATGGGGGTTAAAATACCTCATTTAATTAAATGACTGAAAACATATGTATTTTTTCATTGATTTTACATATGTGGCCAGTGCAACCCAATAACTGGACATTAGCGAATTTTCAGATAAATTTATTCTTGGTTGTTGGAAATATTGAATATGTATTGAGTTCAATAGATAGAAGCTCGCGTTATTTTTAAGGGGTTATTATCTTTTCTCTAACTGCAAGAGCTTTATGTTTTAAAACATTTCTTGTAGCATTGTAAAGTTCATAGCGAAGCTTGAAGTAAGTTCTCTCTGTTTCTGTCTCAATGTGTCGGTGGCATTCGAAAAGTAAGGCAAAAAAATAATTCTCAATCACTTAAAGAGGTTTTTACAATTCAATTATATTGAATTTCTTGTAACAATTGCTGAAAAGGTTTCAGATGAAAAACAACACTAAAAACCAGTGGACAGACACACCATGTCCCATTAGCAAATTTGTCTGGATCCAGGTTCAAACCATTCTCGAAATATTACAAACGACTTAACATTTTCCATATATTATATATTTTCAATATACATATTAATTTTACATTTTACATTCAGTTTACGGTTTTAAAAACGACACTTGATTTCACTAAATAATTGGCATTTGTAGTAATGCTACTGTTACTGTGCAGTAGTAGTAGTTAGGTTGCTATACAACAAATAGATCTTTTGAAAAAACGTCAACGGACGTTTATTCATCTACAACTATATAACAAGATTTATTTTAAGTATTTTCTAAAATTGGGGTCATTCTATAAATACAATTTTTCTGGTTTTTGTTTTTCTTTTTTTTTTGATAATACATATTATGGAAGAGTTTTAGGTTACATTTGGTGGATAAGAGGAAAACATATGGATTATGTTGTGGTTGATTTGGGAAAATTGTTTAATTCAGTCTTTTGATTTGACACGACGACGAGGGCTGCTATTAATGCGACCCTTCACCGATTTCGGTGACATTTTGCCCGCTTTCTTTTTGTTTATTTCAGTGGCCGTACTCAAAGCAATGGCAAATTGGGCCACATAATAGGTGATCATGATCCATAACTGAAATGAAGGCGGAAGTGTTATTATTTTTGATATATTTGGTAATGTCCAACAACTTACCCTGGCATTGGGAACTTTCAGTAGGAACATATCAATAGCAATCAAGCTATCGGAGATGACAAACAAGCCGCTGCCAATGGCGCAGAAGATATAGATGGGAGTCTTCTTGTCAACTGCTCGGGCTAAAGAACGCCAGAACATGGTCAACAGGAGGAGACCGTAGACGGGCAGGCCCACAATCAAGACACCCTCCAGGCTTTTGAAGACCAGACCAACCGCTGGAAATAATCACAATTAGACCAAAACAAGAAATACTTTTATCACTATCTTACCTGTTGCTCCCAGAGCATAAAATGGTATAGCAAGTTTCCACTTCAGGGGTTTAAAGCCAAAGGCTGATATGTAAAAGATTTGCGCCACGGCAAATGAACCCATGCCATGGGGAAACAAATCAATATTGAGCAAAATATCACCGCCACACGAGAACAGCAGACCAACTAAGATGAGTTGGGAGTATTTGTACCTGGAAATGTAATTAACGATACCTGTAGAACAGATGATCCCGGCCTTATAATTATTGGCTTGACTTACTCTTTGGTGAAGGCGAATCCTTTCATTACCACAAAGAACATTAAACTCACTATGGGAGCACATTTCAGTATGGTCGTCCATAGTTCGCCTTGGGGATTTCTTACAAATGCAAAGTATATGACCACGAAGTTCAAAAAAGGGGCCAATTTTAGGCTCTGACTTTTACACTGCAACAAAGAAGTATGTAACATATTAGTATGATAAGAGTCGCAGAAGTGGGATGAAAATATGTAAAACAAATCAATGGAGAAACGCTGTAAGGAAAACAAAGGCTTTGATGAATTAAAAAAAGTAGGAGCAAAACATAATTCTGGCGCAGTGCAGTAGCATAATATTTTGCGAATCTTTTACACAGTCATAATCGAAGTGGAGTCGATGTGTGGTAGGATCTCATATGCGTAAAATGGCATGTCTCGGACAAAGCTATAAAAACATCTACGAAAACTAACCTTGGAGGTAGCCGAAAGTAAAATTTTTCAACAATCGCAGCTATCGTGGTCAAAAAATGTACCGCATGACATGGTATGACTCAACCTTTCAACCAAGCCTCAAAATTTACAGAATAAATCAATGTTTAAATAAAAAAAAATTCGAGAAAATCGAGGGGTATAAACAATTAAAAAGAAAGTTTTAATTTAAAAAATCTAAATTTGCGTACCAAAAAATTGTGAATATATTTTTTTAATTTTTTTCTGAAAAGTACTTCAAAAAACTAAAATATTAAAAACAAGAAAGGAAAGACTAAAGTCGGGCGGGGCCGACTATATAATACCCTACACCACTCCCGGCGTATATACCTCGCTTTGATTACTTTATACAGTTACTATAAATTCATCTTTAGTCAAATTTAATGAGTATGGTAAATAATAAAGTAATTGATCCAATTTACCTGCAGATATTACGAATAAAGTAAATATAACATGTAAAGTAAATATAACAAATATAAATACAGATTATACAGCGGTAATAGGATGAATCGGACGGACATTTGAAGGAGGACTATAACAACAATTGGTGCCTGTACCAAAACATGCCCCTATATATTTCTCATTCACGGTAGGTATTCCTAGTTGAAACATATAATGATCTGCAAAATTTGATGAAGATCCGATGTAAGCTGTAATAGAGAAGAATGGGCCCATTTGGGTTATACCAAAGTATGGACATCTCCCAAACAAGTATGGAAAGGCTAAAGACGGACGGAGCCGACTATATCATACACCCCACTTTCTATCTCACTACAATTCAATTCGGTAAAAAAGTGAAATCGGGAAGGATTTTTGAATCCTGTAAATGCATGTGTTTGACAAAAAATGTTAAATTCACCATGTATGTTTATTGGTGAAATATTATATGTAAAGGGAGCAAAATTTGTATTGGGGCTATATCTAAATCTGAACCGATCTTACCCACTTTCAGCATAGGTGTTTGTAGTTCAATTATAAAATGTTGTGACAATTTTAAAGAAAATCGGGAACAATATGCGGTTTCTACAGCGGAAAAATTAAAATCGGGAGCGACATTTGTATGGAGACTATATCTAAATCTGAACCGATCTTACCCACTTTCAGTATAGATGTTTCTACTTCAATTATAAAATGGTGTGCCAATTTTAAAGAAAATCGGGAACAATATGCGGTTTCTACAGCGGGAAAATTGAAATCCGGAGCGACATTTGTATGGGGGCTATATCTAAATCTGAACCGATCTTACCCATTTTTAGCATAGGTGTTTCTAGTTCGATTATAAATTGTTGTGCCAATTTTAAAGAAAATCTGGTTCAATATGTGGTTTCTAAAACGGAAAAAGTGAAGTCGGGAGCGACATTAGTATGGGGGCTGTATCTAAATCTGAACCGATCTTACCCACTTTCAGCATAGGTGTTTCTAGTTCGATTATAAAATGTTGTGCCAATTTTAAATAAAGTCGTGTACAATATGTGGTTCCTAGAGCGGAAAAAGTCAAAACGGGAGCGACATTTGTATGGGAGCTATATCTAAATGTGAACCGATCTTACGCACTTTTAGCATAGATGTTTCTAGTGCGTTTATAAATTGTTGTCCAATTTAAAAGAAAAACTGGTTCAATATGTGGTTTCTAAAGCGGAAAAAGTGAAATCGGGATCGACATTTGTATGGGGACTATATCTAAATCTGAACCGATTTCCTCCAAATTCAATACCGATCGTCCTTGGCCAAAAAAGTAACTTCTGCCAAATTTCATGATAATCGGACAACAATTGCGACCTGTAGAGTGCGAACAAGCTTAGATGGACAGCAGACGGACAGATGGACGGACAGACAGACATCGATAAATCGATTCAGCTGGTGATTCAAAGCCGATCCGTATACTTAAAGGTGGGTCTAGCTCGATTATTTCTATGTGTTACAAACATTTGGCGCGAAACTAACTTATAATACCCTATTCCACGAAGTGGTGTAGGGTATAAAAAGAATATCCAATTCAGACCATTATTGACGAAATTATGAGCAAAACACTGAAAAAAGAACTATACTATATATATATATATATATATTAACATTATTTTAGATTTTATTGTTCATAAGCACAGAAAAAAAATTTAGTTTTCAGATTTTGAAAATTGAAAAAAATGTGGTACGATTTTTTTACCACGATATCTGCGATTGTTTTGAACATTTGTGTATGCAATCTTCTCATGAAAATATTGGGGACGTTTTTTGGGGAAAAAGGAGAAATTTTATTTTCACGGATTGTGCCCAATTTAACAGAGAAAAATAAGATTTTTTCAAATAGGCGTGTTCATTAATCGTAACTCCTGAAACACTTGACCAAATTTATTGTGATGTATCATGTTTTGAAGGTAATTTCAATTACTTTTGTCGCGCTAGATTAATTTTATGCAATTTTATTTCTTCTATTTTGATTTACGAAATTAATCCATTTTTTTTAAATTTTAAGGTAGTGTTGCTAGATGTCTCTTTTAGTGACTGTGTAAGTTTGGAAGTGGTGGAATGATGGGTTCTATTTTTACGAATTCTTTTCTATTATATTTTTGCAAAATCAACCAGAATTTCAGTGAATAATCATCATTTTTGCATTAGTTTATCGAAACAAGGAAGAAAGAACATTTTCTTCTTTCGAATTTGTCGAGCTGTTTAGATTTTACACTCACATTAGTTTTATTAGAAATTGTGGTCTTAGCTTTAATATGACGCCAAAATTGTGTTTTTGGTACAAACAGCACTGTCAAACAGTTTCACTAAGTCTTGTCCGAAAACCTTTCCAGGAAAAAGAACACAACCGTCCTGGTGGACAAATGAGCTAGGGGAACTCAGAAAGGTTACTAGGAAACTGTACAATAGGGCTCATTGTACTAGGAACAATGATGATTGGGAAAACTATAAAATTAGTTTTAACAAATACAAAGCAGACTTAAAAAAGGCAAAGAGAACGTCATGGGTTGCCTATTGCGAGACAATAGATAACGTAAATGATTGCGCCAGATTTAGAAGAGTCTTGTCGAAGGATCCGAAACCTCTAGGACACATCCAGAAAACGGATGGCACCTGGACGGCATCGGGCCTAGAGACACTTAGCCTCTTAGCAGAGACCCACTTCCCAAATTGTGAGGATATTGAAGGCGAGGTCAACATGACCACAGCATCCAATTCTTCCCTTTTTGATGAAGTTAGCATAGATAATATAGTCAGTGAAGATAAAGTTAAATGGGCAATTGATACATTCCAACCCTACAAATCTCCGGGTATGGACGGTGTATTCCCAGCCATGCTACAACATACAAAAGATGTAATTGCTTCACATCTAGTCCGTGTGTTCAAAGCATGTCTGCGCCTAAAATTTATACCAACGAGCTGGAGGGAGGTGCGGGTAGTCTTCATACCCAAAGCAGGCAAACCAAGTCATTCATCTACCAAGGATTTTAGACCAATTAGTCTGTCATCCTTCCTCCTTAAGACAATGGAACGAATCTTAGACATTTATCTAAGAGGAAGCATAGACAACAATCTCATAAGCGACGCTCAGCATGCCTATCTCAAAGGCAAATCTACTGAGAGCGCTCTTCATGAGGTCGTTGGTTACATAGAGAGAAACCTAGAAAGTAAAGATTACACTCTTGCAGCGTTTCTAGACATAGAAGGAGCTTTCAATAACATTGAGGCCAACACAATAACTAATTCATTAAAGGATCTACATGTTCCTAACTTCCTGACTGACTGGATTGACTCGATGCTACGACATCGAGTAATAAATTCAACCTTGGGAGCTGGAACTATAAGGAAATTGGTGACCAGGGGAACGCCACAGGGGGGAGTTTTATCTCCTCTACTGTGGCTTCTTGCTGTCAATAATATCCTCAGATCCCTTTCTGATGAGGGTAACAAAGTAGTTGCATATGCAGATGACGTTGTTATATTGGTAGGTGGAAAATTCCTTCCAACAATCAGCGATCTGTTGCAAGGAGCACTGAAGAAATTATCTGATTGGGCCAGAGACAGTGGCCTGGGCATTAATCCTAGGAAAACTGAGCTAGTCCTATATACAAGGAGATATAACATAGAACCATTTAGGAAGCCAATCCTTGATGGAACGGAGCTCAACCTCTCTCAGGAGGCCAAATACCTTGGTGTCATCCTAGACCGGAAGTTGAACTGGAATAGGAACACAGAGGAAAGGTATAAAAAGGGTCTAAATGCACTCTACATGTGCAGGAACTCCATTGGTAAGAGCTGGGGTCTGAAACCAAAAGTTGTAGACTGGATCTACCGATCGGTTGTTAGACCCATTACTACTTATGGTTGTCTGGTATGGTGGAGCGCAATGAGAGTGAGTAAACTCCGGGCAAGATTAATGAAAACGCAAAGACTAGCAGGACTGAGCATTACGGGAGCCATAAAAAGCACTCCACAAGCAGCGATGGATGTAATTCTACATCACCCATCTCTGGACCACTTCACAGAGATGATTGCTGCCAGGAGTGCTATAAGACTCAAAGAATCAGGATGCTGGAAAAATAGACCTTATGGTCACGCAAGGATAGTTCAAGGAGGAATACTGGGTGTTCACGAATCGGTCATCAATGGAGGTACAGACTACATGGTGCCGATTCTGGACTTCTCACCCTTACCACAGATGTTTATACCAAAGAGATCAGATTGGGACAATGGTGAGCCCTTCACAGGGCTTTCGGTCTATACTGATGGTTCAAAGATGGAACAGGGCACAGGAGCAGGATTCTACATTGAATCACTACAGATACGCAAGTCTCTCCGACTCGACGACAACTGTAGTGTCTTCCAAGCAGAATTACTGGCAATAGAAAGGGCAGCAAGATTTCTATCAAGCGAGAACATTCCGGTAACCACGGATATAAATTTCTACGTAGATAGTCAGGCAGCAATGAAATCAATCATGTCACACACTGTCAAATCAAGGCTTGTACTGAGTTGTAAACGCTCACTAGATAACCTCAACGACCATACCGTCCGTCTCTGCTGGGTTCCCGGACATAGCAATGTCAAAGGAAACGAGATAGCAGATGAACTGGCTAGAAATGGTTCGTCCTTGGAAATCAATAGAGCTGACAACCTAGTAAAACCACCGATTGGCACGTTTTACATACTGATTGAATCAAGGAAATGGTCACAGATGAACGCAGCATGGAATAGTTTGTCAACCTGTAGGATCGCCAGGGCCACATGTCCAAAGATCGATAGGGGCAAAACCAGAACTCTACTAGAGCTAAACAAGGCAGAAATTCGAACTTTGATAGGTATCTACACAGGACATTACTGCACTAGGAGTAGGATCTCAAGATGGCAGTTGGACATCGAGGATCACTGTCGATTATGTGAAGATGAGGAGGAGTTAGAATCTATCGAGCACATAATCTGCAGATGTCGAGCGCTTTGTATACGTAGAAACAAATACCTAGGAAGTTATTTTATTAACAACATAGAGGATATTGCAACCCGCACCGTTTATGACCTTTTGGGATTCTCAAAAGGACTAAATCGGATTAGGGGTGGCTAGTAAGGAACATGGATGTAACCGCATAGACAGTTGGCGACTAACAAAGAAAGAGAGCCATAAAGGCTTACCACCACCATAGGTATACCGGATGACTCTCAACATAATTTCTTACCTAGTCGTCAATCACTGGAAAAAACTAATAACACAACTTCATATTCTCCTACCCCCATATCCCCTTTTCCAAAATCCTCTCATTTCCCTCACACTCCATATATCATCTATCACCCCTTCCTTAATCCTATCACTCCCTACCCCCTCCTATAAACTACAATCTTATTTTTCAGATAACGAAAGGATTTGCACAATGGACCCGACTGGGTCTCCGAGTGTTCAGAGTGCAGGAGCATTCTGGTCCTTTAAACCAAACCAAATCAAATAAAGTTTGTTTGTAATAAATATTAAAATAAATATTTTTGAATCAACATAACTTTTTTCCTTTGAAAGTCTTTGAAGAACGTATTTAGAAAGGCTGAAGGGTTTGCCTGCTCGATATGGTACCCTTAAAAAATAGGATACTTTTAGTGCAAAAAGTCAGATTTTTTAGTTCAAAACGCGAATTACTCATTTTTTTCTAATTAACTTTTGAAAGGTAAGTACAGCAGCTAACTAGATGGGAAAATATCCTTCATATTCATCCTAAAATGTATGCCAATCTGAGTTCATTTTTCAGAACTACCCAAAAAACCCTAATAGTAATAACTGATTTTGCAGACAAATCGAATTAATACGGATAAAAATAACACAATTCATTCAGAAGTACACATTGACGTTGCTTTAATGTTCGTATAAATGTACATTCAAAGGCCCTCAAATAATCCTTGGGTACTTGGCTAATTTGAATTTTCAACAGAACTCAAAAATGTTTACTAGAACAAAAGTTATAGAATTTTGATATTGAACCACTGTGTGTCTCCAGCTCAATAGAACACGTTTTCTATATTTTCCTATCCTGCTGAGAATTAGTGTTTCATCGAATTTAGTCTTCAGAGCAAAAGAGTGGACAAATTTCAATCTCAATAGTGAGTTAATAACTTTCATAATCTCCAGTGTAAACATGCCATTATAGTTAACAAGAATACTGACTATGATTGAAAACCTATGGCTGTGTAAAAACAATTTCGAAATCGAAGATAACATCGATAATAACCGTATGATTGACCACAAACAGCGATGAAAGCAAAACTAAAATCCAATAATTATGCAAACTAAAATGGGCTATAAAAAACCAATGATTAGATTAAAGGCCAATTGAAAAGAAATTGATAACAAATCCCTACCGCAGATATAAATAATAAACTAAAGTCGAGGAATGGAAAAACTACACTGTTGTGAGGTCGAAATATGAATATTTTAAGAGAGTGTAGACAACAAATCGTTCGTACATAAATCGAAAAAACTATATTGATTAACATTTTGATAAATAATAACTATGTAACGATCTCTAGTTCCGTTTAAGTCAGAGTTGAAATGAGATGTCGATCCAGAATTATATACGAATGATTCAGATTCCACTGTGGGAGAATCGGCTCATCATTCAAAAGATAAGATATTGGATAATTTAAAAGAGGACATACGAGATGTGAAGATCGTGAAGACCCCAGAGGAGAAAATGTTAATTTAGGCGAGAAAAAAGCTAAGCGCAAGATGGATAAAGTGGCGCGGTTGCCCTGTTCATGTACCAGTTCACTCATCCGCTGCTGCAAATTGTCACATTTTTCTCTATATTTTGCGGAGGATGGCTTTTTTGGGGGGTTCTTACTACAATGAGAGAGATTTTTTTCTAAAATGTTTCTGTTTTTCTTAGTGTTTGAAACTTACGAAGGAAACATTTGTTTGGTAATGGAAAGATAGAGAGCAACACTCAATTGAAAACACTTTGGTCGTATACATATTTCATATCCCGTGCGACAATAATCATAGGCGACCTTCTGTATAGAGTGATTGCGTAACATGCTGTTGTATAATATACTAATATATTATGGAGAGGGCTGATATATGCCTGTTTTCTTAGGGTAGTTTTGTGGCCGATAGGTCTTGCGAGCCTACAATGCAGAGAATCTAGGAAGTCAACTGAATGTATTCAGCCGCACTTTACCCTCATCAATGCTAATAACATTAGCATTAACATAACTGGCTTCCATTAATTGAGAGAGCCTCATCTATTTGAGACTAAAATCGGTTTACATCATCAAAGAAAGTTCCAAAGGTTCCAAACTTCCTTATATGAATAGCAATTGTAAAAACATAATTAAAAATAATCATGTCATAGAAGTTACCATTTTGCATCTATATTTTAAAGAATACAAATCATGATAGTAATAAAAGTCACCATGCCATTTGTAATTAATATTTGCATTCTATAAAATTAGCAACCAAATTGTTTTTAAGCACGAAAATAGAAAAAAATCTGAACTTCTTTTTAGACATACGATAATTTAAAAATATTATTTATTAGTTACAAAACCTACAGAAAGAATAAAACTATAAAAATATGATAAATCCTATAAAAAATAATTTTATAATCTAATAGCTGGTATCCTAACAAAAACAAGGTTCAGATGAAAATATATTTTTGAAATTCTTTTACTTCTACGAGTGACATTTGATAAATCGGAGGGAGATGGACGCATATATTCCACTGTCGCCTTGGGTATTTCTTGTTAATCTGGAAAATGAAAGAGACATGTAGACTAGGACTTTTCGAAGTGCGAAACGCATACCATACCAATTTTTTTTAATTTTACTTTTTTGTGCTAAAAAACCAACTATACTGCTACAAAAAATGTCTTAATATCTTTCACAGAACAAAAGTTATGGCTGGTTGCATAAATCGCCAAAATATAATGTTTCAGGATTGCCATAGATTTTCACAAGTTTCTTATATATCTGCCAAAATGTAGAAATACACATGTTTATTTATTTTTTGTAATTATTTCGTTATTAAATTTCAAAATTTAAAAAAATGTATTTTTTTAGTTTTACTTTTTCTATAAAATAAAATTAATAAAATATATTTTTATTTTTTTTTTCAAAAAAATATCTCATATAGAATATAATTGGTTATGGGTGATTCCACGTAAAGTGACCCATTTTCGACAAAATTTCAAAATCATTTTTTAATTTAAAAAAACGCCGATAAACATTCGTAATGTTTAAACTTCTCATAATACATATGTTTGATTATATTAAAAAAAATGACAAAAATAGTTTTGATCATTTCCTTTTCCAGATATTAGTTGGTGTCGTAACAGAATTTCCGTCAAAATGTCACACCTGTTACAATTTAAATATCCTATATTCATAAAGAGATGTCGGTAACGTATACTTTGGAAGAAAGTGTATGAACTACTCTTTTGATTAACTAAAATGAATAAAGTCATGTAATGGAAGAACATTACAGAATTCAGAAAAATAAGTAAAACCTGAAGATTTCCTTCAAAGCTATGGCCACACCCGTGACGCTCTACTTTGTAGTATTGTTATATTTGTAATAATATTCCGACGTTCTCAATTGGCAGTATAGTACAAATCTTAGTCAATCAATATGGGAGATATTTAAACAAAAGTTTTAAGTTAAATCAACTCTGCTAGTGGTTTTACGCCGCACTGAGGTTCAGAATCAAAATATTCAAAAATTCAATAAATTTTGTTCTAGTAAACTATTTTAAGTTTCTTAAATTATACAATTTTTTGAGATATTAACATTGAAAATCGGGCAATCGGTTATATTTTCCGATTTTAAAGAAAAGTAAATTTTTTATATTTTGTTTTTATGTTTTTTTAACTTTATTTTACGTATTTGTTCATAATGCGCAGAAAAAAATATGTATGTATATCGTATTACAAACCTTTAGATTTTGAAAATGTAATTTCTTTTTCCTTTTTTTACACTCGAATTTATGTTATTAGAAATTGTGGCTTATTAGCTTTATTATTAATATAATATATATAAATATCCTTTTTGAAAAAATATGATTTTTTTGAAGCCTTTAAAGAAGAATATACCTAAATATGTATTTTATTCTTCAAAGGTTGGAGGATTCCCCGTTTTTTTAAGTTAACTTTTGCCTTGGACTCTTGGAAGATAGGATACACTTAGTGCCAAAAGTCAGATTTTTTAATTACAATGTTAATATTTCAAATTAATCCTTGTATACTTGCCTAATATGATTTTTTCAGAACTCAAAAATGTTTACTATCACAAGATATTGAATTTTGGCCAATGGATTTTGATCCAATGTGCACCAATCGGTTGACTTGAAAGTTGTATACAGAACATTTGTTTGTTACAAATGTTATACAACCTTTCAACCTGTATGATGAGAGAAAAACCGGTTTGATCGAAAAACTATGTTGAACTGTTTCAGTTTTGACATCACTAACCCTATCTCTGCAAACATGATTTGTTGTAAAGAAAATTCACGAGTATCCTTTCGTGAAACTGAGCTTTTTCATCTGTTTATCGTTTTTGCGGAAAGCTTTGCAAATCTATGGTTGTCTGTTGTTTGTTGTTGCACAACTATGCACAGAGTAGACACAACATAGCACATCGACGGACAAGGTCAAGGACACAAAGGCACATAGACACAGCAAACATGGATTTTTTCTCCAAAGACGTTCGACGAACAAAGGGCGCGCAAGGACTAAACCACGCCGTAACACGCTGGATGATAGATAAACAACACGGGGATAACATTGAAAGAAATGAATGAACGCTAAACAGGAAATACAGCCATTGATTGATGAGAAGGAAAGAAGAATCAAAATTCAAGTAGCCACAAACATGCGAAGCCAAATAGAAATTGGTGGCGGAGCAGAGCGAATACAAAGAAAAAAACACACAGAAAATGTGCACCAGAAATCGAAGGGAAATTCTTTGGATGGCTGTACCTCTGCAAGTGGCGGTTGAGGACTTACGAGATGAATTAGATCCGTCATGGTGATACGTTCCAGCAGAGATTTTCCACAGATACATGCACTTTTATCACAATGGGAAGATGTCGCGTGTCGTTCTGTTCTTGTTGTTGTTATTTGCTGCTGTGTCCGATGTTCCAGTTCAATGTATTTCACAGATTGTCAAGTGACTGACCCCACTCTAACACACACTCACGCGCACACACACACACCTTAACCGAGGAAAGCTGAAGAGTGCCGCCGCGTTTCAATTTATTGTTTCGCTAAATTCAACCGACTGACTGGAACTGCGGTGAGTACTCAACTCACTCACTGTTCGACGACGTTGTGGTAGCTGGTATCTGGTAATTAGTGGGGCCTAGTCTAGAGCATAGCTAACGCTTCAGGCAGTCCACTCAGGCGGCGAGTGAGTGCCAAGAAGAGCTTAACAGCGTTTGTATGAGCGTGGGGCTTTTTGTTTTTGTTTGAAATCGTTTCTAAGTTCTATTTGTTTGTGTAAACATAGCCCCCCTCGTCAAGCACACGCGTCGGTTAAGAAACACACACACACGCACAACACATTCTCAATTGGCATCGTTATCAATTACATTTTTTATGTTTGCTCCAAAGAGCGTAAATGTTACACTCTCCACGGAGATTGTGGGCGAGAGCGAAGCTTTTCTATGTAAAATGGGGGAGCAAAAGTCCAACTAGACGTAAACAATCAACAGGTGACAAAGCTTTCGCGTTTCGAAGCACAATCGCATGTATTTGCGTAAGGCAGGGTGGTTGGTAAGAACGAATTGTTTGGTGAGCTACAGTATATACATTGACATGGAATGACAGACAGAAATTAATTTTTAAATATTCAGGGTATCATAGAATGACGTTGCTATCGATATCGGCATTAAAATTGACGTCGCACAGTGGTTCAGTATCAAATTCCATCCGCCAAAATGCAATAACTTTTGTTCTTGGAAAAAATTTAAATTAGATTAAATTAGATTGAGATATTAACATAGAAAATCGGTATCGAATATATATTAGAAATTAGCCCAAAGTTGACTACTTTCCGTATTTTTCGATTAAAAAATAAAACCTGATTTTGCCCTGCCTTATTTATACACTCCACGAGAGTATTATGTCTTTGTGCATTTGTTTGTAACACCCAAAAGGAAACGATATAGACCCATTGTTAAGTATACCGATCGACTTAGAATCACTTTCTGAGTCGATTTAGCAATGTCCGTCTGTCCGTCCATCTATTGTTGTAATCAAACTACAGGTCGCAATTACAATCCGATCTTAACAAAAATTGGCACAAGTAAATTTTGTGGATCAAGGACGAACGCTATTTAATTTGAGGCAAATCGGTTCAGATTTAGATATAGCCCCCATACAAAAATCGCTCCCGATTTGACATTTACCGCTCTCGAAACCACATATTGTACCCAATTTTCGTTAAATTTGGCACAACATCTTATAATCCAACTAGGAACACCTATGCAAAAATTGGATAAGATCGGTTCAGATTTAGATATAGCCCCCATACAAATGTCGCTCCCGATTTGACATTTTCCGCTCTAGAAACCACATACTGTACCCAATTTTCTTTAAATTTGGCACAACATCTTATAATCCAACTAGAAACACCTATGCAAAAATTTGATAAGATCGGTTCAGATTTAGATATAGCCCCCATACAAATGTCGCTCCCGATTTGACATTTTCCGCTCTAGAAACGACATATTGTACCCGATTTTCTTTAAATTTGGCACAACATCTTACAATCCAACTAGAAACACCTATGCTGAAAGTGGGTAATATCGGTTCAGATTTAGATATAGCCCCCATACAAATGTCGCTCCCGATTTGACATTTTCCGCTCTAGAAACCACATATTGTACCAGATTTCTTAAATTTGGCACAACGTCTTATAATCCAACTAGAAACACCTGTGCAAAAATTGGGTAAGATCGGTTCAGATTTAGATATAGCTCCCAAACAAATGTGGCTCCCGGTTTTACTTTTGCCGCTTTAGAAACCACATATTGTATTCGATTTTCTTTAAATTTGGCACAACAGCTTATAATCCAGGTAAAAAACCTATGGTGAAAGTGGCTAAGATCGGTTCAGATTTAGATATAGCGCAAATACAAATGTTGCTCCCAAATGTTCAACCGATTTTGTCCAAACTATACATATTATATTTCACCTATTTCGTTCCAGATTTCAATATACCCGCATACAAATGTCCTTTCCGATTTAAAATTTTTTGTCAAACACATACATTTACAGGATACAAAAATCCTTCCCGTTTTCACTTTTTCACCGAATTAAATTGTATTCGGATTGAAAGTGGAGTGTATCATAGAGTCGGCCCGCCCGACTTTAGCCTTTCCTTACTTGTTTATAGAATGCAAATTTATTTACAAATATGGCATGTTGACATTTATTACTTGCCTGCACACTTTCACGGGCCAAAACTCATGATAGTGCTTTTTTGGTCCGTGAAAGCCTTCATAAAATGCCTTCGAAGCGACTTTTCAACAACATACCAGGACTCTTTTGCAGAACTCAAAAATGTTTTCTAGAACAAAAGTTATTAAATTTTGGCCGATGGAATTTGATTTTGGAAAACACAAAATGAAAAAAAAACATTACATATCATATCAGAATTGGATATAAACTCCAATAAATGAGCAACTTCGACTTGGATTCTGCAAAAACCCCGATTTTTTTTTGCAGATTTTGATTCCGCAACAATCGAATTTTATCAGACCCCCGATAATCATTGAAAATAAGGCGATATTAATAATACCCTAGACCACGAAGTGGTGTAGGGTATAAAAATTATTTTAGAAATTAGCGCAAAGTTGGTTAGAGAACCTTGGTTTTAGATTAAGAAACAAATTAAAATTGAATTTAATATATTAGATATGTACTGGGTGGTTGATAAATGTTAACGTTGGAAAAGTTTTTCTGTACAGAAGTGCACAAAAATTGTATCCCTTTCAACACTGTGTGGTTTCTGCAATATGATGCGACTTGTCACATATGCAAGTCCTGTTATGACAGAATACCAGTGAAAAGTTCCCAATAAGCTGATTTGATGAAACTCCAAATTTCGTCTCCTGATTTTACTGTACCCGAACAACAATTCAGTAAACTTCCGCCGCAACTCTCCAGATAATAATGAAAAATGCGTGTTTATATTCTATTATTTTTTAAAACCATGAAAAGGTTTGTTTTCAAATGAACAAAGATAAAATAATTTACAGTCAAACCTGGATAAGTGGGCGCTGAAGGGACCTTGTCCCACTTAAAGAGGAAAAGCTTTGGGCTAATTTCTAATATATAATCGATACCGATTTTCTATGTTAATATCTCAAAATAATCAGTGGGTCCTTGTCTAATTTAATTTTTTTCCTTGAACAAAAGTTATTAAATTTTGGCCGATGGAATTTGATTTGGGTCTGAAACAAGGAAAACACAAAATGATATCATGACACTAATTCATATCAGAATTGTATATAAACTCCTATAAATGAGCAATTTCGATATGGATTCTGCAAAAACCCCGATTTTTTACAGATATTGATTCCGCAACAATCGAATTTTATCAGACCCCCGATAATCATTGAAAATAAGGCGATATTAAAAAATATTTTAGAAATTAGCGCAAAGTTGGTTACCTTTCGACAATGAAGAGCATGTGGACTTTAGAGAACCTTGGTTTTAGATTAAGAAACAAATTAAAATTGAATTTAATATATTAGATATGTACAGGGTGGTTGATAAATTCTGACGTTGGAAAAGTTATTCTGTACAGAAGTGCACAAAAATTGTATCCTGTGTGGTTTCAGCAATATGATGCGACTTGTCACATATTCAAGTCCTGTTATGACAGAATACCAGTGAAAAGTTCCCAATAAGCTGATTTGATGAAACTCAAAATTTCGTCTCCTGATCTTACTGTCCCACTTAAAAAGGAAAAGCTAGCGACGTTTTAAGGAAGACTAATGATGCAGTAATCTGTGAGTTATTCTATTTTATACACGCAGAGAAAAAAGCTTTCTCATATTGAAGAAAATCTTCATCAATTTGACTCTAATGGAATTTTCTTCAATTCTATGAAACTGGTTTCATAAAAAATCCCATAATGGATAATGGTCAACGAAAAAAATTTCCCACGTATAGAGATAAATCCCGAAAAAATTCATCCCAATTAAAGAGGTTCAAATTTCCATCAAAAAAGACCACTTTTAGAGGATTCCTACTTATCCAGAATGTACCGTATATGTTTTAAATATTGGAACAAAATTAACTGAAGTTTAGTGGAGTAAGACGATGAAGTATCGTTCTAGTTGTCATATATGACATTGTAATCGGACATGACTCCAACGTTCTCGTAAATAAAAACTAAGCTTATTGTCCAAAATACAAAATCCCTTTTTTATGTAATATTTAAAATTTTTATTAAATATTTAATATTTAGTCTTCCTCGAAAGATCATTATATCATCCTCCTTGATATGAGTCAGGTGATAGGAATTTTAGAATCAACAAAGGGAGTTTTGTAATTTGAGCCCATTTGAGCCATAAATAAAGATAAATCTAAACTCTAATAATTATTCATCATTCTGATATAGCCCGGGAGTTATTTCCCTTTTCTGTGGGTGATATTATTGTTAACTTTTTTATGACAATATCCTCCACTAGATACCGCAGCACATATATGTTGATTTGTCAAGGTTATGTATTTTTCTTTTCTAATTTATGATGAACATTTTGTGGTTTTGATTTGAACCCAGCCTCGTGGTCAACTACTCTTCTACTGAATTTATACTACTGAATTTCTACTACTACTATACAATAATAATTAAAAAACTCAGACGTCAGAAATCGTTACGAATTTGAACAGACATATCGCGTTCACAGTCAGTTATGAAAAAAAAACAAAATTCCTGAGCAATAAAACAAAAATTCCTCAAATACTGAGTTCATAAATCATTCGAAATTTTTTCAGATCTGACGGAAGAATTCAGAGAATGTGAAGACACGTCGAATATCAGGTAATGTCGCATCATTTGGTTGTGCATTTTCATATGTTTCACTATGATGATGTCGATCCGTCAGCACATATTACATGCGATACCGACGGTTTAAGTGGAGCGTCATTTAGTGCATTAAGTCACCCCCAACACCATTCGAACAATATAGGATTTTTTCTCTATCATTCCAAAAATAGTTTAATTTGTTTGCTTTTATTTGCTTATTGTTTCTATTATTCCCAACGTTGGACCAACAATAAAAGAAAAGGGGAGAAATTGCATATCTTGAATCTTTGGGTGAATCCATCAACTTCGATTTCCATACGATAATTGTAAAGAATCTATTTATGAACTCAGACATTCTCCTGCCTTAAGACCATTTTGCATCTATATTATATATATTACATACATATCGCTTCGCTTCTCACCGCCTATACCATGATTTTTGGTCGGTCATGGCCGGCTTCACAACTATATTTCAACGAAACACTCTAACTTGATCCGCTTGTTGTTGACTGATATTCAAAAAGTATGCTTTGGTACTCATTCCTTTGGGGATAATTCAGACTTAAAGAGTTCGACAATTAAGTTGACCTCGTAATAGATCCATTTTTTGAAGTTTCTTCTATAGAAAATACGGCCAAAAATAGTACCCAGTTCAAATCGCCTGATTTGGTAGATGATATTTTCCCATTTTTACTATAAATGTATCGAATTTCAGAAGTATTTTTTGGTCAAAATAGAGAACGTCATAAGTCCACAGCAATGTGACTATCCAAATTGTTAGCATAGGGCACACGAACTGTCGTAAAAGCTTTAAACTTGAAGCTTATTGTGTCAATGGTGACTATACCCACGAGTACGAGTATGCGCCTGAAAGTATGCCTTTAAAAAAGCTTTCACTGCGAAAACCTACTGACACATTTGGTCAGTTAACAAGCCAACAGTTCCTTTAAAGCTCGACGACAAACAAGTCAAAATTACTTACGGCAGGACAACAAACTGCGTAAAACGAAGTAGAAAAAGTGAAGAAAACGGATAACAAATCTTTGCCTGATAATAAATGTAATTAAATATTTTATACGTCTGTGAACAATAAAAATAATAACGAAAAAATACTGGAGTGTAGCTTAGTTGTCTGAATATGCTCCATTTAAGGGTCTATTAAAATCGAAAGTTGAGTTTTGTGACACTTGCGAAGTAACACAAAATGCTGAAGTAGGAAGAAAACTGAACTGTGTGTGTATCCTTCATTTTCCTTTTTTGGAGTATACACATGACCCTATTGCACCGAGTTAACACAGACTTAAGGACGAGAAAAAGTGAAACGAATTGCCTTTGCAAAGGAACAGCCAACTAAAAATAGTACTTAACGTGCAGAACCTTGTCAAGATTCAACATCAACTAGCTTTGGTGGTCGAGGATTTCCAAAAGGGTTTGAAATCTTTGTTGGGTTTTGTAGTTTTGATTTCAAGTTTGTAACATTGAACTTGGAAATGAAATGGAAATGATTGCAATAAAAAAATGACAAATTTGCAATTATATGCACAATTCATATTTACTCATCATATGTATACATACAAACATACACTATATACATACATATGTATACACATTTATGTACTTATAATCACATACATATATCATCTTAGTTGGCCAAACATTCATATATAATTTTGTGGCATCCTTTAGTGCACCCTTGTCCTTTGTCTCTGCTTTCCTTAGTTTTGTGCTTCTGTTTTTAGATTCCATTGCCTGTGCCGGTTGTCTGCTTGTCAGCCTTTCGAGGGGCTCTTAAAGGCTCTTCTCCTGTCTCTGTGCCGTGGTGAGTGGTGCGACTGTGACAATGGCTTGTCCTTACTTTCGCCGTGCCGATTCACTGTCACGTCAACCCTCAGTGGTGGCGGAACCTTCTGGCAATTGGACCTTGGAAGATGAGGAACAACCGGGCGATGCTCTAACGTTGACTCATTTACAAATGGCCATACAATTGCTGACTGCACCATCGGTAAGTTGTAATTATCACTGAATTCTTTAATTGTTGTTTGTTAACCAGTGTTTTGGTTGAATTTCAGAATGAAGATTTGAATACTGCCGTCACAGCATTGATTTTGAAATATCGTAAAAATTGGCCGAATATATCGAAACTGTAAGTAATAATTTTAGTCAATATACTCATACACACGTGAACGTTACCGGGAAATGGTAATACTGGGTGAACCAAAAACGCACGACTAATATTGTTATGCTGTAACGTTAAAATTAAACTACAATCATGTTATATTTGTTTTAATAATTACACTGTCCAACAAATTAAGACTTTTTGAATGGAACAGGATAGCGACCCTATAATTCTGAAAGGGCTTGTTGAGTAGATTATTTTTATAGAATAAACTTATAGTCCAGCTGGTCTGAGTTTCTTTTTATCGCGGGTCAAAGTTTTCATTTTTTGGTCGAAGCATTATGTTAACTGAAACAAGTAAGAAGGCGTTAAGTTCGGCCTGGCCGAATCTTATATACCCTCCACCACGGAGTGCATTCCATAGTATTACCAGCAGATTAAAGGAAGTCGACTTTACATAGAAGCACAGTACCATATTACGAAAATTGTGATATTTTTATGCATATTAATATATTTGTTTACTATTTCAAACTATAATGTATACTTATGCGCACTGTTTAAAATCTACTACTATATATAAATAAAATGCTGAAATTGTGAAAGTGAACATGCCTAAATATTAGGCGATTGTCAGTCGCCATTAGAAAGAAGCATTTCCAGATACAGACAAAGTGATAAGAAAAGTATACATTTTAAATATATCCACATTCGCCCCATTTTCCGCCCAAATTTACAAATTTCGAAAAAACGCTTTTTCGAATCTTCATAGTCAGATGGTATACACCGAATTTCATGATTTCAACTTCAGCGGTTTGGTAGGTTCCATTTTTATCCCTCTTTTTAATTATATCCCTTAAAAGTACGAATTTCCAAAAATCCCTCTATTTTACGTGTCTATGCAATTAGAGGGACGTACTCACTGAATTTCATCATTCTAGCTGTATTCGTTTAGTTGGTACTATTTTTATCCCCTGTAGCCATTGTATCCATTGAAAGTACGAATTTCGCCCCCTACAAATAAAAAACACTCTATGCTGCCCTTTTATGCTATAAAGGGAATACGCATTGCAAATATCAAGTAAATACAAGCTAATATATTCAAAAAACAGGCTGAAATACTCTAAATATTAGGGGTATTTTCAGTCCTTGTGAGCAAAAATTTTTCCCTCTGGGCCAATTTCGCCCTCGCCCTTGTGGTATAACCTGGCGTGTAATTTTGCTATTTAAGCGGGAAGATCATTATTTACAACTTTGGTGTCTTCGGAGACCCCCACTGAAATATAATATAATAATAATATAATGCTCCCATCGACCAAAAATGAAAACTTTGACCCGCGATAAAAAGAAACTCAGACCAGCTGGATACAAAAATGATCTACTCAACAAGCCCTTTCAGAATTATAGGGTCGCTACTCTATTCCAAAAATGCTGTTTTACAGTGTTATTAATTTGTTACTTCTTTGAGATCCTTTAAATTATTTTATACCATCCACCAATAGGAAGATAAATCTGTTTTCTCTTTCTGAATCTAATCCTGCAATTAGAGAACAGGTCGCAATCATTGTCCGATTTGAACAACGCTGGGGACATGTTGTTTTTACGTTATTAATGTTTAAACAATTCGGTTCAGATTTAGATAATATGTTAAGGATGAAGTGAATAGTTTGATATATCCACCGTACAAGTTCTTCCTGATTTGAATTGTTACTGCTCTAGTACCCAGATAAGTTAATTGCTTATTGTATGGTTTGTCACATTGTACATGATTAGATCTAGGATCAGTTGCTGTGGAAGTGGATATATGTTTGAATGTAGCCCCCAAGCAAATATAACTAATAACTATTTAACAAAGAATGTGGACAATATCGAATTTGTTGGATATATCGTACTTACAACTATCCTTGCACATTAAATATGGAAACAAAGAAGATTGGTTTACAAGCTGTGCAAATAAACTAGGGGAACTGGATTGAGTTCAGGAACTTGAGTGATTTGCGATATGAAATCAGAAAACTGATTACAATTTCTATCCCATTTTTATACCCTCACTCTATAGAGTAGGAGGTTATATATCATTTGGGGCAGAAAAAAAACGTTTCATGACTTTTTAAGGTGTTTTAGCCATGTCTGTCCGTCCGTCCGTCTGGCTGGTGTACACGATAACTCTCGAAAGGAGTTAAGGAATCAATTCTAACTTTGCACATGGCAATATTTTTTCCAAACTTAGTTTAAGTTCGAAGATGGGCGAAATTGTCACACCCCTTCTGGTACCTCCCACATAAAAGGCCCATATTTCTATGTTAAACCAAAAACCAGTGTTCCAGCTATATGTTGGTATTTGATAAAGTTTTTATAATAACTTTAAGTGTATTAAATATGGCTAGTTTTGCCACTCCCCTTCCAGTACCTCCCACATAAATCACCCTAAACTACGTAAAATTAAAGCTGGTATAACTTCTATACGGACGATCGGAATACTGTGAAGTTTGATATTTGGCAATGCTTTTATAGAGGTTACATTCTTGAGGAAAATGACCGATATTGCCACACCCCTTCTGGTACCTCCCACACAAAGTGACATAAGCTTTGGTTGCAATAAAACCGATATAAAATCCATACAGGTAATCAAAATCATTTGCTTTTATATTTTAAAATGTTTTTATAATCACTTTAAACGTAAAAAATATTTATGTTTTAGCCACGCCCCTTTCTTGTACCTTACACACAATTGTCTCTATCCTAGGTAAAATAAAATGATTTATAACTCCTTTGCCTGTGGCTTCAATCCATTATGATTTCATATTTAATCATGTTTTTACAATTATTAACAAATTTGGAAGCTGGGTCAAATTGTGTCGGGTATGTTTACGAGTCGTTCCTGTATCTCTTGGTATAGAACTTTGTTTATCCGGACGTATCCGCTGAACCATATATATGAGAAGAAAGGTGGACTTTAATATGTCTGTAGAATGGGCTGCAGCAAACTGTTATAAATTATGAAAATTTCTGATTTAAAATTGTATTAAAGTTCAAAATGCAGATATTGTAAAATTTCGTCGAAATGCCATTGATCTACGCGAAATTTCAGCGTTTAAAATTCTCATCAACTAACGAGTAAGAAAAGGCTAAAATTGCGCTTGACTATGTGATACCCTACACCACTTCTTGGTTTATAATAAAGACGGGTGTTTAATAGCAGTGGGTATTTAACCAAGTTTAACGTAATATTTAAAAATTTATGAGTATGTATACCAATATTTGTGACAAAAAATCAATTTTTGAATTAAAGCATTCTCAAAAAGTAATAATGGCATCGTGTTGCCAGCATTTTACCAATAATACCATCAGATAACTGCAATACATTTGAAATGTCGCCCTGTAAGTGGGTGTGCCAGCAGATTGATCATCTCAAAATTATGCTGGACAACTTCGGTAAGCATCTTAAGTACATGCACGGAAGGTAAATGATTATATGTTTCCTGTATTTTCATTCTAAAAAACAACTAACATCCCTCTGTACGTGGGCGTGCCAATAGATTGATAAACTTAATTTTTTTCTTAACATTTTTTGTAAGCAGCATAAGTATATGTTCGAAATTTAAAAAGGTATTTCGCCTCAAAAAAATCTAATACAATCCCACTGTAAGTGTACGTGAAAACTCAAAATTTGTATATACGTAAGCACTGTAACTACATGTGCGAAATATCAAAGGTAGCTACCTCCAATTCTTGTTTGCCTCTAACACAGGTAATCTGCTCCACCGAGCGCCCCTTCTAGTACCACACACATAAATCTCCATAATCTTCCTAAAGTAAAAGCTGTTATCATTTACATATGTAAGGATGTTCGGAATACTCTAAAATTTGGCAATGATTTTATGGACGTTTTATACACTTGGGATATGGGCGATATTGTCACACTTCTTCTGATACCATCCACACAAAGTGGTATAAATAAGCCTTTGTTAAAATAAAACCGATATAACTACCATACGGGTAGTCAAAATCAGTTGCAATTTGATATTTGAAAATGTTTTTATAATCCATTAAAACAAAAAAATATTTATGCTTTAGACACGCCTCTTCTAGTACCTCCCAAACAATTGTCTTTATCCTATGTAAAATTAAATTGTTTATAACTTTTATATTGGTACATGGAATCCACTACGACTTGCTATTTGATCATATTTTTACCATTGTTTTATAAATGTATATATGCCGAGAACCTGGAAGGTACTAGCTTCCATCATGCCCTATGTAAAATTTAATTCCTTATAACTTCCGTATATATGATCTCTGATACTGAAGGTATATAGGATTTGCCGACTGAGGCTTACTTACTTGTTATTGTAAAATATGTATACAGAGGAATGTACAATTTCGTCTGTACCAATTTTATCCCTTTTTGTCCATTTTGTCCGCAAAAGTACGAATTACACAAACAATGTTGGCTTTCAAGTAAAAGACTTTCAAATCCAATGAAAACAAGTAAAAACGGCGATAAGTTCGGCCGGGTCGAACTTTATATACCCTCCACCATGGATTGCATTCCACAGAGGTTGTCGGTTGTCGTAGAAGTGGAGCAATATTACAGGGAAATATAAATTTTTTAATATAGCCAAACCAAAACAAATACAAATATTGATAAAAATAATTTTATAATAATAATTTTATAAATAAATATAATATATTAATTATTTCAAACCACGCTTATAAGGCAAGGCTACCAATACGTCAATTCAAAAAATAAATATTCTTATATGTATATTTTCAAAAAAACATAAATACCATAATATTGGTAGATAGTGGGTGCTACAGTTGATTGTATTTCCATTCTATTTTAATTCCAAAAGTACAAATTTTGAAAATCCATTATCAGACGTACATAGTGCAAAATAACCTAACTTCATGATTCAACCAATTTTTGCCGTAATAGAAAAAGTACGAATTTGAAAAAAACTTTTTATTTTGCGTGTCTACGCAGTCAGAGGAATGTATACTCCGAATTTCTTGACTCTAGCTGCGGTCATTTGATTGGTACTATTTTTATCCCCTTTCATCATTTTAACTCCAAAAAGTACGAATTTCGAAAAATATATTTATTTTAAGCGTCTACGCAATCAGATGAATGTATACACCGAATTTCATTAATCTAGGTGTAGTCGTTTGGATGGTACCATTTTCATCCCTCCGTACCCATTGTATCCCTTGAAATTGCGAATTTGGAAAATAACCCTTTCATTTTTCATGTCTACGCAGTCAGAGGAATGTATACTCAGAATTTCATGACTTTAACTGCGGTCATTTGGTTGGTACTATTTTTTATCCCCATTTTCTATTTTGACCCCAAAAAGTACTAGGGGGCGAAATGGGACAAAAAGGGATAAAAATGGTACCTATCAAACGACAACAGATAGAAACACAAAATTTGGCGTGTACATTCCTCTAATAGAGTAGATAAATAATATAAAAGTATTTTTTCTAAATTCGTACTTTTAAGGGATTAAATGGGGATAGAGGGATAAAAATAGTACCAACCTAACGGCTGATATATACATTCCTCTGATTGCGTAGACACGTAAAATAAAAGAACTTCCCAAAATTCGTACTTTTTGGGGTTCAAATGGAAAAAGGGGATAAAAATAGTACCTACCAAATGACAGCAGCTAGAATCATGAAATTCGGAGTATACATTCCTCTGACTGCGTAGACACGAAAAATAAAACGTTTTTTCCAAATTCGTAGTTTCAATGGATACAATGGCTACAGGGGATAAAAATAGTACCAACTAAACGAATACAGCTAGAATGATGAAATTCAGTGAGTACGTCCCTCTAATTGTGTAGATACGTAAAATAAAGAGATTTTAGATAGTCGTACTCTTGAGGGTGCAAACTTGGAAAAAGGGGATAAAAATGGTACCAACAAAATGGCCGCTGATAAATTCATGGAATTCGGTGTATACATTCCTCTGACTGCATAGCCACGTAAAATAAATAAATTATAAATAAATTTTCCAAGTTCGTACTTTATTTTGTTGCTTTTACGACAAAAAATGGTAGAATCATAAAGTTGTCGTATACTGAGTCACTTTCACAATTTCAGCATTTTATTTATATATAGTAGTCGATTTTAAACAGTACGCATAAGTATACATTATAGTTTGAAATAGTGAACAATTATAGTAAATGTGCATAGAAATATCACAATTTTCGTAATATGGTACTGTGCTTCTACGTAAAGTCGACATCCTTTAATCTACTGGTAATACTATGGAATGCACTCCGTGGTGGAGGGTATATAAGATTCGGCCCGGCCGAACTAACGGCTTCTTACTTGTTAATCCTTGTGAGTGAAAAATGTTTCCCTTTTGGGCCGATTTCGCCCCGTTCCAATCCCAACCGATCTACGACTATAAGACGCATTTATGGAAAATTTGAACGTTCCTGATCCTTTCGTTTAGACGCTAGCGTGCTTTCAACAGACGGACATGGCTAGATCGTCTTAGAATTTTATGACTATCAAGAATATATATACTTTATAGGGTCTCAGATCGATAGTTGAAGGTGTTACAAACGGAATGACAAAGTTAGTATACCCCCATCCTGGAGGTGGAGGGTATAAAAATATACAGGTGTAATATTACACGATCCATTCGGCCATAATGTAACCTTAACGATAACTTAAGAGATCATCAAAATGATTTCTCATTTGTATTTCCAGCCGCATCGAATTGGAGACTTTGAAAACCTATCCCAACTATGATTACTTGGCTGATATCCAGGAAATCCTATTGGAAATGGATGAGTCTAGTGCTAGTGAAATACTGGTACTACTGGGCGAAGAATTGATTACCTCTTGCTGTACGGGAATCATTGAAAGAGCCTTCCGATGTTTGGGTACCGAGTTGCAGGAGTTCTTGGGCTCACTTGATGGCGTGTACGATGTATTGAAATTCCAAGAGGTAAGATCCTTAAACAGGCCCGTGCGCAGGATTTTCCACCTACACTCATAAAAAAGTTAACCCTATAATGAGTTAAAATTAACCAAAATTTAGGAAACCAAGTACATTTTTACTAAATATAAGTAGAATTTCGCTGAAATTTTCCTAAATCTAAGTAAATTTTTCCTAAAACTAAGTAATTTTTTACTAAATTTAAGCAAAATTTTCCTTAAACTAAGTAAATTTTTACTAAATCTTAGTAAAATTTTGCTGAAAATTTCCTAAAACTAAGTAAATGTTTACTCAAATCAAGTAAATATTTTCTCAAACTAAGGACAATTTTGCAGATTTTTTTCCTCAAAACGAGTACATTTTTACTTAAGCTGTTCTCTCTTTCACATAAGTTTGAATTTACTCAATTGTAAGAATTTGTTATTAGATGCAAAGAAATGTTTTTAAGTAAATCTACTACCCTTTTTCTAGCAAATGAACTATTTACTATGGCTTTGAAAGAAGGAAACTTTACTCATACTTAGTTAATTTTCCAACTTTTTAGGAAATTTTTAATGGAGCGTTTGGAAACCACTCATATTTTATTACCTGGATCTTCGAGAAATATTTTGATACATTCGTCCGACAGACATCGTCACTCAAATGAATATGTCAGTAAAAGAAAGCAGAAAGTCTACTGAAAGATCAGATTTTCTGCTGTTAAAAAAGAGACAGCAGATTTGTATCTGCTGTTTACCATCTTCGAGCAAAACTCGCTTATGAACGCATATCTTTTTATATTTTAATTAACAACAACCAATTTTAGCAGACTGCAAACTCTTTAGCAGTGTGAATGGTGATGTACGAAACTGCTGTTATGCCAAAAAACAGCTGTAATAGCAGAAAAGTGTCTGCTGATAGGCAGCAGACAATCGCTGCTTTTATTAACAGACTTGTTCTCTAAGTGTAGAACTTTTGTTTAAATATTTGCTTGAATTTACATACATACATATCGAGGGCTTATATTCAAAGGTGGCTATGAAGAAAAACATAACTTTTCAGGAGAGCGAAAAAACTGATTTTCTTCTTAATTTGAAGAGAAATTATTAATCACTATACAGTTTAATCTAAAAAGGATTAATCATTGCTACGATTAAAAAGTTTTCCAAATTTCCTATTATTCGCGGTTTCATGGTTCATAGCCACTTTTGTATGTTTAAAATTGAGCACTATGAATGTTGAAATAAGCACATAGCCATTTATGTCCAAATATATAAATAAGATTTATTGTAAACTCCATAACTTTTTTTATGAAATCTTGGCAAAGTTGTATAGAAAACGCATTTTCTGTGATGTACACAGCGAATTTAAAGATTCCAGCTTCATCCGTCAGATTGGTACCATTTTTATCCCTTTTACCAAATTTTTTACAAATAGTGCATATTGCGGTAGGGCATGGTAAACAAAAAATACAAATTGGATATTTTTTGTTTTATGATTTTCTCGCGATCTAGCCAACGGATCCGACTGAATTTTTGTTTATGTATTAAGAACCAATTTAGCTTGTAACATAGTTACAGTCGTTAGTTACATAGTAACAGTCGCGAAAATCGCTGCAACTGATGAAAAATCCAAAATTCGCAGTTGCAATTCCTTATATTTTAACTTTCTTCATTCATCATTCTGAAACTTTTCATACACAAATATTCCCCATGAAGTCAGCAATTAGATGCCAAAGACATATTTTGGTATTCTCATTATAATAAAAAATTACGCTGGTTTTTCTAAATATACTTTTCACAATTTTTTACTTTACAGCCACCATTTTTCCTATTTTAGCCTGATAACTGGGAAATCAAAATGCTATTAACGCGAAATGATGGAATTTGATAGTACGACATGCCCTAAATCTAAAAAAATGTTTTAAACAAAACCGTTGTAGCGAATTATAACCTTCGGTTTTATGCTGCTCCATAGTTGAACTATTTTATTTCTATTATTTTTATGTTCATAGCCACTTATGCAGTCACAAACTAACGTGCGAGGGGATAGCCAAATCAGACAATTAAAAAAATGGCTTTAGAAAAAAATCTTTTCCAAATTTATATGACAGATGACATCCAAATCTGAGAATAGTTTGGCATCAAAAACTCATTTTCGAGAAAATGGTTCATAGCCACTTTTGAATATGAGCCCTCGATATATATTTTGAAGAAATATTACACAAAAAACGATCAAATTCCTCGGCGATAAACCCTTCAGTCCCGCATATTTTCCATGATAAATGCAGAAAATTGGATATTCTTTTTGTCAAAGTATGGGTCTAAATAGGATGTCTAAAGAGTTTTAGTGTTTTTAATTTATATAGGACATGAGTAACAGGATGTTTACTCAAAATCTTTATACGCATATTCCGATTAAATAAAATATATTTGGAAATGTTTCTTCATTTTTATAATCTTAAATATGTATAAATTCGAATAACAAATACAGTTTTTTGTACTCGATGAAATGCAAGAAGAAACAACTAGAAATTTTAATTAAAAAAAAAAACAAATAATTGGTATTTTACAGTTTCGTCTTCCTACGTAGATCCAAGTTACTGAATTTGTTGTTTATCTTTTGAATAATACTTGTTACATATGTAAAAAAAATACTAACTCTGAAAAATATTTGACATAAGTGATAAATAAAGAGTGATTTTTTTGAGGTTAGGATTTTCATGCATTAGTATTTGACAGATCACGTGGGATTTCAGACATGGTGTCAAAGAGAAAGATGCTCAGTATGCTTTGACATTTCATCATGAATCGTCTTACAAACGAACAACGCTTGCAAATTATTGAATTTTATTATCAAAATGCGTGCTCTGTTAAGAAAGTTCATTGCGCGCTTCCATTTTATGGTCAGTTTAATCGACCCACTGAAGCGGCTATTCGGGCTATTGTGACTAAATTTCGCACCAAATTTACATTGTTGGACATTAAACCACCAACACGCTTACGTAGAGTGCGAACTGAAGAAAATATCGCAGCTGTATCGGCCAGTGTTAATGATGACCACCAATTTTCGATTCGTCGCCGTTCGCACCAATTGGGTCTCTGTTACTCAAAAACGTGGAAATGCCAAAATTGGACTAAGCGGATGGACCACCTAAGACGCAGCCGCGGTCAACATTTAAATGAAATTATCTTCAAAAAGTAAATGTCATGGACCAATCTAACGTTTCAAATAAAGAACCGATGAGATTTTGCAAATTTTATGCGTTTTTTTTTTTAAAAAAGTTATCAAGCTCTTAAAAAATCACCCTGTATAACAAAAAATTTAGTAAGTTAAAACTCATTTCTTATTGTTTCGCAACTTTAAAGTAGGTTTTAAAATAGAGACCTTCACACAGAAAAAAATGTGCTTCGTAGAAACGAAATTTTAGACACGTGAACATCGTTTTTGAGTTTCTTTTGTGGGAAAAATTAGATTGTTTGCGGTAAACATGTCATCAGTTCGTTTGTCGAAATGGATTTGTATTATAATTGCAAACTCCCAAAGCATTGGAAGTAACAAGAAACGTTGTTGTTGCATCTGTGATGAAAATAGGACACATCGGTTCAGATTTAGATACAGTTCCATAAAAATGTCCAATCGCAAATGTTACATCTTAGCGCTCTACAAGCTAATTATTTTCTTTTATTAAGAATATTTTACATTTCATTATAATATCATAGTGATTCTTATCTACTCTTTTTTAAAATTACTAAACGATTTTGTTATTAAATTTCCAAACTTTTATTGCAGTACACAATTTAAAGTTCATAAGATATAGCTCTAGTCGAATGTCAAGAAGTGGTATCGGTTAATAAAAATTAAAAAAAAATTAAAATTTTCCGAACAATTTGGTGTCCATTAGCGAAATTAGCATTACACAATCTTGAAATTGGCACAATTCGTTTAGTTTGTTTGTATTTTTCATAACCTTTGTCCGAAATTTTTTATGTAGTTTTCGTGTTTTCATGATTTTACTGCAAAATTACCAAGTCAGACGAGTTATTTTAAAAATACCATAAAAATTCTATATTTTATTGCTTCACAAAGTCTAGAAGGTTTTAAAAATTATATGTTCGAAATCTCTCTGGGGGGGGGGTTTGAACCCCCAAAACCCCCCCCTGCGCACGGCCCTGTCCTTAAAACATCCCCACATATTATTATTAAAATTTGATTCGATTGATTTTAGGAGGAAGATTCCAGTGACACTGGTTTCGTTTGTGCCGGTGATGGTGAATTGATTTTTACCTCCGAGCGTCCGGTTATAGCCTGGCTTTTGTTGGGCTCCCTCAAGGCCCTGACACGCATCCTCTTCAATGTTCAGGTCAATATAAAAATTGAACCGGTCGAGGGCGACAGCCGTCGTTATCGTTACCTCTTTTCGTTGGCCAAAGATGGCCATGTACGAGAGACGCGCGTGGCCGCCATCAAAGCGGATGAAGCACCGGTGGTGCCACGCAGTAATTCTACGAATGCAGCTGATTTGTCCATCAATTCGAATACCTTTTGTAAGGCCTTTCCGTGGCATTTCATAATGAATGAAGAGCTGGAGTTGGTGCAATTGGGTGAGTGAATAATTTTACTCCGAGTCCAGGCATTTGTGATTGTAATCATCTGTCTCTTTAAGGTCGAGGCTTTAGCAAATTATATAAACCATATATGGCCGATGCTGGGTGTCAGGCTACCACATACTTTGATTTCAAGCGTCCCAAGGGCTTGACTCTGAAATTCCGCGATATTGTTCGTCGCACATATACACCATTTTTGATTGCTTTAAAATGTCCACCTGGTGTTCCCGAGTTTACAGCAAAAGTAAGTTAAATTGGGACGGGGAGACCAAGACTAAACAAACTCATTGGACGGTTGGAGAAAGTAAGGAAGGAGAGTTTGACGATGGATTTAGTAGCATCAACCAAGAGATCTATTTAATGGATAGTTTGGACTTGCTTAGACCAGGTCTCAAGGATTACTTCGTGCTTTTTGTTAGCTCAATTCCATTTATCCGATTTTAACAAAATTTTGATTTATTTGTATTTTATTTTATATTAAAATTTCCTCTCGCAGGGTCTCGAGATCAAAGGCCAAATGGTCCACTGCCCCGAATCGAATTCTCTACTCTTCATGGGCTCTCCTTTTCTCGATGGTTTGGATGGTTTGACGTGCAACGGACTTTTCATCTCCGACATTCCCCTGCACGATGCCACCCGTGAGGTGATTCTCGTTGGAGAACAGGCCCGAGCCCAAGACGGCCTACGCCGGCGCATGGACAAGCTCAAGAGTTCCATTGAGGAGGCCAACGCGGCCGTCACCAAAGAGCGCAAAAAGAATGTTAGTCTTTTGCATTTGATTTTCCCGGCCGAGATTGCGGAACGCCTGTGGTTGGGCGCCAGCATCGATGCCAAGACCTACCCGGATGTCACCATACTCTTCAGTGACATTGTGGGCTTCACGAGCATTTGTTCGCGGGCCACACCCTTCATGGTCATCAGTATGTTGGAGAGCTTGTACAAGGATTTCGATGAGTTTTGCGATATGTTCGACGTCTACAAGGTGGAGACCATCGGGGATGCCTACTGTGTGGCCAGTGGTTTACATCGCGCCTCGATTTACGATGCCCACAAGGTAGCCTGGATGGCTTTGAAGATGATCGATGCCTGCTCCAAACATATAACACACGATGGAGAGCAAATCAAGATGCGCATAGGCCTGCACACTGGTACCGTGTTGGCCGGCGTGGTGGGCCGCAAAATGCCGCGCTACTGTTTGTTTGGCCATAACGTCACCATAGCCAACAAGTTCGAATCGAGCAGTGAGGCCTGCAAAGTCAATGTCAGTCCCACAACCAGAGAGTAAGTCATGATCACTTGTAATTTCTCGACAAAAGTCTGAACATTTCCCAATTCTCTTTGCAGGTGGTTGATAAAACATCCCGGCTACGATTTCGATTTGAATGCACGCGATCCTTCCCTGCTGCCCAAGGAGTTTAACAATGCCGACAATGGCACCTGCTACTTCATGGACAACTATCGCCACTTCTCCATGGACGAGAGTTTGCCGCTGGATGATCACATCACGGCCGCCATGAAGTCGATACAATCTCAAATAGCCGAAACTTAAACTAAAGCGTACAAAACGGACAATTCAACTCAAAACAAAAAATAGCTTTATTTGTTTTTGAACGAAACCTGAAGAGGAAAGAAGAATACTTTGCATATGCCACAAAGTTGCAGGCCGACGACGGCAAGCTCTTGGCAACTTTGAGCATATTTTAATGGTTAGAGATGTAGCAAACTTTAAACAATGTTGGTTAATTTAACGAAAACAAAACAAAAAATAGAATTTATTCAATAAACTTCAAACACAAAAGCGCACTATTTTCAATATTCCTTGGACAGCTCATCTCTTCGTTGTGTGACCAGCCCAAACTCCGGTCTGTGCGTCTTCAAACAGTTGTGCAATTCAAAAACCAAATCACTCGAGTCCTCTCTTTGGAATTTGCTATTCGCCTGATGCGAGCACATTTTTATAGCGGCCCTCGTTTCTTCGCTGTCCATATGCAGCTCTTGGTAGCTCAAAAGTATCTCGGCTTCCTTAAAGTGTAGAAGTTTTTAGTTATATCAGCAGTCCTTGAATGGTTATTTCATACTTACATCAACTCTTCCATAGGCATCTAAGTAGTGATAGTTTTGGAACAAACACTCCAGTTTCTCTTTGTAATGCGAGAGAAAGCTTGTTTCGAGAGATTCTAATGTTTCTGTCACCGGATCGACATCTTCATCAAAGGTACCACAGAATTCGGAAGCCGACTGTCCCAGAGATTTGGAAGGCTGATTTGACTGAAAATAGAAAGATCATGAAAAACTGGTCAATATGAATATTAGGCTCGTTTTACAAGAAAAGCAAGGCTTAGTTATTAAAGGTTCCTTCATTATGGGTTACAACAACTTAAAATACCGGACTGAGCTCAATACTCTTGAATTTGTTTGTAACACTCAAAAGGAAGCGATATAGACCCATTGTTAAGTATACCGATCGACTTAGAATCACTTCTTGAATCGATTTAGCATGTCCGTCTGGCCTTCTATTCTTGGTCGCAATTATTGTCCGATTCTAACGAAACTTTGCACAATGAAGTTTTTCGGGATAAGGACGAACTATTTAATTTGAAGACAATCGGTTCAGATTTAGATATAGCCCCCATACGAATTTCACTCCCGATTTGACTCTTTTCACGCTGAATACCACATATTTTAACACATCTGATTCAAATTGGTAAAATATCTTATGTTTCCACTAGAAACACCCATGGTGAAAATGGGTCAGATCGGTTCAGATTTATATATAGCTCCCATACAAAGTTTTTTCCCAGCTTGACTTTTTCCGCTCCTGAAACCACGTATTTTCAGAGAATTTCTTCAAATTGAGCATAAAACGTTATACTTGAACTGGAAGAACCTATTGTGTTAGTGGGTCACAGCATCCCATGTTTGGATATAGCCCCGATACAAATATTCTTCTCGATTTGACAAATTGGGTCAGGCCATATTTGCCTATGATTAAGAAGCATACAAAAATCCTTCCCGTTTCCCCAATTTTTTGCCGAATTGAATTGTATTCCGATAGAAATTGGAGTGTATCATATAGTCGGCCCGCCCTACTTTAGCCTTTCCTTACTTCTTTTAAGACGGCTCAGTTATGTCCGTCTAATGGAAACATGCCAGTGCATGAATCACTTGTGCTATATATCAGTAGGTATATCATTTTGACTATTTTCATAGTTGACTATTATTTACGGAAAGTACAGAAAAAACAACAAGTAAAAAGGCATTAAGTTCGGCCGGGCCGAATCGTATATACCCTCCACCACGGAGTGTATTCTACAGTATTATCGGTAGATTAGAGGCTGTCGAGATTACATAGAAGTGCACTACCACATTAGGACGACATCAAGAAAGTTTAACGTCAGAAGCCGGCCGTGGAATCACTTGCAGTGGTTGATAAAAATATCCAAAAGAATCCCTGCACCATCTGACCGGATCTGATGCTTCATGCATCTTATATCGTTCGGTCTAATGTCTCAAAAGAATTCATTCCAAACAATCAATTTTCATTGCTTCAGAACCTTTGTCGTCGCACTGTTCTTTGCCGATTTAACAGCGGGACGTTCGTTAGAATTGATTCTCTGTGATTCTGGTCGGTCAGAATCGTTGGAATGCTTACTATCACCATCGTACTTTCATTTAAGAATTGTTGCTGCTGTCATTGAAAAATGATGATTTTCAACTGTAGTTTTCGAGGAGGCAATCTGGGCGAGTGCAGCAACTATAAAAATTCGGTCATATAGTAGTCAATATCATCTTGGCTACCAACAACATCGCAACCATCCACATTCATCCAAACAAACTTGATTTTGACAAATGTTTGGGAACACGTATTCTATGTGTTGGGATCTGTGAATTCACAAATGTAAATTTCGATTTTTTCCATTGCGAATGTTCAACAGCTGTTTTGAAATTAATAATTAAGATTGATAGTTCTGAATCCCTCACCTAATTTGAGGTATTTCCACAAAACATGCAGTGGACTAACTGGTCCACTCGCCTTACTTTCGTAAGGCGAAAATACCCTTCCAAGATAAGCATTGAACCTTGATTTTGGTACAATGATTTTGATCCCAGGCTTACATTACATTTTACACTTCTCCGGTTGCGCAATGGACTTTAATTGGAACATTCAACGCATCTGAGCCTTCCAAATTTAATACAACCAAAAATGTTTTCCATCGGGAGCGTTCTAGAAGGAAATGGTTGTATCTTTCAGTTGCAAATCACGCAGATATGTCATATTTGTATTTGGTAAAAAAAATCGGAAACGAACTGAAATAATTTGAGATAATTGTAGAAATATATAATTTCTAATATAAAATAATATAATATATATATAATAGATAAACATTTGTCGGAATCTGCGATGGTGTAATCCCAATGAGTGTCGATCTAATGCATCGTTAGAAAATACCTCCTGATATTGCGGCGTAGAGCAGCGTTGAATTAGTCGACAACACACTGGTCGATGTTGTTGACAATAGTCGAACAGTTGGTTGTAATACGTTATGATTGAGATGGAAATGCAAAAGTAAAATAAATCGTGCAAATGAATCATGCACATAAATCGTTTCTATCGCCGATTATCATAAAAGTGCATAAAATATTACGATTTTTGCAGTTTATCCATATTTCCTCACTTTTTTTAATTTTTCATGTTTTTGTGTAGTGAAAAGTTTCGCAGAATCATAGCGAACATAACAGAAACGAATTTCATTCAAAATCCTATAGAAAAAAGTACTTCCAGTTTTTCACAGATTGTCCACTATTCCGGGCTACTATCCAAATTTTTTTCATCTTAAAACCTAGTTCGGACGAACAATTCGTAATAAGCCGTTCTTAAGTGATTACCGACGAACATCATTTCATTTTTATTATATAGATTAATAGTGTTCTACTATACATAAATATTAATATAATTATTAGTCAGAAGTCTTCAAAAATGTTCAATATATATTATTAGGTAGAAACAATTTCCCCCATTTGCAATTTCTTGATTCCATCGACAGCCTAAATATATGTGCTATTTTGATAATTGTAATATTGAATATCCAATGTGTTTCATGATTTTAGCTACAGCAGTTTTATTGGTACCAACTTCACTCCTTTTTCCATTTTGACCCTAAAAGTATGAATTTAGAAAAATTCGTACCTCTAATTTTCCGCCTCTACGTAGACAGACGAGCGCAAATGCTGATTTTTTTTATTATTCGCGTCACCGCAGTCAGAGAAGTGTACACACCGACTTTCATTATTGTTTATGTTTTTCCGGCTAAAAATACAAATTTCGAAAAAAAATCGTTTTTATTTCGCGTCTATACAGTCAAATGAATGCATACACCGAGTTTCATGATTTCAACTTCAGAGACTTGGTTGGTACCATTTTGATCCCTCTTTTCACTTGGATCCCTTAAAAGTACGCATTTCAGTTTCTAGTTTACGTGCCTCCCCAATTACAGGGATGCACATACCGAATTTCATGATGATAGCTGCTGTTTCATTGTACCATTTATATCCCTTTTTGTCCCATTTCGCCCGCTAAATCTTTTATTTGCTTTTTGGTGCTTTCAAGCTACAAGAGTAATGTAACGAACAAATTTAAAAAAAATATTGCTTAAATACTATAAATATTAGGGAGTGTTTTCAGTCCTTGTTAGGGAAAACTTTTTCCCTCTGGTCCGATTTCGTCCACTTTCAATTCCAACTAGGGTTTGCATTTTCCCGTACTTTTTATTTCCCGGGGAAACGGAAATTATTTTTTCAATTTCCCGGGATCCCGGGACAGCACGGGAAATCGTCAACATACTATTAACCATGAGTTAAGCTTATCTTTTCCAATGAAACATTCACATTATATTAAAGTAAAATAAATATATATTTCACAACGAACCTGTTACAGAATTCATATAATAATAAAGCGCAATGTGAGATCAATTCAAACATCTTTTCAAGTTTCAAAATTAATTAAACATGAGATATTTCTTATTTTATTGGAAAATGTGGACGTGACGGAGAACGATCGTTCACATTAATAGTGAGTAGAGCATTAAATGAAATGTTTGTTCTTTGTCCTGACGCTTCGAAAACTTTAAATTCTTTATTTTTGGCGTTCGGATACACACCCAAAATCTATTTTTCTCTGATTTGAATTTTTTTCATATGTAGCTTGACAGGAAAAATCCGATAAAGTGGATTTTGAGTCTACATCCGAACGCAGCTTAAAAATATTTTGTCATCCAACTGCAATATTTGACATATCTGATTATAAACTATGTGATCTAAATTTGTATATAACATTTTTAATTTTATTGTGGAAGTGATGGAAAAAATATGCGGAGAAATATGTAAAATTTTCTATTGAATTCCCGCGGGATTCCCGTACGAATTTCCCGGGATACGGGAAATGAAAAATGTGCGAATTCCCGGGAATATTCCCGCGGGATATCCCGGGATGCAAACCCTAATCCCAACCGACCTGCAACCATAAGAGAAAATTTGAACCTCCTAGCTCACATCGTTCGGCGGCTAGTGCTTTCAGCAGACAGACGGACATGGCTTGATCGTCTTAGAATTTTACCACGACATAGAATATATATACCTTATGGGGTCACCGACGAATATTTCAATGTGTTACAAACGGAATGACAAAGTGAACATACCACCATCCGAAGGTGTAGGGTATAAAAACGTCAAATCGCCCAATGTGGATGTACAGTCTTCCACTTTATTTCGCAACAACTTTTTGGAGTTTTTCATTTTCCATCTTTTTTCTATTTTTCTTTTTGTAGGTCTCATACCTTCAGTTTGTAAGTGAACATTATCGGGAATATGAATAATTTTAATTTTCCTAATTTCTTTTCAGCACCTTCGGCTACTTAGTCAATTTGTATTTAGAAATATTTTTTAAACTTTATAAATCTATATATGACCATGTTTTTTGCAAAGCTCTTCCTATGCTATTGGAGAACACTTTCCATTCTCTGTTACGCAAGTCAGGGTAGTGAAAAAGACGTCCTCAGGTGTTTGCAAGTGCTTGTGCTTCTCCTGGCATTCACGCATCTTGTTCGCATTACATTGGACTTTAGCTTCATGTTTTATAGCCAAATCAAAACGCTCCGGTTCAAATCCTTGTCCTGGTCTGAAAATATTGTTACCCGTGACCGCACATAGAACAAATGAACGTACAGCCGGAGTATTGGGAATTTTGAGCTTTCGCAACTCAGCCATTGTTTCAGGACTTATGGAATATTTCTGCATGCATTTGGAGATAATTTCATCGGAATTTGCTGGATACCAATGTGGACGACTTGCCAGGATCTGAGAAGTGTAATTTCAATCAATTGTAAAATTGAAGGAACATTGTTTTGCTTACCGCTGACACAAATACAAGAATCAAAATAAATGATTTATTCATGTTTCGCTTTTGATTTTGTCTACGCTGAGTGGAGTGTAAAGAAACGCTGGTGTGTAATGTGAAATGTGGGGGTTTTTATATTGGACCATCTGAAATTAATCCTTATCGGGTAAAACGTCAAAGACATATTCTTTTGAAATGCGGATGCAAGTGTCGTTAAATTTTGTTTAAATTAAATTAACGCTTTTTAAACTTTGACTTTAAGAATGGAATTATTTGATAACGACAAAAGATTTTATGGCACTTTTACGCATTGACTGTCTAGTATATATTTGATAGTGTTTTCATGGTTCTTTGTTAAGAGATGGAAATTTCTGTAATATTTCATTTCACCTTATCGGCGAACAACATAATTTCTGATATTGAAACGGTCTCATTAAAACTTCAACAATTTAAGGAACACCACAGTATGCAACAACTATTTTTAAATTTCGCAAACTTAGTAACTTCGTTGAAAAAATTAAAATTTTCGGTGCAAAGAGCTAAAATTATATTCTAGATATTCTTATACATAATTATTATTGTTATCGGAAACTACTTGAATTATTATTGTTATCGGAATCAGAAATTTACGAAATATGTAAGGGTGGGCCATTTAATACCATTTAACCATTTAAATTTAAAAACATTCATTTTTATTTTCAGGTTTATGTTTGACATTTGCAAAATGGGAAGCTATACGCTCGAACAAAATTTTTGAAATATTAAAAACTCAATTCCAAAGTAGTGAATCTTTAACGCAAACTGTTAGAAATTTACGTGAACAATTTTGGAAAAGAGATCGGCCTTCAGTTCAGCCTTCATGAAGAACACTTTAATCTCGGCGGCTATGTCAATGAGCAAAATTGACTATTGAGAAGCCAATGCCTCCACAACATGTCATTGTTTGGTGTGGATTTTGGGCTGTACTGAAAAATTGAGTTGAGCGGATAAGGTGCTGCCGAGCCAGTCGTGGAAGTCATATGAATGATATTGTGTTCCATTATTAAATGACAAACTTCAACCTTTCAAATAAAACCAGAAATAAATAAACAGTACTTTTTTACAGCTTTTGCTTTTAGGGAAAACTGAGCGAAAGGGGATAACAATGGTACCAATCGAACGGCTGTATCTAGAATCATGAAATTCTATTTATAAATTTCGCTGACTTTGTAGACTTGCAAAATAAAAGGCTTTCCTAAAATTCGTACTGTTAAGGACAAAATGGGGTAAAAATAAAATTTGGATTCAATTGATAAAATTACGAATTCAAATGAAATATTATTCAAAAATGGTGTGATAAAGAAATTCCAAGAATTAATAAAGAAATTTGTAAGCCGTTTATTGAAAACATTTTTATACCCTCCACCTCCAGGATGGGGGTATACTAACTTTGTCATTCCGTTTGTAGCAGCTTGAAATGTCGATCTGAGACCCATTAAAGTATATACATTCTTGATCGTTATAAAATTCTAAAACGATCCGTCCGTCCGTCTGTTGAAAGCACGCTAGCATCTAAACGAAAGGAGCTAGGACGTCCAAATTTTCCATAAATGTGTCTTATAGTCGTAGATCGGTTGGGATTGTAACTGGGCGAAATCGGCCAAAAGGGAAAAAATTTTCCCTCACAAGGACTACAAATACCCATAATAACCCCAAATGTTTTAAAGTGTTTAAGCATGTTTTTTCAATATTTCTGATTGTACTTGCCTGATATTGGGTATGCGCATTCACCTTATAACAAAAACGTGCACCATAAAGTATTTTGTTTTTTCGTAGGGGATGAAATGGGGCCCTTTTTTTAAAATGATACATATCAAGCGACAACAGCTAGACACATGAAATTCGGTGTGTACATTCCTCTAATTGAGTATATATAAAAGTATTTTTTTCCAAATTCGTACTTTTAAGGGGTAAAATGGGAATAGAGGGATAAAAATGGTACCAACCATTACTCGTACTTTTTGGCATTAAAATGGAAAAGGGGATAAAAATATTACAAACCAAATGACCGCAGCTAGAGTTCGGAGTATACTGACTGCGCAGACACATAAAATAAAAGGTTCTTTCCACATTCGTACTTTCTAGGGATACAATGGGTACAGAGTGATAAAAACGGTACCAACTAAACAACTGCAGCTATAATGATGAAATTTAGTGTGTACATCCCTCTAATTGCGTAGACACGCAAAATAAAGTGACTTTAGAAATTCGTACTCTTAACGGGGTAAACCAAGAAAATGTGGTAAAAAATGGTACCAACAAAATGGCCGCAGCTAGAATCATGGAATATGGTGTATACATTCCCCTGACTGCATAGACACGCAAAATAAAAAAATATTTTTTTCCAGATTTGTACTTTTTTACTTTTACGGCAAAAATTGGTTGAGTCATAAAGTTAAATTATTTTGCACTATGTACATGAGATAAAGGATTTTCAAAATTTGTACTTTTGGAATTAAAAAAGAAAGGAAATACAACCAATTGTAGCACCCACTAGCTACCAATATTTATGGTATTTAAGCTTTTTTGAAAATATAATTAGAAGAATATTTATTTTTCGAATAAACGTATCGGTAGCCTTGCCTTAGAATAATAATAATAAAAATATTATATTTATTTATAAAATTATTTTTTAATATTTGTATTTGTTTTGGTTTGGCTATATTAAAAAAATATATCTTCCTGTAATATTACTACACTTCTACGAAAATCGACAGCCTCTGTGGAATTCAATCTATGGTGGAGGGTATATAAAGTTCGGCCCGCCCGAATATTCATATTCTTTCGATAAAGAAATGCACATATTCACTAAAAAAGTTGTAAGTCGTTATGAAGAAATTTACATACTGATTTTTTAAAGGAAAACAATAATATAAAATTTTGGCCGAAGCGAGTATCGAGCCGGGGGTGTTATATTTTGTAGTGGTACATTCTTACCATCGCGCCACGTTCGGTATACGGAGAATTAAGTTAAAATTAAATATAAGGCGATGACGCGCAGGTCGTTGCGATTTCGTCAATTCCATGAAGTGCCAAACAAATTTTCAATTAAAAGTGTAATTAGAAAATGTTGCGTCTGACTAAAGGTTTAATTGAGTGATATTTTAGGTGTTTCTAATTTTGGCTAAACTTTTCACCTATTCAAATAAATGTTTGTTCGAATATTTTTGTTTTACTGTAACATTTTTTGTTAATTTTTGTACTAACACAAGTAAGGAAAGGCTAAAGTCGGGCGGGGCCGACTATATATAGTACCCTACACCACTCCCTGCGTATATACCTCGCTTTGGTTACTACACCCAGGTATTTCATGGGAGTAATTTTATGTAGTTCATATAAGTTATACAGTTACTATATAAATTCATCTTAGTCAAATTTAATGAATATGGTAAATAATAAAGTAATTGATCCAATTTTCCAGCAGATATTCCGAGTAAAGCAAATATAACATGATCTGGAAAAATTGATCAAGATCCAATGATAAATACATATTATACAGCGATAATAGGATGAATCGGACGGACATTTGAAGGGGCCAATAACAACACTTGAGGCCTGAGCCAAAACATTCGTAATTCAAACATATTATGATATAGAAAATTTAATGAAGATCTGATGTAAGATGTAGTTTCTAGAGCTGTAATAGAGCAGAATGGGGCCCCATTTGAGTTATACCAAAGTATGGACATATGGGCATCTCCCAAACAAGTAAGGAACGGCTAAAGACGGGCGGAGCCGACTCTATGATACACTCCACTTTCTATCCGAATACAATTTAATTCGGTAAAAAAGTGAAATCGGGAAGGATTTTTGAATCGTGTAAATGTGTGTGTTTGACCAAAAATGTTAAATCGGAAAGGACATTTGTATATATATATTTGTATATATTGCAATATGTTGATTCTACAGCGAAAAAAGTAAAATCGGGAGAGACTTTTGTGTGGGGGCTACATCTAAATCTAAACCGATCTTACCGACTTCCACCATAGGTGTTTATAGTTGGATTATAAGATGTTGTGACAATTTTAAAGAAAATCGGGTACAATATGTGGTTTCTAGAGCGGAAAAGTCAAATCGGGGCTAAATCTAAATCTGAACCGGCCTTACCTACTTTCACCATATGTATTTTAAGATGGATGATGTTGTGCCAATTTTAAAGAAAATCGGGTACAATATGTGGTTTCTAGAGCGGGAAAAATCAGATCGGGAGCGACATTTGTATGGGGGCTATAAATTTTACAAAATAATATGGATTTGTATAAAAATAATGATTATAGTCAGAATGTTTGTATTAATTAATGTTTTCCCATGTAAAAAATGAAAGAGAGTATTTTCGTTGCATCAACAAATATTTAACTGTTGCAGGAACGAAACTACGAAAAGTACGAAAAATCGGTTTCATACCATAAACGTTCACATTGTTCAGTAACGTATCGGTTTGTTGTGGCAACATATGTCATTTCGTTGCTGCAACGAAACAACCACGAATATCTTTGGTACTTACTTCTTTCGCTTTCCACGTACTATTCACGGCAAACGTATGCTCGAACAGCTTCAAACAATGCGCCCGAAACTCCATCATTTTGCGATAGTAGTCCGCACATGTGCCGCTCAGAGGTTCATCGAAGGCAAACTCATACATACATTTCTCCTCGAAAGCTTCTTCGATGTCATCCCAAATATCCAGAAATTTGAAGCTCTAAAATGGCAACAACACTTTAATAAACTTTGGAACCTCAGACATCGCGCCATCCAGCCATACATCCAAACCGCGGGTCCGCAAATCCATTAGACCCATTTTGTACAGCAGACATTGCAGGAAACAGTGGGTGTCGGCGTTATCACTAAAACTGAGCACATCGGCATGGGGATACTGTTGCCAACAGCGTTGGTGGGCAAAACGTATTTGCGATGCGGCCAGTCTGAAATCCTGACTGGGATGCTATTGATTTGGAAGGGATTTATCATTCCATTCATTTCACTTGACTCATATTCAAATTATTCACTTTCTTACTGAGAAAATTTCGCGTGATATTTCGCCGTGAATGGCCTTGAGGCACAACAATATTGAAAACGTAATGAAAAAGATTATGCTCCGGTGACTGTATTCCAACCGCATCATGATAACATTTACATAAATGCTTTCAATTGTTTCAGGGGCCTTAGTAAAATTTCAAAACCTTTTGTAACAGTAACCGACAATGTTTTAACAGCTTGTAGCAGCGAGTTCATCCAAAAACCTCGTAGCTGCGATAGATATCGCTCCCGCCGTTGTGTTTGGTTTTGTTCAAGTAAACTTTTGTTCTGCGATCTGGTTCAATTTATGTTTTTGATAACAATCTTTTTCCAAGAAGTGTAGACATATTTATCTATGGAGCGTTAACAGGTGTGTGTGTGTGGAGAGAGCGTTGAAATAAATTGATTGTGTTATCAGAATGCCCTACAGCTGTGTTGCAATGTAATTATATACTGCACGAGAGTATTATGTCTTTGTGCATTTGTTTGTAACACCCAATAGGAAGCGAGATTGGTCCATTGTTTATTATACCGATCGACTTAGAATCACTTTTTGAATGTCCGTCTGTCTGTCCATCTATTCTTGTAATCAAAGTACAGCTCGCAATTGTAGCCAGAAGCAAATGAAACTTTGCACAACGTAGTTTTTCGGGATAAGAACGAACGCTATTTAATTTAAAGAAAATCGGTTCAGATTTAGATATAGCCCCCACACGAATTTCACTTCCGATTTGAATCTTTTCATTCTAGATTCCACATATTTTAACAGATTTTCTTCAAAATTGGCAAAACATCTTATATTTCAACTAGAAACACATGTGGTGAAAATGTGTTAGATCGGTTCAGATTTATATATAGCTTACATACAAATTTCACTCCCAAATTGTCTTTTTCCGCTCCAGAAACCACATTCTTTATCAGATTTTCTACAAATTTGGCATGGATTGCATTCCACAGAGGTTGTCGGTTTTCGTATAAGTGCAGTAATATTACAGGGAAATATAAATTTTTTAATATAGCCAAACCAAAACAACTACAAATATTAAAAAAATAATTTTATAAATAAATATAATATTTTAATTATTTCAAATCAAAAAATAAATATTCTTAAATTTTAATAATATTTTCAAAACGCATAAATACCATAAATATTGATAGATAGTGGGTGCTACAGTTGGTTGTATTTCCATTCTATTTGAATTCCAAAAGTACAAATTTTGAATCCATTATCAGACGTGCGTAGTGCTAAATAACCTAACTTCATGATTAAACCAACTTTTGCCGTATAAGAAAAAGTACGAATTTGGAAAAAACTATTTATTTTGCGTGTCTATGCAGTCAGAGGAATCTATATACCGAATTCCATTATTCCAGCTGCGCCGATTTGCTTGGTACCATTTTTACCCCCTTAACATTTCTATACAATTAGAATTTCATCATTCTAGCTGTAGTCGTTTAGTTGGTACTATTTTTATCCCTCTGTAGCACTGTATCGAATTTCGAAAAATCCGTTTATTTTCCGTGTCTACGCAGTCAGAGGAATTTATACTCCGAATTGCATGACTCTAGCTGCGGTCATTTGATTGGTACTAATTTTATCCCCTTTTTCCATGCTTTATATAAGGTTACTTTCTATATATGTTTGTGTGCCACAAAATTTGAAATCAATTTTTGAAAGCTGTTTTCTCAACCAATTTTGCTCAAATTTTGCACACTTAATCATTTTCGATGACAATACAAGGAAATGGAAAAATTTGACCAATTGGACAAAGGGGCGTGGCACCTCCCATACGAAGTTAAAACCTATTATTGAATATTGTCAGTTCTATGACACCTAGAATGCTGAAATTTTGTGTAAGTGCATCTAGCATCAATTCGCATAGTTGTGCCAAAAATGGGCGGTATTGGAAAAGTGGGCGTGGCATCTCCCATACGAAGTTAAAACCTATTATTGAATATTGTCAGTTCTATGACACCTAGAGTGCTGAAATTTTGTGTAAGTGCATGTACCATCAATGTGCATAGTTGTGCCAAAAAGGGGCGGTATTGGAAAAGTGGGCGTGGCACCTCCCATACGAAGTTAAAACCTATTATCGAATATTGTCAGTTCTATGACACCTAGAGTGCTGTAATTTTGTGTAAGTGCATCTAGAATCAATGTGCATAGTTGTGCCAAAAATGGGCGGTATTGGAAAAGTGGGCGTGGAACCTCCCATACGAAGTTAAAACCTATTATTGAATATTGTCAGTTCTATGACACCTAGAGTGCTGAAATTTTGTGTAAGTGCATCTAGCATCAATTCGCATAGTTGTGCCAAAAATGGGCGGTATTGGAAAAGTGGGCGTGGCATCTCCCATACGAAGTTAAAACCTATTATTGAATATTGTCAGTTCTATGACACCTAGAGTGCTGAAATTTTGTGTAAGTGCATCTAGCATCAATTCGCATAGTTGTGCCAAAAAGGGGCGGTATTGGAAAAGTGGGCGTGGCACCTCTCATACGAAGTTAAAACCTATTATTGAATATTGTCAGTTCTATGACACCTAGAGTGCTGAAATTTTGTGTAAGTGCATCTAGCATCAATTCGCATAGTTGTGCCAAAAATGGGCGGTATTGGAAAAGTGGGCGTGGCACCTCCCATACGAAGTTAAAACCTATTATTGAATATAGTCAGTTCTATGACACCTAGAGTGCTGTAATTTTGTGTAAGTGCATCTAGCATCAATGTGCATAGTTGTGCCAAAAAGGGGCGGTATTGGAAAAGTGGGCGTGGCACCTCCCATACGAAGTTAAAACCTATTATCGAATATTGTCAGTTCTATGACACCTAGAGTGCTGTAATTTTGTGTAAGTGCATCTAGCATCAATGTGCATAGTTGTACCAAAAATGGGCGGTATTGGAAATGTGGGCGTGGAACCTCCCATACGAAGTTAAAACCTATTATTGAATATTGTCAGTTCTATGACACCTAGAGTGCTGAAATTTTGTGTAAGTGCATCTAGCATCAATTCGCATAGTTGTGCCAAAAATGGGCGGTATTGGAAAAGTGGGCGTGGCACCTCCCATACGAAGTTAAAACCTATTATTGAATATTGTCAGTTCTATGACACCTAGAGTGCTGTAATTTTGTGTAAGTGCATCTAGCATCAATGTGCATAGTTGTGCCAAAAATGGGCGGTATTGGAAAAGTGGGTGTGGCACCCCCCATACGAAGTTAAAACCTATTATTGAATATTGTCAGTTCTATGACACCTAGAGTGCTGAAATTTTGTGTAAGTGCATCTACCATCAATGTGCGTAGTTCTGCCAAAAATGGGCAGTATTGGAATAGTGGGCGTACCACCTCCCATACGAAGTTAAAACATATTATCGAATAGTGTCAGTTCTATGACACGTATAGTGCTCAAATTTTGTGTAAGTGCATCTAGCATCAATGTGCGTAGTTGCGCCTAAAATGGGCGGTAATGCAAAAGTGGGCGTGGCACCTCCCATATGAAGTTAAAACCAAAATTACACCTACTGTAATTTTGTGTAAGTGCATCTAGCATTAATGTGCGTAGTTGTGACAAAAATGGGCGGTAATGGAAATGTGGGCGTGGCACCTCCCATACGAAGTTAAAACCCATTTTCGAATATATGCCGTTCTATGGCAGATAAAAAACTGAAATTTTGCAGTAATTTTTCCTTCTACAAAAGATAACTAAAAAAGAATTTCTAGGCCCAATAGAATTCTGCTTGCATAGAGCATGGATTTGAAAAATTTTTTTTTTTTTGATTTACTAGTTCATTTTAACCTCAAAAAGTACGAATTTTGAAAAATCTGCTTACTTTAAGTGTCTACGCACTCAGAGGAATGTATGCACCGAATTTCATTATTCCATGTGTAGTCGTTTGGTTGGTACCATTTGTATCCCTCCGTACCCATTGTATCCCTTGAAAGTACGAATTTGGGAAAACCCCTTTTATTTTTCATGTCTACGTAGTCAAAGGAATGTATACTCCGAATTTCATGATTCGCATAGTTGTGCCAAAAATGGGCGGTATTGGAAAAGTGGGCGTGGCACCTCCCATACGAAGTTAAAACCTATTATTGAATATTGTCAGTTCTATGACACCTAGAGTGCTGTAATTTTGTGTAAGTGCATCTAGCATCAATGTGCATAGTTGTGCCAAAAATGGGCGGTATTGGAAAAGTGGGTGTGGCACCCCCCATACGAAGTTAAAACCTATTATTGAATATTGTCAGTTCTATGACACCTAGAGTGCTGAAATTTTGTGTAAGTGCATCTACCATCAATGTGCGTAGTTCTGCCAAAAATGCCCATACGAAGTTAAAACATATTATCGAATAGTGTCAGTTCTATGACACGTATAGTGCTCAAATTTTGTGTAAGTGCATCTAGCATCAATGTGCGTAGTTGCGCCTAAAATGGGCGGTAATGCAAAAGTGGGCGTGACACCTCCCATATGAAGTTAAAACCAAAATTACACCTACTGTAATTTTGTGTAAGTGCATCTAGCATTAATGTGCGTAGTTGTGACAAAAATGGGCGGTAATGGAAATGTGGGCGTGGCACCTCCCATACGAAGTTAAAACCCATTTTCGAATATATGCCGTTCTATGGCAGATAAAAAACTGAAATTTTGCAGTAATTTTTCCTTCTACAAAAGATAACTAAAAAAGAATTTCTAGGCCCAATAGAATTCTGCTTGCATAGAGCATGGATTTGAAAAAATTTTTTTTTTTGATTTACTAGTTCATTTTAACCTCAAAAAGTACGAATTTTGAAAAATCTGCTTACTTTAAGTGTCTACGCACTCAGAGGAATGTATGCACCGAATTTCATTATTCCATGTGTAGTCGTTTGGTTGGTACCATTTGTATCCCTCCGTACCCATTGTATCCCTTGAAAGTACGAATTTGGGAAAACCCCTTTTATTTTTCATGTCTACGTAGTCAAAGGAATGTATACTCCGAATTTCATGATTCTAGCTGCGGTCATTTGGATGGTACTATTTTTATCCCCTTTTTCTATTTTGACCCAAAAAAGTACGAATTTCAAAAAATCAGTTTATTTTCCGTGTCTACACAGTCAGAGGAATATATACTCAGAATTTCATGACTCTAGCTGTGGTCATTTGGTTGGTACCATTTGTATCCCTCTATTCCCATTTTACCCCTTAAAAGTACGAATTTGGAAAAATACTTTTATATTGTGTATCTACTGAATTAGAGGAATGTAAACACACGCGCATACCAAATATCAAGCAAATATAAACAGACATATTGAAAAAACATGCCTAACTACGCTAAACTATGAGGGATTATTATGGGTATTTTTAGTCCTTGTGAGGGAAAATTTTTTCCCTTTGGTAATCTACGACTATTAGACGCATTTATGGAAAATTTGAATGTTCTAGCTCCCTTCGTTTAGATGCTAGCGTGGTTTCAACAGACGGATGGACGGACATGGCTAGATCGTCTTAGAATTTTATGACGATCAAGAATATATATACTTTATAAGGTCTCAGGTCGATATTTCAAAGTGTTACAAACGGAATGACAAAGTTAGTATACCCCCACCTGGAGGTGGAGGGTATAACTAGGGCCACCTATGGTGAAATAGGTTCAGATTTATATGCAAATGAAACGACATTAACGACAAACATTCGCATTTGAGAAAAATGTTACAACTATTCCAGTAAACGTTTTGGGGGATGCATCAAAAGAAGTTAATTTGCACCAAACGTTTTTTCTCTGCGTGTGTTTGTCTCTGTAAACCATCTATAATTCGGAAACCCCGTCTTATCGTTTATCTACGTTGTAATTTTATGATTCATCGGCTAGTTAGTGATCAAGGAACGCTACATTTTATTTATATGGATTGGAGAGTAAATAGTAGGTGAATGCATCAAATGATTAAATTGGTTTGTTTGTTCAACATACCCAGTATACAATAGCGTTTTATGTTCAGTGTTCGCTACAATAGGCTGATGTAAACGATAAGAATTTGTTGTATACACCATAAGAAAAACGCTTCGTAATTTGTATTAACGATACACAGAAAAAAGTGATTCCGATTACTTCAACGAAAACAAAATAAGTCCAACAAACATTTATTTCAATTTTTGAAAAGTGTAGTCAAAATTAAAAAATCCTAAAAAAGAACTCAATTAAAAGTTCTAATCAAATACATACCTCAAAGCCACAACATTTGCTAATTACAAATTGGAAATCATTTTGTGGCACTTCAAGGAATTGACTAAATTCAAACATTATGAAATATTAAGTCATAGTGGATTCCATGCACCAGTATGGAAGATATAAAGGATTTTAATATTACCTAGGATAGAGACAATTGTGTGGGAGGTACAGGAAGCGGCGTGGCTAAAGCGTAAATATTTTTTAGGTTTAAATTGATTATAAAAACATTTTTAAATATCAAATTGCAAATGTTTTTGACTACCCGTATGTATGTTATGTCGGTTATATTGTAACCAATGTTTATGCCACTTTGTTTGGGAGGTACCAGAAGGGGTGTGACAATTTCGCCCATTTTCTATCCAAATGTAACCACTATGAAAACATTGATAAATATCAAATTCCACAGTATTCCGGTCTTATTACTACACTTAAATTGATTATAAACAAGTAAAAACGGCCTTAAGTTCGGCCGGGCCAAATTTATATACCCTCCACCATGGATTGCATTCCTCAGAGGCTGTCGATTTTCGTAGAAGTGCAGTAACATTACAGGAAAATATTTATTTTTTAATAAAGGGTGATTTTTTAGCTATTATCTTTTTGGCAACACTGGTTTAAACAGCTGACGCACGTTTCGTGTTTTGTTTCACAGTCAAACATCTTCAGTTTGGTCTATTATTTAACCATGAATCGTCTTACAAACGAACAACTCTTGCAAATTATTGAATTTTATTATCAAAATGCGTGCTCTGTTAAGAAAGTTCATCCCCGCTTCCATTTTATGGTCAGTTTAATCGACCCACTGAAGCGGCTATTCGGGCTATTGTGACTAAATTTCGCGCCAAATTTACATTGTTGGACATTAAACCACCAACACGCTTACGTAGAGTGCGAACTGAAGAAAATATCGCAGCTGTATCGGCCAGTGTTAATGATGACCATCAATTATAGATTCGACGCTGTTCACAGCAATTGGGCCTCTGTTACTCAACAACGTGGAAAATTTTGAGGAAGGACTTAGTGTGATGCCTTTCAAAATACAGATGGTGCAAGAATTGAGGCCGAACGACCTACCGCAACGTAAAATTTTTGGTGAATGGGCTCTTGGAAAATTGGCCGAAGATCCACTTTTTTACCAAAAAATTGTGTTCAGCGACGAAGCTCATTTTTGGCTCAATGGGTACGTAAATAGGCAGAATTGTCGATTTTGGAGTGAATATCAGCCAGAAGCATTGAAGTTTGGTGCGGTTTATGGGCTAGTGGCATCATTGGACCGTACATCTTCAAAGATCATGCGAATCGTTACGTAACTATGAATGGTGAGCGCTACCGTGAGATGATATCCAATTTATTTTTTGCCCAAAATGCAAGAGCTTGACTTGCATGCCCTGTGATTCCAACAAGACGGTGCCACATGCCACACAGCACGCGCAACAATGGACTTATTGAGAGGCGAGTTCGGTGAACATTTTATTTCACGTTCGGGAACGGTCAATTGGCCGCCTAGATCGCCTTTAGACTATTTTTGTGGGGCTATGTTAAAGCTCATATCTATACAGACAAGCCCGCTTCAATTGACGCATTGGAAGACAACATTGAAGCATTTATTCGTGAGAACCGGCCGAAATGTTGGAAAGTGTATGCCAAAATTGGACTAAGCGGATGGACCATTTGAGGAGCATTCAAGGTCAACATTTCCATGAAATAATCTTCAAACATTAAATTATATGGACCTTACTATCGATTCAAATAAAGATTTCATGCATTTATCTGAATTTTATGTGTTTTTTTTATACTCTCCTACAGCTTTAAAAAAAATAACTCTTTATAACCTAACCAAAACAAACAAACTGATATTGAAAAAATTATTTTATAAATAAATCAAAAGTACAAATATTGAAAATCCATTATCTCACGTACATAGTGCAAAATAACCTAACTTCATAATTTAACCAATGTTTGCCGTAAAAGTGAAAAGGTACGAATTTGGGAAAATATTTTTATTTTGCGTGTCTATGCGGCCATTGGTTGGTTCCATTTTTCCTATTTTACCCCCTTAAGAGTACGACTTTCTAAAATCTCTTTATTTTACGTGTTTACGCAATTAGATGGATGTACACACCAATTTTCATCATTCTAGCTGTAGTCGTTTAGTTGGTACTATTTTTATCCCCCGTACCCATTGTATCACTTGAAAGTACATTTTGGAAAAAACTTTTATTTTTCGTGTCTACGCAGTCAGAGGAATGTATACACAGAATTTCATGACTCTAGCGGCGGTCATTTGGTTTGTACTATTTTTATCCCATTTTTCCATTTTAACCCCAAAAAGTACGAATTTCGAAAAATCAGTTTCTACGTGTCTACGCAATCAGAGCAATATATACACCAAATTTCATTATTCTAGGTGTTGCCGTTTGCTTGGTACCATTTTTATCCCTCTTTTCCTATTTTACCCCTTCAAAGTACGAATTGAAAAAATACTTTTATATTATGTAATTAATCAATTAGAGGAATGTACATACCGAATTTCGTGTTTCTAGCTGTTGTCGTTTGATATGTACCATTTTTATCCCATGGCTCAAACAGCTTAACAAGTCGTGAAACAGATCTGGTCCAAACATACTTAGGGCCTTAAGTCGCTCCTTCAATGCGTTACACTTTTTCTGTCCCAACTGATATTTACCCTACTATTCTGTAGAGTGAGGGTATAAAAAGTGAAGCAGCAAACTTCAAAAGTATCTCTTAATTATCAGGTGCACTGTCAGTCGTTATTGGGTAGAAATAATTTCCCTCAGGACCGATTTTCCAATTTGTAATTTCTTGATTCCAGCTACAATCCAAATGTCCGTACTATTTTAATAAAAAAAGTACTAATATTGAAGATCGAACATGTTTAACAAATTAAATTACAGCTTTTTGCTTGATACCAATTTTATTCTTTTTTCATTTTGACACTATAAGAACGGATTTGGAAAAAGTCGTCTTATTTTCCATGTCTACGCGGTCAGACGAATTTCAGGCAAATTTAATCCGATATGGGCCCTGAAGGTACGAGTATCGAAAGATCTGTTTATTTTTCGCGTCTACGCAGTCAGAGCAATGTACACAGCGAATTTCACTATTTTAGTTGTAGCCGTTTGGTTGGTATCTTTTTTACCCCCATTCGCCCTTTTTTCTGCCTAAAAGTGCGAATTGCGAAAAATTCCTTAATGGTTCGCGTCTATACAAATAGATGAATTTCATGATTTCGACTTAACTGGTTTGGTTGGTACCATTTTTATCCCTCTTTTCCAATTATATCCCTAAAATGTACGAATTTCGAAAAATCATTCATACACGCAGTTAGAGGGATGTACACATTGAATTTCATGACTCTAGTTGTTGTTGTATCATTGGAACCATTTTTATCCCTTTTCGTCCCAAAAGTGGCTAAAATTTTATATTTTGTCGTATTCGATAAATGACTTACAACTTCTATAGTCAATGAGTGAATTTCTACATCGAGCGAATATGCAAATATTGCTAATAATATAATTGACGACTTCCAAGTTATTAGTCAATATGTGAATTTATTTATCGAGTGAATATGAACAAGTAAAAATGCCTTTAAGTACAACCGGGCCGAACCTTATATACCCTTCACAGTGGATTGCATTCCAAAGTATTAATGAGGTAAAATATCTGGAAAATTTTGATATTTTTGCTAATAGCGATATTTGCTAATGTTAGTTTTGAATTAAAATTATTTAATTAATTTAATAACTACAAATATGTTTTTTATTGCTTGATAGTCTTTGATTATATATATCAAAATAATTGATCTGCAGTAATATTCATTCATTCCATTGATACCAGTTTTATATCTTTTACACTATTTAATTAATTTCATGATTCTAGCTGCAGCAATTTGATTTTTATTCTCTTTCGCTCAGTTTTACCTAAACCTACAACTTTCAAAAAAAATATTTTTCGCGTCTACATAATCAGAAGAATGTATGTCAATTTTTATGATTCTAGCTGCAGCCATTTAGTCGGCACCAATTTTATCCTATTTTTTCATTTGAATGAAGTTATCAAATATCAAGTAAATACAAGCAAAAATCATCAATCCAGCTGTTGACGTTTGATTGGTACCATTTTTATCCCCCTGTGTCCATTTCGAAATATTTGGGGTATTTTCTGACCTACTTAGGGAAAAATTTTCCCTCTGAACCGATTTCGTCCACTTTCAATCTCAACTGATCTACAGCTATTAGAGGTATTATTGCAAAATTTGGCCCCTTTCATTTAGATTCTAGAGTGCTTTCAACAGATGGACGGACGGACATGGATAGATCGACTTAAAACTTTATGACGATTAACAATATATATACTTTATAGGTTCTCAGGCCGATATTTCAAGGTGTTACAAACGGATTGACAAACTTGGTATACCCCGTCCTATGGTGGTGGTTCTTCGTTGGCTCAACAAAAGGACAATTTAATTTTCTTTCAGTGTACTTTTAATGGCAAGTTCACTAATACAAGGAAATATATATTTTTTAAAACCACCGACTTTCAGATCAATCGTGCTGTAGGATGTTGCGTAGTCGCTTCAAACCATTCATATTTGCTATCAGGTAGTTTTGTTAGATTAAATTCTTTGTTATCATGTCCCATTCAAACAAAGGCGCTTCAGATACTCTCTCCCGTATGAGGCCTGGCGTTTGAGCTCTGTAATCGCAGGAGACCGAAAAACAATTAAGAGTAGATAACATCAACGAAAAAAAGAGACAGTAATTGTTTGTTTGATTTAAATAATCCCTTATAAGATATAAAATGTGCATAATAATTTCAAAACACAACAATTAGACAGTAGACCCAAATTCGAATAATAACACTCATAATTATTTATGAGTAATAGGAGCTTTAAGCTAGTTCCTTGTGTTTCATAGCACGGTCTTTGAGTTTTTGACCAACTTCGCTGTCCTGGAAACACTGGTGCACTACGTAGAGATGGACATCATTCGTTTCATCGCCCTTGGGGTTTTTGTTGATGCAATCATCAGACTGCTTTTGGACTGGAGGGGAAAACAATTCCAATTTCATCGAGGTGCACAAGAGATGTTTACGGATTGGGGAATTCAAAATTCATCATGTGACCAATTTGTTGCTCAGTAAGAGGCACTAAAGGCATCAATAATTGCTTTGATTTCATCGAAGGACCTTACCTTACACTCACCATCGTGGGCGGCGGCCTGTCGGGGAGAAAGAGGAATACATAATTAATGGCAATTAATTAATGTGCATATTTAAAAACTACATTCAATGGTTTATTTTGAGGAGTAAATCAGCGTATCTGAATGGTACTTAAATGTAAATTCCAGGAGACAAACTAAAAGAGATTCCGAACAAAACAAAGAGACCACGATGCCCATAGACTATTTCTGAAACCCGAAATCGTCACAGATCAGTGGTCTCAAAGCACCAACTCACTTCTAATATAGATAAACTATGACTCTATGACATATATTTCCTAAATTAGTATGGACTATAAATGCTGTGTTGTTGCCTTTTTGGAATAAAACAACGATAGAAATGTGACCATTCTGATCGAGGTAATAGAATTTCTTCAATCTTTCCACCAGTTTTTTAATTATTTTATGTATTTTTGCAGCAATTGCGTCTTTTTTCGCGTATTACTGGATATATGTTACAAGCGAAATTTGTTCTTAATACAAATGCAAAAAATCAAACGGATCCGTTGGATATATCGCGAGAAAATTACAAAACAAAATTGTCATGCATACAACACCATTTTAGCCATATCTCCCGCGAAAATGAAAATTTTGCAAAAATATCCAATTTATATTTTGTGTTTACCTTGATCTACCGAAATACCCACACATTTTTGTGGATAAAGATCTTCACATCCAAATAAACATGGGTCAGTTTTAACACGATTAAATTTGTTGTATAGGTTCGAGTGTAATATTGTTATTTAAACGTGAAGAACTTTATTCGCAACTTTGGTGTCTTCGGTGACCCCCATTAGAATTTTTCGAAGAACATTTTAATACTTAACTGTCCTTTTTGAAAGGATTTTTTTCGATTTTCCCATAAAGAGGGAAGCTAGAGGGTTAAGATCCTCCACAAAAATTATCCCCATAAAATTTCATAATAAAGTTCTGACAATAAGAATTCTCTCAGATATTAACTTACAGCACTCTTACCGCTTAGAGCACTCTCTGCGAACAAAAAAAGAAAATTTTGACCGGCGATTAAAAGAAACTCAGACCAGCTGGACTATAAGTTTATTCTACAAAAACGATCTACTCAAAATTCCCTTTCAGAATTATAGGGTCGCTATTCTGTTCCAATCAAAAAGTCTTAATTTGTTGGAGAGTGTTATTAATACTATATAATATCAGTAAAATTAGTAGTGTTAATTTATTTAATACTATTTTAATTTAATTTAATATTAATTTGTGTTATATATTAGTTCATATTAAATAAATATTTTGTTAAGTTTCCTTTTTTTCAGTTCTACCGAACTAAATGATTTGTTTTAGTTATTCACCACTCACAACGGTGGATAGCTGAGATCTTTACATAGAAAAACTTTTTGCCTCTAAAATTTCAATCACTAATTTTATTGCAAAAATCTAAAAAGCTGATTACAAATGTAATCGGAACAGTTAAAACTTTCATTGAATTTATTCCGTATATTTTAATCGCAACTTCCGCAGAGAATATAAAAAACTGATTAAAACAGTGATCGGAACAAAGAAAATGATTATTGTTATACCCTACACCACTTCGTGGGCTAGGATATTTTTTTCATGATATTTTTCAACTAGGAATACCTACCGTGAATGAGAAATATATAGGCCCATGTTTTGGACCAGGCCCAAAATGTTATTATAGGCCCCCTTTTGAAATGTCGGTCCGATTCATCCTATTACTACTATATAATTTGTATTTGTCTCTCGGATAATTGGATCAATTACCATATTATTAACAAAAGATGAATTTATAGTAACTGTATAATTTATATGAACTACATAAAATTGCTCCTATGAAGTACCTGGGTTTAGTAATCAAACCGAAGTACATACGCAGGGAGTGGTGTAGGGTATTATATAGTCGGCCCCGCCCGACTTTAGCCTTTCCTTACTTGTTTTCGTTTAATTTTTTTCATTTCTTAGAAAGAAGTCGTGGTTAAAGCGATTGTCAACAACTCAAATCGGTGGAATATTTTGTTTATCAGCGCTTCTCATTTGCCATATGTATGTGGACGTTGGTAATAATACGTTGCGACGAGACGACGTTCTGACGAGATGGGGTAGCGCCCATCGAAATTGTACAGTCAACTTTTAGCTGTAACAATAAAGGTCTCACTTGCCTTTTTGCTAATTTTGGGTTCTGCTGAAGACTTCAGACGAACTTCAGACCATGCCGACGAATGGTTTATTTCACTAAATCCAATAACTTTTTAATGAATATAACAATACAATACATTAAAAATTTCAGAAAAATCAACGACTGCTGTAATCGAGTCAGCAACTTTTTTAATTGAATACTATCAAAAAATCAATGACTGCTGTAATCGAATCAGCAACTTTATGATTGAATATTTTCGAAAAAAAAACAATCACTGTTTTAATTCAATATATCATTTTTGAACTATTTTTTTTTCAATAAATCCAGCTACAATTTTAGTAATTGGTTATGCAATTTTCGTCATAACAGGAAAACTAAAGAAAAATGTTATCAAATACACATTTTCCTGATTGAAAATGATTTATATTTTTTTCTGCGTAGAGTGCCGTAGTAGCAACCAGAAGGTCCGCTGTTCTAGCGCGGTAGCGGCGGATTTTTTAAAACAGAAATGGTAACAAGTGAAAAAGTGGTTCCTTTGCAACTACTTTAAAATGATTTTAGTTTTAATCTTTCGAATTAAAGCATATCTCTCCTATGACAACACCAATTTAAATTCATTGGTGAAAATCCCAATTTTCACTACTTCCGGGTATAACTGTCAGTTAGCTCTTACTTGACGATAACTTGAGATTGTGAAAAACATGGGTTCCCACTGGAGGCTGAATGAATTTCAAATCCCATCGTAAGATATACAAATTAGTTAAAATTCATAAGTCTTGTATTGAAGGCTCCCTTTTTATACCCTCCACCTCCAGGATGGGGGTATATTCACTTTGTCATTCCGTTTGTAACACCTTGAAATATTCATCGGAGACCCCATAAAGTATATTCTGGGTCGTGGTAAAATTCTAAGACGATATAGCCATGTCCGTCTGTCTGTCTGTCTGTTGAAAGCACGATAGCGGCCGAACGAAATGAGCTAGGAGGTTCTAATTTTGCCTAAATGTGTCTTATGGTTGTAGATCGGTTGGGATTGAAAGTGGGCGAAATCGGCTCAGAGGGAAAAAATTTTCCCTCACAAGGACTGAAAATTCCCCTAATATTTAGAGTATTTCAGCCTGTTTTTTGAACATATTAGCTTGTATTTACTTGATATCTGCAATGCGAATTCCCTTTATAGCATAAAAGGGCACCATAGAGTTTTTTATTTGTAGGGGGGCGAAATGGGACAAAAAGGGATAAAAATGGTACCTATCAAACGACAACAGATGGAAACACGAAACTTGGCGTGTACATTCCGCTAATAGAGTAGATACATAATATAAGAGTATTTTTTATAAATTCGTACTTTTAAGGGGTTAAATGGGGATAGATGGATACAAATAGTACCAACTTAACGGCTGCACCTAGAATAATGAAATTTGATATATACATTCCTCTGATTGCGTAGACACGTAAAATAGAAGAACTTTCCAAAATTCGTACTTTTTTGGGTTCAAATGGAAAAAGGGGATAAAAATAGTGCCTACCAAATGACCGCAGCTAGAATCATGAAATTCGGAGTATACATTCCTCTGACTGCGTAGACACGAAAAATAAAACGTTTTTTCCAAATTCGTACATTCAACGGATGCAATGGCTACAGGAGATAAAAATAGTACCAGCTAAACGAATACAGCTAGAATGATGAAGTTCGATGTGTTAATCCCTCTAATTGTGTAGATACGTAAAATAAAGAGATTTTAGATAGATAATGGTACAAAGAAAATGGCCGCTGATATATACAATGTATACATTCCTCTGACTGCATAGCTACGTAAAATATTTTTTTTTCAAATTCGTACTTTATTTTGTTGCTTTTACAACAAAAAATGGTAGAATCATGAAGTTGTCTTATACTGCGTACGTGAGAGATAAGGTATTTTCAAAATTTATACTTTTGAAATTAAAATAGGATGGAAATACAACCAACCAAACGACTGTAGCTGAAAATACACGTCAAATAGAGGGATTTTTCGAAATTCGTACTTTTAAAGGAATATAATTAAAAAAGAGGGATACAAATGGGACCTACCAAACCGCTGAAGTTGAAATCATGAAATTCGGTGTATACATTCTTACTATGAAGGCTCGAAAAATGTTTTTTTTTTCGAAATTTGTACATTTGGGCGGAGAATGGGGCGAATGGGGTTATCTTTAAAATTTGTACTTTTCTTTTCACTTTGTCTGTATCTGAAAATGCTTCTTTCTAATGGCGACTGACAATCGCCTAATATTTAGGCATGTTCACTTTCACAATTTCAACATTTTATTTTTATATAGTAGTCGATTTTAAACAGTGCGCATAAGTATACATTATAGTTTGAAATAGTAAACAAATATAGTAATGTGCATAAAAATATCAAAATTTTCGTAATATGGTACTGAGCTTCTATGTAAAGTCGACATCCTTTAATCTGCTGGTAATACTGTGCAATTCACTCCGTGGTGGAGGGTATATAAGATTCGGCCCGGCCGAACTTAACGCCTTCTTACTTGTTTAACCTAACCTGGTCCCATCTTTGACTCTCTACGGCAATTTGTAAATTCAGTTTACACTGGATACCACTGTTGCTAGCATACCTTAACTCAATCTTAACGCATTATTTTGTCTTACTTTGGAAGATGGATATTGTTAATATCTGTCCATCGACATTTATATATTTTAGGCAGTTCACTTGACTTAATTGATTTAAAGTGATTATAAAGTTGTTTTCAAAAACCAATATATAACTGATTCCGAATATCAATGTGGAAGTTACATTGGTTTTAATTTAACATAGGAATATGGGTCATTTGTGTGGGAGGTACCAGAAGGGGCGTGGCAATTTTGTCCATCTTCGAACTTAAACTAAGCTTGGGTAAATATTAACTCCTTTCGAGAGTTATCATGTACACCCACCAGCCAAACGGACGGACGGACATGGCTCAAACAGCATAAAAAGTCGTGAAACGGATTTGGTCCAAACATACTTGGGGTCTTAAGTAGCTCCTTTTTTCTGTCCCAAATGATATATACCCTCCTAATCTGTAGAGTGAGGGTATAATTAAATTGTGAAACATCTACCTGTATGTGAAGAAATAAATGCAAACCATATTCATGTGTAAACACACCTAATGATCTAAATCGTTGTAGGAACATTCGTTAATGGCAGTGATTTCTTAAACTGTAGTTTTTACACAAATAACTTCAAACCACTTTTTTACTGTCGCCAACCACAACATAAATATTTGTAACAAAACAAAATTCAAAAAACAAAATATGTTGTGTTGACTTTTATGGCTCGATAGCCATAAATTTGACTTACACTGGATAATTATAAAATTAGTTTTTCAAAGATTTGTTTTCATACTGCTGTTGGCGGAAATTTTAAAAAATATATTTTTTTATTTTGAGTGCAATTTTAACATATTGTTTAATTTTTTGTTATCGCAGCTTAGTTATCCAGTCTTAAAATATCCCTCCTACTCCAATGATAATACCACTTGCTATAGATGAACACCGAATTTTAATTTATTATTGTTATATGATATTTAATAACTGTTTTTTAAGTCTAGATCACTTTGAAGAACATATTTGTAACAATAACACGGATATTTATATATCCGGAAAAAATCGTAATATATCCACATTTAGTATTTAGTTTATGTATATACAAGTTATCTTATGTTAATTATTGTAGTTATTTTTCATTCTTTATGAGTATTAAGAGCTTTACGCTTGTTTTTTGTGCTTCGTAACATGGTCTTTGAGTTTTTGGCCAACTTCGCTGTCCAAGAAACACTGGTGTACTTCGTACACATGGACATCATTCGCTTTATCGCCCTTGGGGTTTTTACTGACGCAATCCTCTGACTGTTTCTGGACCTCTTCTTCGGGAATGTCTAACTTGAATTGCTTAGCTATGCGATCAGGATGATAGCCCGTCTGAGGGGAAAACACTTCCAATTTCACCGAGGTGCACAAGAGATGTTTACGGATGGCCTCCTCATTGGGGAACTCCAAATTTTTCATGTGACCAATTTGTTCCTCGGTAAGAGGTACTTCTTCGGTACAAGCATCACGAATTGCTTTCATTTGATCGAAGGTCTTTATCTTCCACTCTTCGTCGGCGGCGGCCTGTTGAGATGGAAGAGGCAATTAATTAATCTGCATATTTATAAAAATTATATTCTTCCTATTCTAAACTAAAGGAGACTGTAAGTAAACTAATTGGCCTCACGCCTTAGATACTATTTTCGAAACCGAAATAGCCAAAGAACAAAACACCAACTGCCTCTAATGTGGAAAAACCATGACTCTATGGCCCATATTTCCTAAATTATTTATTAATCATGATCCACCTGATTTTCTTTAGCAGAACGAAAAATTAAAAAAAATTCTTAAAATTGTTGCTTTCCTGAGTCAAAATTGTAGAAGCCGGATCTTTATTTGGTCTTACTTTGGAAGATGGAATTCGAAATACATTTATGTATTTTATTCAGCTCGCTTGACACTACAAAACAATTTCATTCATTTCTTTTTCATTTGTACATATGTATATAGTTTTTTACACTTACACAGGCGATCAGGGCCAACAAAGTGAAAAAGAATTTCATTATGTGGACGTGTTTATTTATTTAAATCTCTACAACCGTTGCGTTAAGATGTTCCCAATCAACTGATGTGTATTTGGATCGGGATATTATATATATGGGGTTTCAGAGATAATTATAGTGAACACGAAGTAGAGTGATAACACTGCGATTTGAACCTTGGACATACATATCTGTAATTTGTGGCTGCTTAAGAATCCCCATATAAGTTGTATTTATTTATACATAATCGATTGTTTGTTTATTTACCAGCTACATATATAGTAACAAAGGGCTGCAAAACCGAAGAGGGATTAATCTGTAGAACTGACATGTGTCAATAACGATTCTATTTTATTTTCCCGATCAATACTGAAAGTATTATGAATTCAATAAATAAATGATAGATATGTAGAGCAATATATAATGATTAAGCTGTGGTTTTTATGCAAATCCCACTTTTAATCAATGTTTGCATAAAATATGCATATCACTATGCGAAATATGGTTTATATTGGCTATATCTATTTTTTTTTTAATTTTGTAACACGAAAACAAGTAAGGAAAGGCTAAAATCGGGCAAAGCTGACTATATGATACCCTCCACTTTATACGTCATTACAATTCGATTCGCGATGATTTTAGCAGGTGCCCAACATCATGGACCGATGAGACCCACCTTCACCATGTATGTTTCCAAATGAAATATAGGATGGGCCTGGTCACATTTTAGAATTGGCTACACACAGAAAACAGATTCATTACCACAACCGAATTTTTTGCCAGCCGAATTTTTGTAGTTCTACGTACTATCGCAATATTGCATTGATGATTCCATCAGTATAACCGACTTTTTATTGTAACAATAGCATTTTCAGTAGTGTGAATTGAAATTATTTGTTGCAGAGACTTTGAATATAGAATGTTTTGGTACATCGAACTAAATTGTTATATATATATCTGTTGTTATTATCATTTGTTGGTTATGTGTTGTTTTCAAATTTTGTAGTCCACATTATGATTTTCGGTTGTTGCGACCATTTGTTGATAGGATACATTTTTTTGTATTCCATTATCCTGACTAAAATTCATTACAAAAACATGATTTTACTATTTTGAATGTTGCATTTATTACATTTTAAAATACAGTGTAATATAATAACTAATATTTCCATATAACAAATTCCAAATATGTGATGCGAATTTTACATTTAGGATTTTTAATTAAATATAATTAACTCTGTAGGGGAAAAATGTTAATCGAAGTTCCATGTTTGTATAATTATATATAACACGCTAGAATTTTCACATTTCAGAATAATATGCTCAATTAATCCAAAAATAGGGGACCTATTTTAAATACATCAAAAAAACACTACATTCCTTTTAAAAAGTAAATTACCAAACATGACATTATTATTTCTGACATTATTTCAGATAGGTAGATTTTTTTAAATTAGTAGTTTTCATTTTCATGTACAAAAAAATCGATTGCTTGTAACGGGACATCAACAAAATATTTCTTATCACATCAACTTTCTTGAATTTCGTTTTTCGAAACTTTCGCCTATTTTCTTTGTGGGTTTCGTACGGCCGTCGAAAGAAACATATATGACAGTAATAGGAAGCTATCGCTATTCTAGAATATAAAGTAAAAATATATTTGAACAAAATTACATTAGTGACGGCAAAAAAGCTACCTTCGTTTAATCTTTCAGAACTTCTTATAATTTTTTTTGAACACTGCCGTCTTTGATTTTGGAAAACTGTTTGATATAAACGTCCCCAGCAACTGATTCCACCGAAAATTGGGTAAAGAGCATTTATATAAGATTTTGAGGAGTCTGAAAAATTAAACGTCTTTAGAATTAAAAAATTGAAACTGCTTTTAATAATATTTCTGGCAAGCCATCACATATTCTTCATTTATGTAGGCGCTACTTTTTATATGAATAAAGTCATCTGAAAATTATGAATTAATATATTAGTACTTTCTTTTGATTTTGTTGTAATGCGTCTTACCTCGTGTATCAGCACCCACAATATTTTTGCTGATGTAGTCTATTGAGATAACATTATTAATTCAGCGAAAAACAAATAATCTTGACGAGTTGCTCTAAAAAATTAAGACAATATTCCTGTAGTACTATTTATTAAACCAAAAGTAAAGTGCAGTTTTGAATTATATGGTAGTTTTTGTTTATATCGCTAATTGCTTGCAAGAATTTCACATCTTTTATTTGACAATTTTTCAATATATGTTGTTGAAAAATGTTCAAATTTCAACTGAGGTCATCAAAACTTATATCCATGATGAATCGCCTTTGATGTATACAGCTTGTACATTAATGAAGACAACAATTTCATATATGCATTTCCAAATTACTTCTTTTATTTAGTTTCCAAATGTGCACACTTATTTTGTTAATAATTTACGGCGTTTTGTTTTTCATTACGATTGTTTTCCTTTTGGGCCGAATGAAATTTTTGTATTCGTTTATTGTAACAACCAATTATTGTTTGTGAATTAACATTTTTGGTAGGGTTATCCATATTCATTTAATATTTTGTATATTTATGAAAATGATTACTACGACCAACAATATTATTATAGTTCAATACCTTCCGATGTTGGGATAATTATCAGAAAGTGATGATAAAAAAACCAAGATTTTTGGTGTATATTTCATTGTTACAAATAAATTATTTGTTGTCATCACTAATTATTGATACTAATGTATTCTTTTCTGTATAAAAAGTAGTTGTCACAATTGTAAGAGCTAAAAACAAAATATATTTATTGTCTTCGATTGATATATCCAATGTGTTTGCTGTCTTTACTTTCTTTTGGTTATTACCATGTTATTATAGTACATTAAACTAGATATCTATGAAGAATATAGAAATATGGTGTTTTCAATAAAAATAGTTTTGGTTATATCATTATTTATTGGTTCTGATGGATTTCTAACAATCTCATGCTCTGTGTGTATTAAAAAAGTACTGATTATATTTTCAAATGTCATATGACATTCATGTGACTACCACGACTGGCTCGGCAGTCAATCAATTTTTTCAACCCAATTTTTCAATCTCTTCAACGGTAACCTCGATTTCATGTTTCAACGCTTCAATTGTCTCTGGATGGTTTGCGTAAAATTTATCCATAATAGCTCTCCACGGAAAATAATCCAAAAGGGTCAAATCACAACTCCAAGACGCCAATTGACATCACAATATCCGATTTTCGAATAATCAGTGCGCAAAATATCGATGGTTGGTTGGCTTTATGATATGTGGCACGTCTAGTTGAACTGTCAATTTCAAATTTTAAATGGCCCAACCTGTATTATTTTCATTTCAAATATTATTAAGTCAATGAATTCTTGCACTCAGAAAAAGTGAAAATGAACTAAAATTTAGAAAAAATTAACTTTGCATAGCTCTAAAGTAATAAGGCTAAGCCGGGTTCGTTAAGCCGGGATAACAAGCTGCGATAACAAAAACGTTAATAAAAATTTATTTTTTTGCTCAAACTAAACAAATATTTTTTCACATTGTCACCAACTATAATATAAATATTTGTATTAAAACAAATTTTCAAAAAAATTAGTTTGTGTTGACTTTTTTGGACTTAGCCTCGATAACAGAAAATTTGACTTACACTGGATAATTATCCAGGCTAAGTCCAATATTTCTAATATAAAATATATTTCTCAATATTTGTTTTCATACACACATTTATATTGCTGTTGGCGATAATTTTAAAAAATAAATTTTTATTTTGAGTGAAATTTTAACTTTTTATTTAAGTTTTTATTCCTCTGATTGCGTAGACACGTAAAATAAAAGAACTTTCAAAAATTCGTACCTTTTGGGGTTCAAATGGAAAAAGGGGATAAAAATAGTACCTACCAAATGACAGCAGCTAGAATCATGAGATTCGGAGAATACATTCCTCTGACTGCGTAGACACGAAAAATAAAAAGTTTTTTCCAAATTCGTACTTTCAATGGATACAATGGCTACAGGGGATAAAAATAGTACCACCTAAACGCATACAGCTAGGATGATGAAATTCAGTGAGTACGTCCCTCTAATTGTGTAGATACGTAAAATAAAGAGATTTTAGACAGTCGTACTCTTGAGGGGGCAAAATTGGAAAAAGGGGATGAAAATGGTACCAACAAAATGGCCGCTGATAGAATCATGGAATTCGGTGTATACATTCCTCTGAGTGCATAGCCAATTAAAATATTTTTTTTTCCAAATTCGTACTTTATTTTGTTGCTTTTACAACAAAAAATGGTAGAATCATGAAGTTGTCTTATACTGCGTACGTGAGAGATAAGGTATTTTCAAAATTTATACTTTTGAAATTAAAATAGGATGGAAATACAACCAACCAAACGACTGTAGCTGAAAGTACACTCTCTATCCCCCAATATTTAGGGTATTTATGATTGCACCCTTATATTTACTTTATGAATTGAAGTATTATATCCATTATATATACAAATATTGGTAGCCTTGGCTTATTAATTAAAATTTTTTATTTTCATACAGTTAAAATTTGTTGCGGACATTCCTCTTGTAGCTTGGAAGCACCACAAAGAAAATAAAAGTTTTAGCGGGCGAAATGGGACAAAAAGGCATAAAATATGGTACCAATGATACGACAACAGCTAGAATCATGAAATTCGGTGTGTACATCCCTCTAATTGCATAGACACGTAAAATAGAGGGATTTTTCGAAAATCGTACTTTTAAGGGATATAATAAAAAAAAGAGGGATAAAAATGGAACCTACCAAACCGCTGAAGTTGAAAATATGAAATTCGGTGTATACATTCTGACTATGAAGACTCGAAAAAGGTTTTTTTCGAAATTTGTACATTTGGGCGGAGAATGGGGCGAATGGGAATATCTTTAAAATTTATACTTTTCTTATCACTTTGTCTGTATCTGAAAATGCTTCTTTCTAATGACGACTGACAATCGCCTAATATTTAGGCATGTTCACTTTCACAATTTCAGCATTTTATTTATATATAGTAGTCGATTTTAAACAGTGCACATAAGTATACATTATAGTTTGAAATAGTAAACAAATATAGTAATGTGCATAAAAATATCACAATTTTCGTAATATGGTACAGTGCTTCTATGTAAAGTTGACTTCCTTTAATCTGCTGGTAATACTATGGAATGCGCTCTGTGGTGGAGGGTATATAAGATTCGGCCCGGCCGAACTTAACGCCTTCTTACTTGTTCTTAATTATAACCTTGGAAAATTTTTTCCACATAAGTATAAATTTACTGAATTGTAAATTTTTGTTAGATCCAATGAAATGTTAATTTTTGTTTAATTAGAATAGTTGAACTAAATTGGAGTATGGATTTTACTCAAATTTAAGAATGCTATTTTTCTGAGTGTGGTCACCCCAATTTTTATCACATATCAGAGTCGAACTGAACTGGAACCACTGTGAGAGGCCAGTATAATATTTTGGGAGTTTCATACCTTCTCAACTATGTGCACATATATATATTTCTATACATGCCTTCCTTTTATGCGATTCACACTACATTCATTATTGCTGACATAACCGAGCTGGCAGCAATTCAAAGCTGTCCGTAATTGGCAATTATTTAGAGACTTGAACGTATATTACAGATAAGTATGCTGTTGCTCGGAAAATATAATAGTAATTGTTTTAGTGGGAAATTCCGATTTTGGTAAAATGGCAGTTCTAGTGAAAAATTTCGAATGAGAAATCCCGGTCTGGGTTTGTCTTTTGTTATATCGTCAATCGGTAAATATGCAAATTATCTTTTACTTTTATATAAGATCTCGAGCCAATTCAAAATTAATTCATTTGGAACGTTCAGTGTAACGGTTTTACATCCTAGTCCGACAAAATGAAGTTGTTTTTGGTAGTGTTGGCCCTAATTGTCTGTGTAAGTGTTGGAGAGAAATATGTATAATTGCAAAGTGATAAAATTGAGTGGAAGCGACTTAGCTGCTGACCTCAAATGAGTGTTCAATATATCTATAAAAATTTGCAGCAGACTTTTAAGTTGACCAAATTTTATTTTTATTTAAAGTTCTAATTTAAGTGAATTAAATCACCATTTCCTTTCCAATAGACCAGCGCCGATGATGGCTGGAAGCCAAAGACTTTCGCTGAAATGATGACCATTACATCTAAATGTGCGGAGACAATGTACCTAATCATAAGGGATTTCAATTTCACAAATGAAGAAGGCATCCGATATTACAACATGTGCTGTTTGATCAATATTGACCTGTTCAGCCCTCAGACGGGGTTTCATTCTGATCGCATTGCCAAGCAATGCAGCTTGGACAGTCCAGAAGGTGATATCCAGAAACTGGCCGAGGAATGTCTCCGGAATTACCCCAACCGCTACCAGATGTACATCAATGTCGAAGACGTATACAAGTGTTTCATTGAAAGCGAAACTGGTCATAAACTCATGGCGTGCATTAATTACCCCCTACACTGAAAAAATTATCCTTCCTAAAATTTATTTCCTTCTTTAATATTTATTCATAAATCATATTATGGAAAACAAAGAACGTGCATGGTAAAAGTTCATTTTATGAAGAACTGTATTTCATAGTTTCCAAGAAATGTTTCATAAATTCTATGACACTTTTCATTGATTTGTGTTTTATGAAACTTGCGACTTTTTAACGAAATTTTTCACTGAAGTTATGACAAAATCATAAATATTATGAAGATAATTCTTTCGATGAACTTTTGTCATACAAGTTCATTATTTTTCATAATATGATTTATGAAAATTTTAATAGATTTTATAAAGAAACTTCATTAATTTTATGAAAAAGTTTCATAAATATTAATAATTTATGCTGCAGTTTCCAATATAAACAACAACAAGAGCAAAAAAAGGTCTGACTTGTTAACTAACCGGCCAATACCACCCCATTATTGCGAGCGTCTTTGCAATGAATATGCCTTTGACCTAAATCAAGGTACATACTTATGTCAGAGAAAACAGAGCAGAATTGGGAATTGCTAGCATTCAACCGAATAAAGTCGACGTACTAAAAATGTAGTTGAAAGTTATGAAACATTTCATAAAAACTATGAAGTCATTCATTATATTTATGAAGACATTTCATAACATAAATATTTTATTGGTTTATTTTATTTCATAATTTTTAAGAATTTTTTCTTTAATACAATGAAGTCTTTCTATGATCTCATGTTTTATTTTATGAAATGAATTTTTCGTACATATTTATAAATAAATTTATTTATATTTATATTTATAAATAAATTTATTTATAAATAATAAAAATTTTATAGGAAGCATTTAGTCTAATCCTAATGTAATCCATGTCCATTAGGATGGGTCACTAAAATAAATTGGAAGATTGGATTGTTTAATGATGGTGTGCAAAATATTTCTTCGCTGGGTCAAGCCATCTTTGAGCTAAACGCTCCAGAAAACACCTCTAAAAACCAAGTTTTTCCCGTGTAATTTTTTCTATGTTGCATTTTTGGCCAACATTTTTTTCTGAATTAATAGACCCTTGGAACGTTAAACTAACTAACTAAATTGAAATATAAAGTTTACTCAGTTTAAGACTATTTTTCTGAATGTATATAAGAAACCCAAAAATATACCCCATCACATTCTCGTTCCACAATCTCTGATTTAATTCTTGTCGACATTAGCTACCTTCTTTAATTATGAATAATACTAAAGCAGATCCGGCAAACTTCGTTTTGGCCAAAATAGATTTCTTGATTAAATTAATTAGTATTAGAGCATTCGCGATCCCACCTAAAATTGTTGACAAATGGCGCAATAATATAATTTTAAATGAAGATTGCCCCGACAGATTTCGTCCTGTCCAATATTTTTGTGAAAATAGAATAATAGTTTCATTGAGTCTAATCGTTTTATTGAAATCTGGAAGAAGAATATAACCATTGGAGTGGAGTGAAAATTAATTTTTGATAAAATCAAAATCAAATAACCCGAAAAATGAGACAGCTGGTGACGAAAATAGTTGCGCAAATAATTAATTATCTGGCTCAACAGTTTTCCTCAAGATAGCTTACGTTTTCAGAGCATCTAGCACTGGCAGCCCATCCATTAATACAATTGTGAGACCTGTGTGACAATTGTAGTTTCTTTAGAAACAGAAAATACAATATCGATCGTAATAATGAAGCTAGATGTCTGAACATTTTCTGAGGCCTGTTTTACGCCATAGTTCCTTTAGAAACAGAAAAGTGGGAAGAATAGGTTCCTGCGAAAAAATACTCGCACAATAACTGAAAAAAACTTTTGAAAAAAACCGTGTTTCAGGGCATTTCAAAAGTTTTGTGATTGCATTACCCTCGACGATATCGATATCAAACTAAAATTGTCCAATCTAACATAATGTTTAGAGGTTTCGGATGATATAATGAAATTCGACTTAACGACTGGCCATGAACTGTGAATTGTAAAGAGATGATAAGCAAAAATTCCGTTAAAGAAATGGATAAGGGCATCAATTTCAAATGCACTCGTTAAAAAATTACACTAGTCAACAGTCAAAATGTACTCGGGATGCGATAATTTTTTCTGTGTAGATAACCTTGACATGAGCTCGAAAAACGCAATAAAATTTTTTTTCGTTTGGTTTTTGTTTTATTTTTTTTTTAAATTAAAAAATTTTTTTTTTGGTTAATTTGTTTCGTCCGGCATAACTCGGGAACCACTAGCCCGATTTAATTGAATTAAATTTTAAAAAATTTAAAATTACAATTCCCTTAATCTGTTCATATATTGTTTTCATATACAAGCAACAGTTTCCAAGTTAAAAATGAATATATAAAGGAAAAAACTTATTTTTTGCCTAAAGATTTAAATTTTTTTTTTTTAAATCCATAAAAAATCCAAAATGAAAAAAAATGTCAAATCTTATTACTTTTACGTAAAGTCACATAACCTATGAGCAAAATGAGACAAAGATCATGAAAATCGATGCACGCGTTTCGCTTTTATTCGCAATTGAGTAAAGGTATGAATTTCAAAAATTTGCTCGACATATGCACAACTTTGTCTATTAACAAAACGGAATAAACAAAGGGTTATTTAATTTTTATGATTGCGTAAGCAAAGTAATAAACGCTAATAAATGTGCGTGAACAATTAAAAGGAAAAAAGGAAAGGGGACTTCCGTTGGCTACCTGTATGATTTTTTTACAGAAATGCAACCCACATTTAAGGGTGGTCATTATTCGGAAAATTTAAGACTCACACATGGTGAAACAGGTATGTAGCCACCGTAAAAAAATATACACCCATTTATAAGTACCTGTCAGTAAAATACTAAACAATACACAGTATAAATAGGTCTTCATTGATCAATTTTACTCATTCAACAAGTGTCGACGAACGCAATAGTTAAAATGAGCAAACGTTCGCGAGGATTTGAATGCAATACCAATGCTTTGGAGAGCTCCGCTTTGCCATGTAACAGATTGCTACTTCTGTCTTAGCAAAAAAACAGGCGTGGGAAAAAATATACGATGGACTTACGCTGCTGTTTCAACAGTGAATTTTCCAGTGCCATTTTCCGAAGAACCAGTGGACCCGCAACCGTCCGTTTGAAGATGGGCATCTAATAATGAGGCGATACATCCAACATCAGATCCGGAGACAGTAGAAACCACATACGCAAGGTACTACACAAAAAAAGACAACATCTGTTTTTGTAAGGACATTCCCGGATTATTTGGTGAACTCGGGTACTCTTACGATCCAGGAGAGTGGCGTCTTTTCATCGACAGCAACAAGCAGAGCCTTAAAGCAATTTTACTGCACAACGGCAACGAGAAACCTTCGATTCCAATTGCTCATGCCGTTGACACCAAGGAAACATACGAAGTCATGGACAATCTACTAAAGTGCCTTAACTATGAGAGGCACGATTGGAAAGTTTGTGCCGACCTTAAGGTTTTGTGGATTACAAGGTGGATTCACAAAGTACTGTTGTTTTCTCTGCCTTTGGGACAGCCGCGATCGTCAACATCATTACACCAGGAGGAGTTGGACAGAAAGAGTTAACTTCATCCCCGGCAGCGACAACGTGAAATATACACCACTCATAAAAAAGGAAAATGTTTTTCTCCCACCTCTTCACATAAAGCTCGGACTCATAAAAAACTTCGTGAAAGCTATCAACAAAGATGGCGAAGCGTTCGCCTATTTAAAAACCATTTTTCCTCACCTTTCATCGGCAAAGATTAAGGAAGGCGTTTTCGACGGTCCGCAAATTAAAAAGTTTTTGCAAGACCAACAGTTTGAGCACATTGTATCACCAAATGAAGCTGCAGCTTGGAACTCATTTCGGCAAATTGTTTCCGGATTTCTTGGAAACAACAAAAGCTCAAATTACAGAGAGATCGTCGAACAACTACTCCAAAATTATAAAAAAATTAGAGCAAATATGTCGCTTAAGATACATTTTCTACACTCGCACTTGGACTTCTTTCCGGACAACCTGGGCGATGTGAGTGACGAGCATGGTGAGCGTTTTCATCAGCAAATGAAAGAAATTGAGCACCGATACCAAGGATTTTGGAACGAAGCTATGATGGGGGACTATATCTGGTTCCTGATAAGAGAAACAGACCCACAACAATATAAAAGAAAGACAAAAGCACATAATTATTTTTAATTTGAAGGTTTTTATTTTTGTGTTTAGATATTTTTTTTTTTAACTTTTTTATAATTAATTAATGTTGATATCCTTAGGATAATTTCTTGTACATATATCGAATTGTTTTTTAATTTAAAGTCATATATTTTTGTCACCCAACAAATTTTAATTTTTTTGTAATAAAAAAGAAAAAACCTTACCATAGACAAAGTTGTGCATATGTCGAGCAAATTTTTGAAATTCATACCTTTACTCAATTGCGAATAAAAGCGGAACGCGTGCATCGATTTTCATGATCTTTGTCTCATTTTGCTCATAGGTGACTTTACGTAAAAGTAATAAGATTTGACATTTTTTTTCATTTTGGATTTTTTATGGATTTAAAAAAAAAAAAAATTAAATCTTTAGGCAAAAAATAAGTTTTTTCCTTTATATATTCATTTTTAACTTGGAAACTGTTGCTTGTATAGGAAAACAATATATGAACAGATTAAGGGAATTGTAATTTTAAATTTTTTAAAATTTAATTCAATTAAATCGGGCTAGTGGTTCCCGAGTTATGCCGGACGAAACAAATTAACCAAAAAAAAATTTTTTAAATTTAAAAAAAAAAAAAAAAAACAAAAACCAAACGAAAAAAAAATTTTATTGCGTTTTTCGAGCTCATGTCAAGGTTATCTACACAGAAAAAATTATCGCATCCGGAGTACATGAAATTTTTTTCAATTTGTTGAGTAGTGTTATTTAACTAATTCGCTCACCAAAAACAAAGGAGAAATTTCTGAACTGCAAGGTAATGAAAGCATCTTTTTATAGTTTAACGATTTCAAAAAGAGGATTTTAAAAAGGGGATAAAAATTGTACCAAATACATGGCCGCAGGTAGCATCATGAAATTCGGTGTATACGTTCCTCTGACCGTATAGACACGAAAAATAACAAGTAAAAAGGCGTTAAGTTTGTCGGATCCGAATCTTATATACTCTCCACAACGGAGTGCATGCCAGAGTATTACTGGCAGATTAGAGGCTGTCAACTTTACTTAGAAGTGCACTACAATATTAGGAAAATGTGATGCTTTATTATTATAATATTAGTAGTCTTCGACTATATATAAATATAAAACTTCAAGTGTTTTCCAAATTCCTTGTTCAAACGATACAATGGGAACAGAGGAATAAAAATGGTACCCACTCAACGACTACAGCTAGAATGATTTCGGTGGTTACATTCCTATAATTACGTAGACATGTTAAATAAAGAGATTTTCGAAAGCCGTACTTTTTTTGCATATACACACAAAATAAAAAGTTTTTTTCCAATATCGTACTATTTTTACTTTTACGGTGAAAATGGTATTAATGGATTTTAAAAATTTTTACTTTTGGAATTAAAATAGGAAAAAATGCAACCAACCAAACGGCTGTAGCTTAAAATACACCCCCAATATTTAGAATATTTAAGCTTTGTTCAAGATTCTTGTCTTATTTATACTTTAGAACTGACTTGATGTATTATTTCGATAAATAAGTAAAAACATATCGGTAGCCTTACCTTATAATCGTGGTTTAAAATAATTAAAATTTTATGTTTATTTATATTTTTATACCCTACACCACTTCGTGGGCTAGGGTGTCATAAGATAGTTTCGCCCCAAATGTTTGTAACACCAAGAAATAATCGAGCTAGACCCACCTTTAAGTATACCGATCGGCTTAGAATCACCGGTTGAGTCGATTTAACGATGTCTGTCTGTCCGTCCGTCCGTCCGTCCATCTAAGCTTGTTCGCACTCTACAGGTCGCAATTGTTGTCCGATTGTCATGCAACTTGGCAGAAGTTATTTTTTCTGGCCAATGACTATCGGTATTGTATTTGGAGGAAATCGGTTCAGATTTAGATATAGCCACCATACAAATGTCGCACCCGATTTGACTTTTTCCGCCCTATAAAACACATATAGTACCCGATTTTCTTTAAATTGGGCACAACATCTTATAATCCAACTAGAAACACCTATGCAAAAATTGTGTAAGATCGGTTCAGATTTAGATATAGCCCCCATACAAATGTCGCTCCCGATTTGACATTTTCCGCTCTAGAAACGACATATTGTACCCGATTTTCTTTAAATTTGGCAGAACATCTTATAATCCAACTAGAAACACGTATGCAAAAATTGGGTAAGATCGGTTCAGATTTAGATATAGCCCCCATACAAATGTCGCTCCCGATTTGACATTTTCCGCTCTAGAAAAGACATATTGTACCCGATTTTCTTTAAATTTTGCAGAACATCTTATAATCCAACTAGAAACACGTATGCAAATATTGGGTAAGATCGGTTCAGATTTAGATATAGCCCCCATACAAATGTCGCTCCCGATTTGACATTTTCCGCTCTAGAAACGACATATTGTACCCGATTTTCTCTAAATTTTGCAGAACATCTTATAATCCAACTAGAAATACGTATGCAAAAATTGGGTAAGATCGGTTCTGATTTAGATATAGCTCCCATACAAATGTCGCTCCCGATTTCATTTTTTTCGCTCTAAAATCCACACATTGTACCCGTTTTTTTTAAATGGGCACAACATCTTATAATCGAACTAGAAACATCTATGGTGAAAGTGGGTAAGATAGGTTCAGATTTAGATATAGACCTCATACAAATGTTGCTCCCGAATGTTTAACCGATTTTGGCCAAATTTTACATATTATATTTCACCAATAAACAGACATGGTGAAAGCGGGTCACATCGTTCCAGGTTTCAATATACCCCCATACAAATGTCCTTTCCGATTTAACATTTTTTGTCAAACACATACATTTACAGGATGCAAAAAGCCTTCCCGATTTCACTTTTTTACCGAATTGAATTGCAATGAAAATTGTTTGGGTGATGTCCATATGTCCATACTTTGAAATGACTTTGGTATACTACTGTATAATTTGTATTTGTCTGTCGGACAATTATATCAATTACCATATTATTTACCATACTCGTTAAATTTGACTGAAGATGAATTTATAACATATAAATTATATGAATATAATTTGTATGAACTACATAAAATTGCTCCCATGAAATACCTGGGTTTAGTAATCAAAGCGAGGTACATACGCAGGGAGTGGTGTAGGGTATTATATAGTCGGCCCCGCCCGACTTTAGCCTTTCCTTAATTGTTTTTAATATATTTATTTATTTTGCTTGGGCTATATTACAGTTTTTTAACATTAACCTCTGCGGAATGCATTCCATGGTGGAGGGTGTGTAAGGTTCGGCCGGCCGAACTTAACGCTTTTTTACTTGTTCTTACTTAAAACATTGGAAATTTTCCCATATAAGTACGAATTTAATTAATTGTAAGAATTTTTTATTAGATCCAACGGAAAAATGTTGAACTAAATTGAAGTATATATTTTAATCAGCTTTAGGAATGTTATTTTTCGGAGAGTACCATACCTAGTGCCTTCATTATCTTTTACCCAACAAAAGTTGTACAGAAATAAAATGAATAATATGATATCTGTTGTTTTTAATTATATTTAATTTATTTTTAGGATTTTATGCTTGTTTTGACATTTGTTCTTGGCGTTTCTTAATGTAGGCCTTGACTTTCTGGCCAACCTCGGTGGCCATGAGACACGTGTGCACATCGTAGACATGGACATCGTTCTCTTTGTCGCCCTTGGGGTTCTTGCTGATACAGTCCTCGGCCAATTTCTGGACATCACCTTCGGCCATGTCCATCTTGAATTGTTTGGTAATGCGATCTGCGTGATAGCCCATGTGAGTGCAGAACACGTCCATCTTTACCGAGGTGCACATCATGTATTTGCGAACGGCCTCTTCGTTGGGGAAATCGAAATTCTTCATGCGACTAATTTGGTCCTCGGTCAGAGGCACTTCCGCCACACAGGCAGCACGAATTGCTTTCATTTCATCGGCAGTCTTTGGTTTCCACTCATCATCGGCGACGGCGGACTATTGGAAGGAAGGAGAATTAATGATAATGAATTAATGTAAAGTATCAATTTGTAAATTTAAGAGAATGAGATTCCACTGATGCCACAGCACTCGATCGTAGCTGATTTGGATGGTGATTTTGAAATTGCCTTTATTTCATCGAAAACCATTTCATTTCAATTTCTGAGACTTTTCTAATGCTTTATGCTTCATTTCTATACATACACAGGCAATTATCGCCAACAAAGCCAAAAATAATTTCATTGCGTCTGCGTTTTTCTTGCACTCTCTGTGGGAAACTACAACCGTCGTGCTGAAAGATTTCCGAGCAACTGATTCGTGTTTGGATCCACATACTATCTATATATAAATATATATTCATAGATAACGTCAGTTCCCATATATCCCCCGCCAGTTCACATGTACAGGAATGCACTGTACGCCGCCGATTGGTATTGGAGCTGCAGCAGCGGCTTAGGCTTATCACATTGACATTTGAACCCCTGTAATGTACGTACATAGTAGTGTGCAAATAAACAAATGTAAACAGACATATTTGTTTATTTCTAGACAATCGATTGTTTACAGACTGCTGACATAAAGTGTACTTTTTGGAGGTATAGAATTTTAAATTGAGATAAAGTAATGAGATTACATGATTCCAAAAAATTAAATATTGACTTGATTAGAAAGATAATTTTATGGCATTAGTGTTTGAATATAATTTGGGGGTGCCCGAAGGGCTCTGGTGTGACGCTTTATGGAATTTAGACAAAAATGAGTAAAGAGTAAAATGATTGAAAATAATATTGTACGATAACGGTCTGAAACTGAACCAAGGTTTTCGAAGTAAATTTTCAATTTTTGGCAAGCTTTGTTCTGTCGTTAAACTATTCATGATGAAATGGTAACGCACAGCCTGATCACAATTAATAATAACGTTACCAGATGTCGCCAATATGAGACCTCTAATAAAAGGTATTTTTTTGTTACTTTTATAAATAATGTTTAATTTTGTATAATTTTATCAATATAACAAGTAAGGAAAGTCGGGCGGGGCCGACTATATAATACCCTGCACCACTTCCTGTGTATGTACATCGCTTTGATTACTAAACCCAGTTATTTCATGGGAGCAATTTTATGTAGTTCATATAAATTATACTATAAATTCATCTTTAGTCATATTTAACGAATATGGTTAATAATATGGTAATTGATTCAATTATCCGACAGACAAATACAAATTATACAGTAGTAATAGGATGAATCGGAACGACATTTCAAAAGGGGCCTATAACAACATTTTGGGCCTGGTCCAAAACATGGGCCTATATTTTTCTCATTCACGGTAGGTATTTGAAAAATATAATGATCTGCAAAATTTGATGAAGATCTGATGTAAAATGTAGTTTCTAGAGCTGTAATAGATCAGAATGGTGCCCCATTTGGGTTATACCAAAGTATGGACATATATGCATCTCTCAAACAAGTAAGGAAAGGCTAAAGACAAAAAAAGTGAAATCGGAAAGGATTTTTGCATGTGTTTGACAAAAAATTTTAAATCGAAAAGGACATTTTTGAAACCTGGAACGATGTGACCCCCTTTCACCATGTATGTTTATTGGTGAAATATAATATGTAAAGTTTGGCCAAAATCGGTTAAACATTCGCGAGCAACATTTGTATGAGGGCTATATCTAAATCTGAACCGATCTTACCCACTTTCAGCATAGGTGTTTCTAGTTCGATTATAAAATGTTGTGCCAATTTTAAAGAAAATCGGTTACAAATGTGGTTCCTAAAGCGGAAAAAGTGAAATAGGGAGCGACATTTGTATGGGGGCTATATCTAAATCTGAACCGATCTTACCCACTTTCACTATAGGTGTTTTAAGTTGGATTATAAGATGTTGTGCCAATTTTAAAGAAAAACAGGTACAATATGTGGATTTTAGAGTGGAAAAAGTCAAATCGGGAGCGACATTTGTATGGGGGCTATATCTTATCTGAACCGATCATGCCCACTTTCAGCATAGGTGTTTCTAGATCGATTATAAGATGTTGTGCCAATTTTAAAGAAAATCGGGTACAACATGTAGATTTTAGAGTTGAAAAAGTCAAATCGGGAGCGACATTTGAATGGGGGCTATATCTAAAACTGAACCGATCTTACCCACTTTCAGCATAGGTGTTTCTAGATCGATTATAAGATGTTGTGCCAATCGGGTACAACATGTGGTTTCTAAAGCGGAAGAAGTGAAATCGATGGTCCTTGGACAGAAAAAATAACTTCTGCCAAATTTCGTGAAAATGAAATTGCGACCTGTATAGTGCGAAGAAGCTTAGATGGACAGCAGACGGACAGACAGACGTACGGACCGACCGACAGACATCGGTAAATCGACTCAGCTGGTGATTCTAAGCCGATCGGTATACTTAAAGGTAGGCCTAGCTCGATTATTTCTTGGTGTTACAAACATTTGGCGCGAAACTAACTTATAATACCCTAGCCCACGAAGTGGTGTAGGTTATAAAAATGTTTGCTTAACAAGTACAAATTTATTGCTTTATTAATGTACTTCAAATATTTCATTATACCCTAGACCACTTCGTGGACTAGGGTATTATAAATTAGTTTCGCGCCAAATGTTTCAAACACCAAGAAATAGTCGAGCTAGACCCACTTTTAAGTATATCGATCGGCTTAGAATCACCAGTTGAGTCGATTTAACGATATCTGTCTGTCTGTCCGCCCGTCCGTCTGCTGCCCATCTAAGCTTGTTCGCACTCTACAGGTCGCAATTGCTGTCCGATTGTCATGAAACTTGGCAGAAATTTTTTTCTGGCCAAGGACCATCGGTATTGAATTTGGGGAAATCGGTTCAGATTTAGATATAGCCCCCATACAAATGTCGCTTCCGATTTCATTTTTTTTAGTATGGGGTCACAGAGGTATGATGTCTGCTTTGCACCCTGGTCTCTGGTTCGAATCGTGGCTCGGGAAAAAACTTTTTTTGTTTTTTTTTTTATTATTTTTTATAAATAAATAATGTTCAATTTTGTATAATTTTAACTTTTTATAACTTTTTGCTTAAAAAAATACAAATTTATTGCTTTATTAATGTACTTCAAATCCTTCATTTTTTATTAATTATTAATACTACATAATATTATTATTTTATTAATTATTAATACTACATAATATTAGTAAAATTAAGTAGTGTTAGTTTATTTAATGCTAATTTATTTTAATATTAATTTTTGTTCTATATTAATTCATACTAAATAAATATTTTGTTAAGTTTCGGTTCTAACGAAAAAAATGGTTTGGTTTAGGCATTCAGCACCCACAACAGAGGATAGCTGAGATGGTTAGAGTGCCGTAGTAGCAACCAGATCAATACCTTTTTCACTTTTTTGAGTGTTTTCTTTTTGCTGGGACATAATATCGTAAAATTGAATAGAGTTAATTTAATACTAATTTAATTTAATATTTATTTACATTATAATTAGTTCATATTAAATAAATATTTTGTTATGTTTCCAATTGTCACTCACAACATGGGATAGTTGAGATATTTAGAGTGCCGTAGTAGCAACTAGAAGGTCCGCTGTTCTACCCCCGGTAGCGGCGTTTTTTTAAAGAAATGACCCTGAAACGTCCGGACTCTTTCCAGGGCAGATGCCACCACAGCACCGAGGCGTCCAATTGACATCACGATTTCGGCCGTCTTGTTGAAACCAAATGTCGTCCATGTTATTCTCTTGAATTTTTGGAAACAAAAAATCGTTGAACAGGGCACGGAAGCGCTCACCGTTGACGTTAACGGCGGCTTCTTTCATTTTCGAGGAAAAATGACACAATGATGCCACCAGCCCAAAATCCAGTCCAGTCCATTGTCCAGTGATTCGTCCAATCCAGTGATTCGTTGTGGATGCATTGGCATCGTCACGTGAAGGTTCTCTGAACCCCATATGCGGCAATTTTGCTTAGTGACATAGCCATCGAGATGAAAATGAGCTTCATCTCGAAACACGATTTTTCGGTAAAATTCTTCATCTCCTGGTAAACACTATTCAGTCCATTGGGCGAAGCGAAAATGCATCGGATGGTCATGATGCTTCAGTTGTTTGGGGTCTTTATGCAAAATTCTTCTCAAAAAAGTGTGAGAAATGTGCAGTTCCTGAGAACGATGACGATGTGATGGAAGCTCTTGGATATTCTCAGCAACAGCAGCAATGTTTTCGATTGCAGAGATACAAGCTGACCGATTTTAAGCCGACAAGCCGCCGCCGCCGAATGTTTCTGCTCGAGCCACGCCGTCGCCGATTTCATCGGCCTCACATGAAAAGCTGTAATTGCAAAAATATTTATTAAATTCATCCATATTATAAATTTTGGGAATGGATTCCCACTCCAAAAAAATTGTATGGGATAATTATATGAAATTATGGGAACATTTGTCAGAATGAGCCGGCAAATCAGCCGAAAGCCGCCGCCGCCGATCCATTTTGAACAGCGCCGCCGCCGATAATTATGGTTCGGCTTGTAACTTTGTTCGATTGAACGCACAGGACGAGAACGTGCACGGGTTGGTTTGTCCATGTTCATGAACTCGCTTCACAAATTGACGCACAAACTGAACTGAAGGCCGATCGCTTCTTCGAAATTTTCCCACGTAAATTTCTTACAGTTTGCGCGTTAAAGACTCACTACTTTGGAAGTAAGTTTTTAATATTTCCCAATTTCGTTCGAGCGTATAGCGTCCCATTTTGCAAATGTCAAACATAAATCTGAAAATAAAAATGAATGGCACGCTACCTTTCAAGGTTAATGTAATTGGTAGTTCACATTTTAAATGGTCCACCCTGTACAACTAATTAAACTAAGGGGGTCATTGAAATGGTTATTAATGCTTAACTAATACAGATAGAAGCATGAAATTGGAAGTATTTTTTAACAGATATTCTCCTCTTTCACTTGACACTTATACCGTCACCATCATAAAGTGCTAATGAATATTTAAAATAAGTTTTTAAAAATACTATCTTTTGGGATTTTGCAGTCCTATGTAGGGAAAACAGGATGAGGAAATGAATAACTAAAAACGCCAATTAACACCATTTTATCCATAGTTCCATCCATCGTTATCAAGTGTAACGATTTTTTAATTGTCGTGCGATGTAATACAGATAGACGTAAATTAACTCCATTTCGCCTATAGTTTCAGGCGTATATCTCCGGCTCAAGTGTAATATGGACTATCGTACGGTGTAATAGTTTGGGAATTTCTCACTTTCTCAACCATATGACTGTCTTCCTTTTATTTGATTCATTATTTGATTGGATTCACAATACATTCACTATTGCTGACATAACTGAGCTGGCAGCAATGTACTTCACAGCAACAAATTGGTCATGCAGGAACAAAAATAATTGACTCGTCTACTGGTCACAAAACTTTTATTTATAGACATGACCGAGTATTTCGGAGGTGAGGTGCTGGTAGCAACTCATTTCACAGCAACATGTTCATCATCCAGGAACAAAAGATTAATTGACGCGACAACTGGTCACAAAACTATTATTTAGAGACATGACCGTGTATTACAAATAAGTATGCTGGTGTCGGAAAAATAGAATAGCAATTTGTCTGGGAAATCCCATTTCTGGTCTAGTGGAGCATCCCGGTCTGGTTTTCCATCGCTCTTTTGTTATATCGCAAATCGGCGGTAAATATGCAAATTATCATCTGCTCATATATATAAGATCTCGATGGAATCCAAAATCAGTACATTTGTATCGTTCGCTGTAACTGTTGCACTGTTCCTAGTCGAAGACGAAAGAAAAATCCGACAAAATGAAATTATGTTTTTATTATTGTTTTGCTTTGGTGGCCTTAATTGTCTATGTAAGTATAGCATGGATATTTAATAGCAAATTGTTGATAATGTTCGGAAGTGAACAAAGTTTTTTTTATTCCTTCCTTCCTTTCCAACAGACCAACGCCGATCGTGAGTGGAGACCAAAGAGTGCCGCTTACGTCAGGGCAATTAATAAATCTAGATGTCGAGATGAAATTAAGACCCCCGAGAACGTAACCAATTTCGAGTTCACAAACGAAATGGAAGAAGACAATACTTACGGCATGTGCACCATGACGTCGATTGGCCTGTTCACCCCTAGCACAGGTTTTCATTCTGATCGGATTTCCAAACAATGCAACATTGACATTTCAGAAGACGATGTCCACAAACAGTCCTGGCTTTGTATCATGGAAAATACCCGACGCTACCAGAGATACGCCCAGGTTCGTGAAGTGTACAAATGTTTTATGGGTAGTGAAATTGGCCATAAACTTGTGGCGTGCATTAATCAACTTATAGATCAATAGTAAACAAAAAATAACTACCACAATAGCCCATTTATAACAAGTAACTCGACTAGAGAAAAACTGACATTTTTTCAGAAAAATTGGAAAATTCGTAATAAAAAAAGGTTTTCGGTTTTTAAAATTTACAAAACACCACTGAAACCGTTCAACCGGGTTTTTCTAATATATCCAAATTTGTAATCATCTATATTATGTTTATACTTTTTCGAGTTTATTGAATAAAAATAACATTAAATGTTATCAATGAAATATTATAAATATATATCTATGTATCATATATCATCTCTATTTAATAAAAATGAAATGATGTTCGTTTGGCTGATTTTCTCACAAACTGTTCGTTGTATTCCGAATAAGGTTTTAAGGTGAAAAAACCTTGGGGATGTTGGATAATTTGTAAAAAAACTGAAAGTGTCTTTTTCCCTAGGGTTTTTGAATGAACTCGTGATTTTAAGTTTCGATTCAAGCTATAGAAATTCGAGATTCTTTCTTTCTTTCTGTTATGTTCTTCATGATTCTTCGATAGCTTTCAATACACAATACTATGGGAAATTAAAAGGAAAAGTTATAAATTTCGGATAAACTGCAACAAAATCATAATATTTTGTGCACTTTATGATAGTCGGGATAGGAACGCCGTATTAATTTTGGCTCGGTTTCATCTTTCCATCATGTTGCATATGGAAAATAGTAAAAAGTTATGTTTCACAATAAGCCGATCAACCTGTGTCTACAACATTGAACAGTTTTATTAATGATCTAATGACATAATGAAGACTATGTATATCCGAAAGCTACTCTACTTTGCAAAAATCACAATATTATGCTTTGAATTATATATTTAATGTATTTTCCACCGATGCATTAGATCGACACTCATCGCAGATGTTTTGATTCATATAACACCAATGTTGTTTTCTACAATTAACTCTTATTATAGGTGTGTGACGATTAGGCCCTCTACTCCCCGAAAATGGACCCGACAACACACATATAAGTGTTTGTACTCAAACGAATGGAAATTGCTCCAGGATTCCAAAATTGCACAATGACACGGACGCGACCAAAACCAGAAACAACTTTGAAGCTCTTATATAAATAAACAAAGTTCCGCGATTTTTGAGAACTTCGCTTTTCTACATATATAAATGAATGTTAAAGGACAACGTTTCTTCGTAAATTTGTTCAATATGAGAATTGTCTTTCACATTTTTTAATGAAATACAGCAGGAATACGGACGCGACAAATTTGGCATTGTAAAATACAGTAGTAATTTTCGTTATTACACTCCAACTTTTAATGAAAATAAAATATAACAAGTTAACTTCAAGTATCATATCATAATAGCAATAGTTATCGAAATGAGGAAAAAAATTTAAATGTGTGGTCTGATTTAATTTTTGGTGAATCGTTTTTGAGAGATGCCCATATGACCCTCAGGACATATTGAGACCCCTGGCATATAAATTTGGTTACAATGGAGGACACAATACGACACTGAAATATAATAAAGGGTGTTTTTTATTGGGGTATAGAACTTTAAGTTGGCATCACTTTTTTAACTGGCGGCCATTTTGTCAGCTGTCAAGTGATTAATATTTAGTTTGGTTTGCCATTTCATAATGAACAGGTTGACAAAAGAACAACGCTTGCAAATCGTGCAAATTTATTTCGAAAGTAATGGTTCAGTTCGCGAAGTTCACCGCAAGCTCCGTCCATTTAGCGCACGTCACAATCGAATTATTGAAGGAAACATTCGATGAGCGCATAATTTCGCGGAATGGACCTGTCAATTGGCCACCAAGATCGTGTGATTTGACACCATTGGATTATTTTCTTTGGGGATATGTGAAGTCGCTCGTCTACGCCAACAAACCAGAAACGTTAGGGGACTTGGAAGCCAACATTCGTGGCGTTGGTTGAAAATTGGACCTGTAGAATTGGCTATATTCGAGCCAGCCGCGGCGGCCACATGCCCGAAATCATATTTAAACATTAATGACATAAAATTATCCTTCCAATAAAGCCAAATTGATGGACATTAAAACGATTTTCTTGTGTTTTATTTCAATTCGAAGTTCTATACCTCAATAAAAAACACCATTTATATTCAATATGTGTTATTTATTTATATCATTTTCTATATTGTATGTACATTTAAGGAATCATTTTACAACCTTTGACCTTCTTTTATATATATATATATATATATATATATATATATATTTATATATATATAGAAAATTGAAGTTCTCAAAAATCGCGGAACATTGTTTATTTCTATAAATATATCTATGTTCCATTGTATAATTTTTGGAATCCTGGAGTAATTTCCATTCGTTTGAGTACAAACACTTATATGTGTGTTGTCAGTTCATTCAAAAACCCTAGAGAAAAAGGCACGTTCAGTTTATTTACAAATTATCCAACATCCCACAGGTTTTTCACTATAAAACCTTAGTCGGACTAGCACGAAAAGTTTGTGAGAAAATAAGCCAAATCGGTCCAGCCTTTCTCAATCGATGTGATTACAAACGAACATCATTTCTTTTTTATTATATAAAGAAGATACATACATATATATTTATAATATTTCATATTTTTATTCAATAAACTCGAAAAAGTATAAACATAATATAGAAGATTACATCTTGGATATATTAGAAAAACCCGGTTGATCGGGTTCAGTGGTGTTTTGTAAATTTTAAAACCGTTTTTTTTAATTGTGAATTTTCCAATTTTTCTGAAAAATGTCACTTTTTGACATCTCTAGGTTAGTTACTTGTTATAAATGGGCTATCATGGTAGTTATTTTTTACTATTGATCTATGAGCTGATTAATGCACGTCACAAGTTTATGGCCAATTTCACTACCAATGAAACATTTGTACACTTCACGGACCTGGGCGTCTCTCTTGTAGCGTCGGCAGTTCTCCATGACACAATGCCAGGACTGTTTGTGGACATCGTATTCTGAAATATCCATGTTGCATTGTTTGGAAATGCGATCAGAATGAAAACCTGTGGTAGGGGTGAACAGGCCAATCGATGTCATGGTGCACATGCCGTAAGTATGGTCTTCTTCCATTTCGTTTGTGAACTCGAAATTGGTTACGTTCTCGGGGGTCTTAATTTCATCCCCACACATAGATTTAATTGCCCTGACGTAACTGGCACTTTTTGGTCTCCACTCACGATCGGCGCTGGCCTGTTGGAAAGGAAGGCGAATTAATGCGTTTAAATTTGAATTTTAAATAATAATAAAACTTTGTTCACTTCCGATCATTATCAACACTATACAATAAAAATTTCCATGCTATACTTACATAGACAATTAAGGCCACCAAAGCAAAATATAAAAATAATTTCATTTTGTCGGATTTTTTTTCGTTTTCAACTAGGATGTGCAACAGTTACAGCGAACGATCCAAATGTACTGATTTTGGATTTCATCGAGATCTTATATATATGAGCAGACGATAATTTGCATATTTACCGCTGACTTGCGATATAACAAAAGAAACCCAGACCGGAATGCTCCACTAGAACTGTCATTTCACTAGAAATGGGATTTCCCAGACAAATTGCTATTCTATTTTTCCGACACCAGCATACTTATTTGTAATACACAGTCATGTCTCTAAATAATAGTTTTGTGACCAGTTGCCGCGTCAATTAATCTTTTGTTCCTGGATGACGAACATGTTGCTGTGAATTGAGTTGCTACCAGCACCTCACCTCTGAGATACACGGTCATGGTTATAAATAAATGTTTTGTGACCAGTTGCCGAGTCAATTTTTTTTTTATTCTTGAATGACGAACTTGTTGCTTTGAATTGATTTGCTGCCAGATCAGTTATGACAGCAATAGTGAATGTGCTGTGGATCGACACATGGTTGAGAAAAAGATAAATTCCCAAACTATTACACTTTATCCGGAGATATACGTCTGAAACTATAGGCGAAATGGAGTTATTTACGTCTATCTGTATTACATCACACGACAATTAAAAAATCGTTACACTTGATAACGATGGATGGAACTATGGGCAAAATGGTGTTAATTGGCGTTTTTAGTTTTTCATTTTCTCATCCTGTTGTCCCTACACAGCACTGCAAAATTCCAATGACCCCCTTAGTTTAATTAGATGTACAGGGTGGGCCATTTAAAATTTTAAATACCGATTAATTTGACCTTGAAAGGTAGAGTACCATTAATTTTTATTTTCTGATTTTTGATTGACATTTGCAAAATGGGACGCTATACGCTCGAACGAAATTGGGAAATATTAACAACTTAATTCCAAACTGTAAGAAATTTACGTGGGAAAATTTCGAAGAAGCGATCGGCCTTCAGTTCAGTTTGTGCGTCAATTTGTGAAGCGAGTTCATGAACATGGACAAACCAACCCGTGTACGTTCTCGTCCTGTGCGTTCAATCGAACAGAGTTACAAGCCGAACAATAATTATCGGCGGCGGCGGCGCTGTTCAAAATGGGTCGGCGGCTTTCGGCTGATTTGCCGGCTCATTCTGACACTTTTGGGAAAATGGAAGGAACAATTTGTATTGTTTTTGATACTTTTTCTTTTATTTTTTGTCAACTAATTCAATATTCGTTAATATTAGCCAGTATTAGCAAATGTTCCCATAATTTCATATAATTATCACATACAATTTTTTTGGAGTTCCCAAAATTTATAATATGGATGAATTTAATAAATATTTTTGCAATTACAGCTTTTCATGTGAGGCATATTTGATCAGACATTTTGAATATCATAATCCTTCCAAATAATGATAATACTGTACCTACTTTGACACACTAAAGAAGCACAATAGAGGAGCTGTTGTTTATTGTTATTTATAGGAACACATGGCCACACGTACTGGAATTGACTTCAACTTTCTATAGACATCATCATACAGTGGGATACTAAATTCAAAGAAAGATCGATATATTTCACAGTAGGTTGTCTAAGTCGACATTTATATTTTCTTTTGTAATTTAAGTGGGTTTTCTATTTTGGTAGTAAGATTTGATTGAGTTAGAACTCCGTCAAATCTCGGCGGCATGGTTTAAGTCGATATAAGTCGATGAAATCGGCGGCGTGGTTGAAGTCGATTTGAGCCGATGAACTCGGCGGAGGCGCGGCTCGTGCAGAAACATGCGGCGGCGGTGGCTTGTCGGCTTAAAATCGGTCGGCTTGTATCTCTGATTTCATGCTTCTATCTGTAAAAGTTTAGCATTAATAACCATGTCAATGACCCCCTTAGTTTAAATAGTTGTACAGGGTGGGCCATTTAGAATTTGAACTACCGAATACTTTGACTTTGAAAGGTAGAGTACCATTAATTTTTATTTTCAAAAAATTGGGAAATATAAAAAAACTTACTTCCAAAGTAGTGGAAAAATTCGAGAAGAAATCGGCCTTCTGTTCAGTTTGTGCGTCCATTTGTAAAGCGAAAATGAAAATGGACAAACCAACGTGTGTACGTTCTCGTCCTGTGCGTTCGATCGAAAACATTGCTGCTGTTGCTGAGAATGTCCAAGACCTTCCATCAACTAGTCATCGTTATCAGGAACTGCACATTTCTCGCACTTTTTTGAGAAAAATTTTGCACAAAGACTCAGTATCAAGACTTACAAAGTTCAATTGGTCAAACAACTGCAGCCTAATTAGCATCCGATGCGTTTTCGCTTCGCCCAATGGGCTGAAGATTTTTTACCAGGAGATGAAGAATTTCATCTCGGTGGCTATGTCAATAAGCAAAATTCAGGGTTTCAGAGAACCCACCCGTGACTATTGAGAAGCCAATGCATCCACAACGTGTCACTGTGTGGTGTCGATTTTTTTCGAAAATGAGCAAGGAACCGCAGTTACCGTCTACGATGAGCGTTACCGTGCCAAGCTCAAGGAATATTTGAATTTTCAAAATTCAAGAGAATGACATGGACGACATTTGATTTCAACAAGACTGGACCATATGTCACACAGCCTACGCAACCATCAATATTTCACTTTTACTTGAAAGTTGTACATACTTTTAACTTGATTCTAGTTCAATTTTCCTCAAACCTAGCACATTTTTACTAAATCTAAGTACAATTTTGGTGAAATTTTTCTAAATCTAAGCAATTTTTTTTTTCAAATAAGTTAATTTTTACTAAAATTAAACAAAATTTTGCTGAAATTATCCTAAAACGAAGTAAATTTTTACTCAAATCGAGTAAATATTTACTTAAACTGAGGACAATTTGATAATTTTTCCTTAAAATTTTAATTTTTAATTAATTTTTTACTTAAATTGAGGAAATTTTTATTTGATACAAGGAAAAAACTGAACTTAAAATAACTCAAAAATTCAAACAAATGGTTTTGCTTCAATGTATGCAAAACTAATACAAAAACGACAACATGAAATATTTCTCAAAAGTTTCATGGTACTTCTGCCATAAAGAGTTGAGCTATTACTCCAGATTGCTGCGATGGCAAGATTGAAGTATTTAAGAAATAAGTCTCTGCAAACGAACGAGAATTGCTTCTTACATTAATATTCAGGAATTTTCCAAAAAATATCAAGTGATTTTTCATTAATACTTAAAAGTACAGTTCAAAGTTCAGTATATAAAGGGTGATTTTTTAGCTAATATCTTTTTGGCAACACTGGTTTAAACAGCTGACGCACGTTTCGTGTTTTGTTTAACTGTCACACATCTTCAGTTTGGTCTATAATTTAATCAAACGAACAACGCTGGCAAATTATTGAATTTTATTACCAAAATGCGTGCTCTGTTAAGAAAGTTCATCGCGCGCTTCCATTTTATAGTCAGTTTAATCGACCCACTGAAGCGGCTATTCGGGCTATTGTGACTAAATTTCGCACCAAATTTACATTGTTGGACATTAAACCACCATCACGCTTACGTAGAGTGCGAACTGAAGAAAATATCGCAGCTGTATCGGCCAGTGTTAATGATTACCATCAATTATCGATTCGTCGCCGTTCGCAGCAATTGGGCCTCTGTTACTCAAAAACGTGGAAATGCCAAAATTGGACTAAGCTGATGGACCATTTGAGGCGCAGTCAAGGTCAACATTTGCATGAAATAATCTTCAAACATTAAATTATATGGACCGTACTATCGCTTCAAATAAAGATTTTGAAAAACTTTCCTATAACTTTTAAAAAACCACCCTTTACATATTAACTTAATTTTAGGAAAAAAACCACAATTTTAGTTAAAATTTCCTAAAGGAAAAAAATGTCTGATTTTTTTCATACTTAAAGCGTTGGGAATATTCTTCCACACAAATATGAATTTACTCAATTGTAAGAATTTTTTATTAGATCCGAAGAAATGTTTTTAAGTAAATTTACTACCCTATTTCTAGTAAATGAACTATTTACAATGGCTTTGAAAGAAGGAGACTTTACTCATTCTTAGTTAATTTTCCAACTTTTAAGGAACTGTTACTGAACTGGACTAAAATTGTTTAACTAAATTGTAGTGTGGATTTTACACCGATTTAGGAATGCTACTTTTCTGAGTGTACTTTTTTATAGTCGATTCTAATTTTAAATGGTCGCCTGTGCCTTTTACCTTGTCATTTCCAATATTGTTAGTGAATCAGCCAGCTGGGCGACTTGGGATTGGGATAAATGCTCTAGGGTCTAGGGCAGATGAGATGGGGCGACCGTATACTCTACAGGAGTGGCATTATGAGACATTATGTATGCATATTTGTAAGAAACATGACCTCTTGCTTCTACCGATTGCCACTTAAAGAGCCTTACTCGCAAGTTTATGCTCTATGTCCTCGAAGCCTAGTCTACCCTCCGTTGTTGGCTAAGCCTCCTAGTTCTGAGTAGAGTCCATTAATCTCCTTCGTCCACCGGTAGTTCGGTTGTCTGGTTGCAGTTGATCTGCCTCTAGTCTCCACTTGTATCCCATTTCTTGACGATCAACCCAAAGGGTGGTTAAATTGTAAGGACCGATGTTGAATGTGAATCACACCTAAACGTCAAGTTTTTTTCTGTATTTCATTTGACATTTCTCAGTCTCAGACTAACTTAATTTGAACCATGGAAAGATACACAATCGAGCAACGCGATAAAGTTATTCAGGCTTATTATGAAAATGGGCGTTTAAATCAAAATGCATAGAGTGCACTTCGTGATTTTTATACCCTCCACCTACAGGATGGGGGTATACTAACTTTGTCATTCCGTTTGTAACACCTTGAAATATCGACCTGAGACTTTTTAAAGTATATATATATTCTTGATCGTCATAAAATTCTAAGACGATCTCGACATGTCCTTCTGTTGAAAGCACGCTAGCATCTAAACGAAAGGAGCTAGAACGTTCAAATTTTCCATAAATGCGTCTTATAGTCGTAGATCGGTTGGGATTGAAATATCCCTAATATTTTAGAGTATTTAAGCATATTATTTCAATATGACTGCTTGTACATACTTGATATTTGGTATGCGCATTCTCCTTATATCAAAAACGTGCACCATAAAGTGATTCTTTTTTGTAGGGGGTGAAATGGGCCAAAAAAGGGATAAAAATGGTACATATTAAACGACAACAGCTAGAAACACGAAATTCGGTGTGTACATTCCTCTAATAGAGTAGATACATAATATAAAAGAATTTTTTTCCAAACTCGTACTTTTAAGGGGTCAAATGGGAATAGAGGGATAAAAATGGTACCAACCAAACGGCTGGACCTAGAATAATGAAATTCGGTGTATATATCCTCTGATTGCGTAGACACGTACAATAAACGGATTTTTCGAAATTCGTACTTTTTGGGGTTAAAATGAAAAAAGGGGATAAAAATAGTACCAATCAAATGACCGCAGCTAGAGTCATGAAATTTGGAGTATACATTCCTCTGACTGTGTAGACACGGAAAATAAACAGATTTTTCGAAATTCGTACTTTTTGGGGTTAAAATGAAAAAAGGGGATAAAATAGTACCAATCAAATGACCGCAGCTAGAGTCATGAAATTTGGAGTATACATTCCTCTGACTGTGTAGACACGGAAAATAAACAGATTTTTCGAAATTCGTACTTCTTGGGGTTAAAATTAAAAAGGGGATAAAAATAGTACCAAACAAATGACCACATCTAGAGTCATGAAATTCGGAGTATACATTCCTCTGACTGCGTAGACACGGAAAATAAACGGATTTTTCGAAATTCGTACTTTCAAGGGATACAATGGTACAGAGGGATAAAAATAGTACTAACTAAACGACTACAGCTAGAATGATGAAATTCTAATTGGGTAGAAACGGCAAATAAAGAGATTTTAGATAGTCGTACTTTTAAGGGGGTACAAATGGTACCAACCAAATGGCCGCAGCTGGAATCATGGAATTCGGTGTAGACATTCCTCTGACTGCATAGACACGCAAAATAAAAAGTTTTTTCCAAATCAGTACTTTTTCTTTTACGGCAAAAATTGGTTGAATCATGAAGTTAGGTTATTTTGCACTTTACACATGTACGTCTAATAATGGATTTTCAAAATTTGTACTTTTGGAATTAAAATAGAATGGAAATACAACCAACTTTAGCACCCACTATCGACCAATATTTATGGTATTCAAGCTTTTTGAATATATAAATAGAAGAATATTTATTTTTTGAATTGACGTATTGGTAGCCTTGCCTTATAAGCGTGGTTTGAAGTAATTAAAATATTATATTTATTTATAGAATTACTTCTTTAATATTTGTATTTGTTTTTTGATTTGGCTATATAAAAAAATTATATTTTCCTGTAATATTACTGCACTTCTACGAAAATCGACATCCTTTGTGGAATCTAATCAATGTTGGAGGATATATAAAGTTCGGCCCGGCCGAACTTAACGCCGTTTTTACTTGTTTCAATTTAATCGTCCAAATTTGAGTAAACCGGGTCTGTAGGAGATGTGAAAACAGCTCGAACTGTAGAAAATATTGCTGCTGTTCGGGATAAAGTGGCTGAAGAGCGTCCACCTCAACTTGTCGTCGTGCCCAACAATTGCACCTCTCACGCTCGTCGTTGCTGAACATTATTCATAAGGACTTGCATTTACACGCTTACAAGGTGCAATTGACTCAAGAACTAGAGACTCTTGACCATTCCAAACGTCGTCAATGGTCAGAATGGTGGCAAGAAATGGCAACAGTGAATGATCAATTTTCGAAGAAAATCATCTTCAATGATGAGGCACATTTTCATCTCAGTGGATTCGTCAATAAGCAGAATTGCCGCATTTGGGCGAATGATAATCCAAGAGTGATTGTCGAAAAACCAATCCACCCACAAAGAGTGACTGTTTGGTGCGGTTTGATATTTGAAAATGTTTTTGAGTCATTCCATGTCAAGCGGTATGGTTTTTGACCTCAATAGCTGCGGTTGTTTTGAAAGTATTCTTCTCATAAAAATATTGTATAGGTATTTTTGAAAAAAAAAAAAAATGAAATTTATGAGCTGTAACCAATTTAACAGTGAAAAAATACTACTTTTTTAAAAGGTGTGCTCATTTAATCGCCTGTAACTCCTAAAATACTTTACCGATTTTAAAGAGTTGTACCTCATTTTAAAGGTAATTTCAATTACGTTTAAAATATTGAGGTGTTGTGGATTTTTTAAAGTTTTTGCAATTTTAATTCTTTTAATTTTGATTTTCGAAATGATTACACTAATCCATTTTCTTGAAATTTTAAAGTACTGTGCTTAGGTCTATTTTTAAGCGACTATGTGAGTTTGAATTTTTATTTTTATTTCAATTTATTTTTTACAAAATCATTCAGAATTATTTTTTCATTAGTTCATAAACACAAGGTATGAAAACAATGACAAATTCAAGAAACAATAGATTATGGAAAAATGTAATTTTATTCACATTTTATTCAAAATGGATTAGTGGTGCGATTTTTTAAATGCAAATTCGGCAAGTGAGTGCTTCTCGTTCGTTTGTGAGAATCATATCCTTATAGAGGCCGGGTTTGATGTTGAAAAGTCGCTGCGAAGCCATTTGAAAAGAATTTTGACATGGTCGAAATCATGATCGTGGTATTCTGCAGCTAAGTAATAAATGTCACAATGCCATTTTTAATGAATTTGCATTCTATTAAATATAGATGCAATATGGTCTTGAGCCAGGACAATATCCCAGTTCAAATCAAATATTGCAAAAACTTAAAAAAATCTAACCCTTCTAAATCTAATCTTAAGTATTTCAGGAGTTACAGGCGATTGAATGAACACACCTTTTGAAAACCATAGTATTTTTTTCACTGTTAAATTGGTCATAACTCGTGAAAAAAATTCAATTTTTTTCCATACGTATACAATATTTTTATGATTAGAATACATACACAGATTTACAAAACAATCGTAGCTATCGAGGTCAAAAACCGTACCGCTTGGCATGGAATGACTCTTTTATAATCACTGTAAACATAAAAAATATTGATTTATTTATTATTAATTACGACGTTAAGCCAAAATCATAAATATTATGAAGATTATTCTTTCAGTGTATAATGTAAGGAACATCGGTTAAAATATGTGGTCTCTAGAGTGGAAAAAGTTAAATTTCTTTGTGACCTGTGTCCAAATCTGAACCGATCTGACCCACTATCACCATTGATGTTTCTAGTTGTAATCAGTTAAAAAGTGAAAAATGACTCGTGACTCATTTTCGCCATCGATGTAATCGGTAGTTCAAATTCTATATCACATTTATTAACTATATAATCAAGAGCATATAAAAGAAAATATTTATAACAACTAAAAACACATATTTAGTTCTTTAGAACTTTGGTAGAATGAAACATTCTCCGATCACAGAGCTTTAGTAATAGTTTTCCAGGCATGGGTATTGCAATTATTTCTCAATAATGTTTATTCTTTGGCTTTAGTACGAACGTTCCAAGAAAATAAGTTCATTCTTGTGTAAATCTCAGATAGTAATAGATTAAGAGTCATTTGTCGTAACGTGCATTGAACATTATCTTTTTTCATAGAATCCTTTTACATATGCGTGCGCTGCCCATGAAACACTGGCGCACTTCGTAGACATGGACATCGTCCTCTTCGTCTCCCTTGGGGTTATTACTGATACAATTTTCGAGCATTTTCTGGACATCTGACTCTGCCAAGTGCATCTTGAATTGCTTGGCAACACGATCAGCATAATAGCCTTTGTCAGTGTTGTACAGACCCATTTTTACCAAGGAGCACATGATGTATTTGCGTACTTCCTCTTCGTTGGGGTACTCGAAATTCTTTACGTGATTCTTTTGTTCATCGGTAAGTGGTATTTCTTCCAAACAGGTACTACGACTAGTATTGATTTCATCGGCAGTATTTGGTTGCCACTCATCATTGGCGGCAACCTGTTGGGAGGGAAGGTGAATAAATTAATTAAAAAGGACATCAGCAGGTTATTTGTAATATAGGCTACTCAGGAATGGTCCTGAATTCCGTGTTGATTTTTTAATTGCATTTATCTTCAAAGAGGCAAAAGAAGGATCTTCTGAATAAACCTACAATTTCGAAATCACCAAAGACCTATTAACTCAAAACACTCATCTAAAAATTGACTAAATTGGTACTCCTTTGATATATACTTCTTATATTTCTAAAAAAATTTAAAGTTATCATGTTAATCCACCAGTTTTTCTTTTATCTTAATTGATAGCTTCCTATAAATTAAATGAAATTTATTTTTTTTCAAAAATCCGACAAAGATATTGAACTTAAGCCAATTAATCGAGTTGCTAACACGACTATTGTACACATAACATTCTACCACACAACAATATAAAAGTGTTGAAACCGCTGACGATAATTAATCAAGATCTTCTAACAAAATCACAACATGATTGTCTTAAGGACAAATCGATTGAAACGATTCGTCACAACGTAAAGCGAGTATCTTTCTATATGTTTTGGAGAAGCGATTCCGAGTCAATCTTCTTGGCTATTGAGGAAGCCTTTGAAAGTGTAGCCGGAAGCCAAGCAATATCGAATTCATCAAACAATTTTCTAAAGCAGCGGACAATTATCGGCTTTATCAAATCGAAATTTTCAGTAGTTTTTTATAGCATTTTCAAAAAAAAAATTATTTGTTGAAATATGTGGTTTCTAGAGCGGAAAAAGTAAATCATAAGAGACATTGGTATGGGGTCCGCCATCTAACGTTTTTTTCAACTATTCAACCGTTGCCCGAGGCAGCCATTTGAATGAAATTATTTTCCATTATTAACCGGAAGGATTGTACTTTCAAATAAAAAAAGAAATTTGAGAAAATATTAGTAGTTTTTTATAGCATTTTCAAAAAAAAAAGTTATTTGGCGGACCCTATATAAGGATTTGGGGTATATTTATCAAAGGAGCATATATTCATTGCAGTTATAGCTCAACTTAAATTGATCTGGCTGAGCTAGACTCGGGAAAGAGTAACAAAACAGCCAAATTCGAATTGAACTGAGATGTATTCCAGATCATGTTGTAAGACGCTTCTTTATGGTTGATAGCAAATATCGTGTCGCCATGCTACAGATTTATGAGGAATATCCCCAGGACCACCGCTTTGTATATAACTTTAAATCCTTAACCCTTAAAGTACCATTTCAGCCACTTAATACTGCGACTAAACAAAGTTACCAGCAAATCATAAACGAATCCAATCCCATGTTGGGCGCCACTTTGATATTAAATGCATTTTTCTTGAGGACAAAACTAAAAGATCTAAATCTTTACCGACATTCTTAAAGACAAAAAAATCTCTTACTTTTCATTTCTTTATATATTACACACGTTTCAATAATATTTCTTTATATACTTACACCGGCAATTACAGCCAACAAACCCAAAGCAAATTTCATTGTTTCGGAGTTTATTTGTTAAAAGGTATGAAAAACCTTTGCGTTGTAAAATTGCCAATCAACTGAATAGTCTTTGGAACGCCATATTATATATAAGTACACCATATACCCTCGATCATGGTCATACGTGTTTTGTACACAGGCGACTGTTATTGAAGCTGCATCAGTAGCTTAGGCTGATAACACCGTTATTTGTTTATTTGTTTGAGACATTTGAGTTTAGGTATATTTACCGGCTACTGGATTTGATTCTAGTGACCTGGCACATTCTAATATAGATTGATAGAGGTGTGATAAGACGGGATTTTTCGAAATTCGTACGTTTAAGGGGTAAAAAGGGATAAAAATGGTACTACAGCAATGACCAAACGGTGGCCTAGATTCTTGAAATTTGGTATGGATATTAATCTTGAGGCGCGAAGACATCCCAAAATGTGGCATTTTATAAATTCGTACTTTTAAGGCGTAAAAGGGATAAAAATGGTACTGCCGCAATGACCAAACGGCTGGGCCTAGATTCTTGAAATTTGGTATGGATACTCCTCTTGCTGCTTGAAGACATCCCAAAATGTGGCATTTTAAAAATTCGTACTTTTGGGGGGTTAAATGGGGCACAAAAGGACGAAATTTGTACCAACAATACGGCTGAAGCTACAATCGTGAAATTTGGTGTGTACATTTCTCTTAGAGCGTAGAGATCAGGTATGAACGGATTTTTTCGAAATTCGTACTTTTAACGGGTAAAATGGGACCGAAAGGGATGAAAATGGTACCACAACAATGGCCTAGAATCTTGAAATTTGGTACGCAAATTCATATTATAGCTTCAACGCGCCCAATAAAATATTTTTTAAAATTCGTACTTTTTGAGGGTGAAATCGGGTAAAGAGGGATAAAAATGGTACCAATCAAACGGATGGAGTTGGAATCATAAAATTCGGTATGTACATCCCTCAAAATGTTTAGAAACTCTATATGAACGAATTTTATGTAATTCGTACTTTTAAAGGGTAAACGGGGAAAAGGGGTTAACAAATGTACAAACATCGCAGATGACGCTACAATTATGAAATTCGGTATGTATATTCGTTTTACAGCGAAGATCACTGAAAAGAAAACATTTTTCGAAATTTGTACTTTTAAGGGATTAAATGGGATAAACATTGTACCACAGCACACGTCAAGACCAAGAAAATATTTTTGCAAAATTCTTACTTTTTGAGGACAAAGGTACTAACAACACGACTGACAATATGAACATGTAATCGATGTGTATATTCATCTTACAGCGTAGATGTGAGATAGGAATGCATTTTTCGAAATTTCTGCTTTTAAGGGCTTAAAATGGATAAAGATTGTACCACCGCCCTTTCCAAAATTCGTACTTTTTGGGGGTGAAATTGAGTAAAAAGTGATAGCCAATCATGAAATTCGATTTGTACGTCCCCATGCATAGAAGCACAAAATAAAGGGATTTGTTTAAGAATAATGACGAAAAGAGGGATTCAAATGGAACCAACAACACGGCTAAAGCTAGAATCTGCGTGAACTTCTGACCCCTAATGGATTTTTCAAAATTTATACTTTTAAGTATAAATTAAAATGGCGATTAAAATGATACCCACCAATGTATCGAATGAGGTATATACATAATTACACTAACGTGCAATACAAATGTACTGTATCAAAGTGATAAAAATCGAACAAACCAAATTGGGGAAATTGAGATATAGAGGGGAACCAAAGTTTTCAGTTAGAATATGGAAAAGCTATTAAAAATTCGGCGTGTGAATTTCTCCGAGTTCATAGATGCGCAACATAAATGATTTTTTTAGAAATTGGAGACAAAATGAGATAAAATAGTACCTACCAAAATATTGCACTAGAATCGTGAAGTTCTGTGCGAACATTATAGCGCCGTCGAAAAAATATATAAAAACTGTTTGTTCTATTTAGAAGTTCAGATTTCAAGTCATACACCGGTATAGAAGTTATGTATATGTAACGGATTTAATTTTACAAAGGGCGTGACAAACGCATACATATTTTGTAGGTTTAAAGTCATTATAAAAATATTTTTAGATCTCAAATTGCAACTGATTTCGACCGGTGTGTGCAGCATATATAAAAATATTACTTAAATTAAACTATTGACCACGTATAAATTGATTATAATAATTTGTACAAAGGGGACTAAAATTTATTCGGTGTATAAATTCCATCGGCAATGTAGGATCTGGAATCGAAAATTTGGTATACCTCTGAATGCGTAGTTGCGCAAAATAATGTGAGTTTTTGTTTTAAGTGTTTACAAATCAGGGCAAGAGACTTTTTTGCAATATGAAAAACCGCTCGACATAAAATACCCGGGTTTCTCGGTTTAAAAACCGAGATTTTAAAATATCCGGCGGTAGGTCGCAGATGAAAACCCGGTTGAGCCTGAAGAGTATATCCTTACACCGCATACGAGTAGCGGGTATTTGCTAGTTCTATTAATAAAAGGAATACAAGAATAGAGGCATACAAAGCTAATAGGGCGTTCAGGAAATTATTCGAACAGTTTTTTTTCGTAAAGACGGAAATCGAGTGATCAAACCCGAGACCAAACACCGGCTCAACCGGGTTTTCATCTGCGACCTACCGCCGGATATTTTAAAATCTCGGTTTTTAAACCGAGAAACCCGGGTATTTTATGTCGAGCGAATTTTTCATATTGCAAAAAAGTCTCTTTTTCGGTGCTAATTTGTTTTTAATATGCCACTTTTTATATTATCGACGCCGTTATCTATTTGCCGCTACATCATCATTCTGGGGTGACCGCAGCAATACTCGTCCTTGTAGGTAATATGAGGCTGATGAACTTTGCAACTATAAGAAAAAGTCAAAGGTCCTTGTATTTCAAAGAGTCCAAAATTACGCATAATCTTTGAACTTAATGTCAAACATATGGTTCATTTTCTTATTTTTTATATATTTCATCTTATTTTATTTTCTACAAGATATCTGAACCGCAGAATGGGGTAATTGGTCCAGAAATTTTAACTGTTTTCCAAAATTATTTCTTATTTCACCCAGACATAATTAACCCGTCATCTGAGACCGACCGTCGGGTTTTTTGAAATCACGGTTTTCGAAAAACCCGACATTGCCAAAAAAACGGGTTTTTGATCACTCTAGTCGGAAAGTACTCCACTTTCTGTTCAGAAAAGAAAATTGAATTCGTATCAACATGGAGAAAAAAATCAGTGTAGATATATAGACAATCTCGTCTGGATCGTGTGTTTACCATCAGAAGAAACTTGTCAAAATATGTAACAGGACCGAATATAACAACGTAGCACAAAGATTGCACATTATTTACATTTTATTATTAGCAAGTAAATAGAAGTTTTGTGGACAATTTAAATGCGTCTTTATTTTAGCGTCCATTGTGTTTGAACAAAATTTTTCGGTTAATTGGATATAATTTAATTAATTTTGTCAACAATAACATCAATTTAAAAAGTTTAACCCATAAGTCTCAACCAAAATTTCTTTGGTCGTACTTTCAGCATCCACTTATAATATTGATGATTATCTGATTAGAAATAATATATCACTTCCCATTCATAGCTAGATCAGATAAATTACACAGCTCATTTTGATCTCGGTGGCTATGTCAATATGCAAAATTGCCGCATGTGGGGTTCAGAGAACCAACACGTGACTATTGAGAAGCAATGCATCCAAAAGAAGTCACTGTGCGGTGTGGATTTTGGGCTGTACTGTAAACTTGGGTTGATCGGATGAGGTACTGACTATCACGGCATGAATTGTTAATTGACAAAGTTCAACCTTTCCAATAAAACCAGAAATTTGAAAAAATAACCTGTACTTTTTTATATGCGTTTATAATTTAAAGTTTTTAATAGCCCACCCTATATTTTAAGTAAAAAATTGAAGTTTATGTTAGATGTCGTAGTTTTAATCGAAACTAAGAGTGAAAAGTTATTTAGTTGTAATGTTGTTATTTGTACACCCTCCATGCTTTTGCAATATTTAAATAATGAATTTGTATATTATTCTATATCACTTTTATTAACTATTTAATCAAGAGCATGTAATTATTTATCACAACAAAGCACGCACAAGAAAACGAGTTCATTCTTATGTGAATCTCAGATGGTAATACATGACTCCTAACATTTGTTGTAGTGGATTATGAACACATCATGAAAATTGACTTTTTTATATATACTTGACGTGACTTTTGCTTTTAGCACCATGTTTATTTTTCGTGTTTGTAAATCTTGTCCTTGAGTTTTTTTCCAATCTCGCTGTCCATGAAACACTGGCGCACTTCGTAGACATGGACATCGTTCTCTTTGTCTCCCTTTGGGTTATTACTGATACAGTCTGCGAGCATCTTCTGGACATCTGCCTCTGCCAAGTCCATCTTGAATTGCTTGGCAAAACGATCAGCATATATATATCCATTGTCAGTGTTGTACAGACCCATTTTTACCAAGCAGCACATGATGTATTTGCGTACTTCCTCTTCATTGGGGAGCACCAAATTCTTTATATGATTCTTTTGTTCATCGGTAAGTGGTACTTCTTCCAAACAGGTACTACGACTAGTATTGATTTCATCGGCAGTATTTGGTTCCCACTCATCATTGGCGGCAACCTGTTGGGAACGAAGTTGAATAAATTAATTAATAACATTGAAGTGCTTAATTAGAGAGGAGATCATCAGGTTATTTGTAACATAAGCTGCTCAGGAATGAAGCTGAATTTTGTGTTCATTTCCTAATTACATTTATCGTCAAAGATCATCCTCGGAATGAACATACAAGAAAACCAAAAACAATCTTGAAATCGCCAAAGAACTATTAACTCAAAACACTCAAACTATTAACTCAAAAAATGCTACATCTTTGATCTACACTTTCCATATTCCTTAAATCTCTGCTATACACTATTCTACTAGAAGAATTTGGGGTATATTTATCAAAGGAGCCTACACTCCTTGAAGTAGTACCTCACCGTAAATCGCTATGATTCAAATTTATGGGGAATATCACCAGAGCTACCGCTCAGTATATAACTTTTACTTAACGCTTAAAGTACCATTTCAGTCACTTATATATATATATATATATATATATATATATATATATATATATATATATATATATATATATATATATATTCTATACTTACACAGGCAATTAGGGCCAATATAACCAAAGCTAATTTCATTGTTTCTAGTTCACTCCTTAGCGTCGCAAGATTCCCAATCTCAACTGAATAGTTTTTGGATCGGCATATTTATATATAACTACACCTACTTACATAACATGAGCTTCCATGTCACCTTCAATCATGACCATACATGTGACGTACACCGGCGATTGGTATTGAAGCAGCATCAGTAGCTTATGCTGATAATACTGCTATTTTAACCTTTGTTTTGTTATATAAATGCCTGCAATTATTTGCGCACCTTTGTTTATTTTTGCCGGCTACTGAAGTTGATTATAGAAACCTTACACATCCTAATATATATTGAACTCTTTGTGATACTGCGTTGGTGATGCACGAGATAGTTTTGTGGCTGATAATTGTGCTGCTGGCAGCACAGTTATGACAGCCATATTGTTGAACCTTTTGTGAATTCAATAAACAAAATGAAGACAAAAATAAAGGCATGCAAAGCAAATAGGTCGTTGATTTATTCGGGAAATTAATTAATCGATTAATCGTTTATTCCAAAAGATTTATTCCGTAAAATAAAAAATATATATATGGAACTAGAATTTAAATATAACAAGTAAAAACGGCGTTAAGTTCGGCCCGGCCGAACTTTATATACCCTCCACCATGGATTACATTCCACAGATGCAGTCAATTTTCGGAGGAGTGTATTAACATTACAGAAAAATGTTAATTTTTTTAAATATAAGCCAATCAAAACAAATAAAAATATTCAAAAAATATTTTTATAAATTTTTTATAAATAATAATTTTAAAAATTTTAAACCCGCTTATATAACAAGGATAACAATACATTTATAATATATATATAAAAATTATACTTCAAGTAAATTTAAGGCCGCAATCTTCAAAAAAACTTAAATACTCTAAATATTGGGGGATATTGGGTGCAATAGTTTGATTGGAACCAACACTCAGGGGATGTCCCCTATAAATGCAGTGCATTGCGTTGGCAGAAGGAAGATTGCAAGGAGAATTGAAGGCGTATTGTCCGTTGACATCTGTTTTGAATCTCTGAATGTCGTAATTGGAGGGAAAGACATTTGCCGGAAGTCGATTCCACATACGGATAGTACGGGCGAAGAACGAATTTATTCTGTAATGTGTAGTGCGGCCGGTTGTCCAATCGACAACAAATGGGTGAGCGTTCCTGGAGAGTCGCGTATCTCTACCGAACGTTCTCACGGGCGGTATAAGATCACGAATTTCCGAAGAACAAACACCATGAAAGTATCGATAGAACAATAACACACAACCAACATTACGACGGTGTTCAAGGGAGACAATAGAATTGGATATCCTACCGTCAGCAATCAACACCATCGCCCTCCTCTGGACACGGTCAAGTAGCTCCAGTGATGAAGCTGGAGCACCCGACCATATATGGGAGTTGTATTCCATCTTTGGTCTGATGTAGGTAGTGTAGATATTGAGCAGATCAGAGGGTGTGAAATATTTTTTACATCGTTTTAAAAATCTTCTTCTTCGACACATCAAATACATGTTTTGTCCAACGAACATCACGTTGTATTATCATGCCTAGAAGATCGAGAGTATCTGATTGCTCGATATCTGCACCGTTTATTAAAATCGACGACACCCTTGGATCAGTGAATTGCTTGTGAGGCAACAAGGAGCACTGGGTCTTACGTGCATTAAAATCTACTCTATTCACTCGACCCCATTCAGAAATGGCCAGCAAATCCTGGCTAAGTGACTCATCCATTAATCGCCCTTTGTCCTCAATTTCTTGACGATTTGGTCTATGAACGAATGAGTATAAATGACAGAGGTTGCTGTCATCCGCGAATGAGTACATTGGATTCGAAGTCTGATCCAAGAGGTCGTCGATGAAAATAAGAAAAAGGGAGGGGCGAAGGACAGAGCCCTGCGGTTAACCTATGCTCGTCGGATGAGAATCCATCTACAACAACACGTATAGTGCGATCTCTGAGAAAGCTCGATATAAATCGAGAGAAGTCACTACCAACACCAAAAGCGATAAGCTTTGATATGAGTGCGCTGTGCCAAACTCTATCAAAGGCCTTGGAGATATCTAGAGAAACGACCTTACTCTCTCCAAGCTGGTGGATAGATCGATTCCACTTTTCGGATAGCAGTGTCATCAGGTCTCCCGTAGATCGATTCCTACGGGAGCCATACTGTCGATCATTAAGTAAGTCATTGGTTTCTAACAATACTCTCCATAACCTTCGAAAGCGCTGAGCAAATCACAATCGGTCGATAGTTAGCAGGGTTATTAGCCTCACCTCTTGTAGGGATGGGCTGGATGTTCGTAATCTTCCAACGCGCTGGGAAGAAAGAACTTTAGCACGAATACGTTGTTCGTACAGAAACTTGTCACGTCTAAGTACCCTGGTGGTCAGTGGTGGCATTTTTATTTGAACGCCATTTCCTGAACGCTTCCTATGCAATTAGAGGGTTGTACACACCGAATTTCATCATTCTAGCTATAGCCTTTCAGTTGGTACCATTTTAATCTCTCTATGTCCATTGTATCCCTTGAAAGTACGAATTTTGAAATACATTTTTATTTTTCGTGTCTACTCAGTCGTATGAATGTATACACCGACTTTCATGATTCTAGCTGCAGCTATTTGGTTGGTACAATTTTAATCCCTTTTTTCCGTTTTACCCCCTAAAAGTACGGATTTCAAAAAATTATTTTATTTTATGTGTCTACGCAATGAGAGGAATGTATACACCGAATTTCTTTATTCTAGGTGCAGCCGGTTTATTGGCACCATTTTTATTTGTGAGGGAAAATTTTTTTCCTCTTGGCCGATTTCGCCCACTTTCAATCCCAACCGATCTGCAACCATAAGGCACTTTTAGGGAAAATTTGAACCTCTATCTCATTTCGTTCGGCCGCTATCTTGCTTTCAACAGACGGACAAACGTACATGGCTATATCGTCTTAGAATTTTACCATGACCCAGAATATATGGGCTCTCCGATGAATATTTCAAGGTGTGACAAAGTGAATATACCCCCATCCTCGAGGTGATATACAAATATTGGTACCCAATATAAGAATCCTTACTAGCCACCTAAATATGTTTTCACGTAAGTACAATATACGGCTGTAATATATGGCTTTTAGAGTAGTAAAGTTTCAAATCAAGAGGGACTAGTTTCAGTTTATCTATATATGTTATGAATGTGATGTATGGAACGATGTTGGTGGAATGTAACGTGATCTGTAAAATTTGACCAAAATCGTTTAAAAAATGTGGTTTCGAGTGCGGTAAAAGTCAAATCGGAGGTAACATTTGCATGGGGCTATATGTAAGTGATGTGATGATTTTTGCAAAAATCCAAAATTCGCGGTTGCAATTGCATTTATTTCAACTTTTTCTATCTGGGGTTCTGAAACAATTCTGTCATAAATATTCCCTATTTAGTCAGCAATCAAATGCCAAAAAAATTCCTCGCATTCTCTATATGATAAAAAGTTCCGCGGGTTTTTCTAAAGGCACTTTTTTTAAATTTTTTGAATTTAATGCCAAAATTTATCATATTTCATTCTTATTTTAGCCGTTTTTTAATTTTCTAGATTTAGGTATATCGTGTTACCAATTCCACCATATTGCCGTTTATAACATTTAGCTTTTAAATTCTGGCTAAAATAAGAGTGAAAAAGGATAAATGTTGGCCGTAAAATCAAAAATTGTAAAAAGTGCCTTTAGAAAAACTCGCGGTACTTTTTCCTAGAATATTTGAATCCCCATAAAATTCCACAATATAGTTCTGGCAATAAGAAGTCGCTCAGACATTAACTTACAACACTTTTTTCGCGTAGAATAATGCTCCCTTCGACCAAAAAAATAAAAACTTTGACCCGCGATAAAAAGAAACTCAGATAAGTTTATTCTACAAAAATGATCTACTCAACAAGCTCTTTCAGAATTATAGGGTCGCTACTCTGTTCCAAAAATGCTGTTAGATAGTGTAATTAAAATCGAAGAGGGCAGAAGTTCTCAAAAAATTAAATTTATTATTCTTTTCAATTATTGAACGAAATACAATTTATAAATTCTTACTTACTTACTTTGGTCGATTGATTTTGCTTGCTACAAGATAGTCAAAAAATTGTTAAACAATCGCGGTAACAAATTGTCAAATTCTAAGTATAAGTATATATGCGGAACTATGTATAAAGGCTTATACTTCCTATAATAATTTGGAGAATCCCTGATATTTTATATTCAATTATAATTGGAAGATATTACTTTTAATTTTTATAAATTTCAAATGTCAATATAACAAAATGTAACATGGTTATAGCATAATATAGGATCGAGTTATTAATATATATTGTTATACGATTTTTTGTAACATCTAAAAGGAAGCAATATTTGTCAATTATACCAATCGACTTGGAATCACTTTTCGAGTCTATTTAGCAATGTTCGTCTGTCCGTCCGTCCGTATGTCTATTCTTGTAATCAAAGCACAGCTCGTAATTGCAGTCAAAACCAAATGGAACTTTGCAAAACAAAGTTTTTTGGGATAAGGACGGACGCTACTTAATTCAAAGAAAATCGGCTCCGATTTAGATATAGCCCCATACGAATTTCACTCCCGATTCGACTCTATTCACTCTAGGTACGAAATACTTTAACAGATTTTTTTTTCAACTAGGAAGACCTGTGATGGGTCAAATCCGTTCAGATTTATATGTATAGCTCCCATACAAAATTTTCACTCGGCTTGACTTTCAGAACAGGTCACATCGGTATATGATTAGGACACATACAAAAATCCTTCCCGATTTCATTTTTTTACTGAATTGAATTGTATTCGGGTAGAAAGTGGAGGTCAATAGTGGGTCATAGTCAGCCCCGCCCGACTTTAGACTTTCATTACTTGTTTTTAATTGTTGTTATGCTGCAAATAAAATCACCAAGGAATTGCAATAATATTAAATGATATCTGTTTAATATATTTTGAATAAGAATTCCATTATACTGCTTTGTGATCACAATAATTTACGCCACAAGCTGACCAAAAAATGTGGAAAGGACGTAACTAGATTTTTCGTGATTTTACTGGGAAAAGGAATTAATAAGGCCTGAATAATATATTTTTAATAATAAATGGACAATAAATTTATTTATTTCCATTTATTTTCAATGATAATAATTTACATTTTAATAAGTGCCCCAGCGCCACTTGAACATTATTGGGGCGAGTTGCCATATGTTTATGACTTCATTAAAAAAGTAAGTAATAATTCATCAAATTTGAATTTTTAGTATACAATTGTGATAGATATAAAAGAAAAATTGCAATAGAAGCATTTCTATACTGTGATGTGATTTTAAATTAGATTTAAATTCTGAAATTCTCGATATACTTTTAAGAGTTTGAGGTAGGTGATTGTACTCATTTTCGGCATTCAACACCAGTTTATTTATTCTTTGCATATTCCAGAATAACATCAGCATCATGTTCAATTTGACACTTCAATATTACGTCGTGGTTGTACGGATAAAATAGACTTATAACATCGGCATACATTATTAATTTGCCGTGCAATTTGAGATTAGCAATGGCATGTCAATGGGAATTATTTTAGATATTTTAAGAACTTCATAATTTAATTTTTATCTCCGGTCTCCGAGATGTTCATTTAAAAATTTCCAGCTTTTTTGGATTGTGTTTAAGAGCTTCAAGTTGATCTTGGTAAAATGCATTCATACATAATTTATTAGATTTTTTATGATTTTACTAATTTGCTTCAATATTTTTTCTAGACTGGAACTAGTGCCTTTCTTCCTCCGCTTCGCCAACAAGGCCTTCTTCAATTGAATGAGTGATTGTAAATTCTAATTAACACACGGAGTAATTAATGTTTTTGTCAGTGTATTTTCTTCTCTTACAACAGTAGCTTCTCTGATACAATTAGAAAACTCGCTCATAAAGCCAGACAAATCCACAGATGGATTTCCAGTTAACTGCAAAGAATTCAAACGTGCCACTTCCAGGTCTCGTTACCAAATAATGACAATTTTTGTAATCAAAATGACTCAATATATTTGCTACAGCTGCCGATGATGCTGGGTTTAAAAAATCTATATTTGATTCGCCAACAAAAATATTTGGAGATCCAGAAATATTCTGCAGCTCATTCTCAATAAAAAGCATGAATGTATTCAAATCACACTTTTGTGAACGATAAAAACTGGTAACTTTAATAGATTTACTATCAATGTTTACCTTTTTTCAACGAAATTCGAACAGTTTCAATAAATTGAGCGCCCCGGTAGTCGAGTTGGTAGCGTGCTCGGCTATCAGCGTGGGGGTCGTGGGTTCGATTCTCACCAGAGGCTCTGGTCTGTCGCTGCTATAACTAGCTACAATGGTCTTAGTCACCCCTGCTCAATCCCTGTACCCAAAATTAGAATATAAATTTACTTTGTATTGTAATTAATAATAAATAATAAATAAAAAATGAAACAAGTAAGAAAACGTTAAGTTCGGCCGGGCCTAATTTTATATACCCTCCACCACGGAGTGCATTCCACAGTATTACCAGCAGATTAAAAAATGTCGACTTTACATAGAAGCACAGAACCATATAACAAAAATTGTGATATTTGTATGCACATTACTATATTTCTTTACTATTTCAAACTATAATGTATACTTATGCGCACTGTTTAGAATCGACTAATATATATAAATAAAATGCTGAAATTGTGGAAGTGAACATGCCTAAATATTAGGCGATTGTCAGTAGCCATTAGAAAGAAGCATTTTCAGATACAGACAAAGTGATAAGAAAAGTATAAATTTTAAAGATATCACCATTCGCCCCATTCTCCTCCCAAATATACAAATTTCGAAAAAACCCTTTTTCCCTTCATAGTCAGAATGTATACACCGAATTCCATTATTCTATCAGCGGCCATTTTGTTGGTACCATTTTTATCCCCTTTTTCTAATTTTGCCCCCTCAAGAGTACGACATCTAAAAGTACGAATTATGGAAAAAAAACGTTTTATTTTTCATGTCTACGCAGTCAGAGGAATGTATACTCCGAATTTCATGATTCTAGCTGCTGTCATTTAGTAGGTACTATTTTTATCCCCTTTTTCCATTTGCACCCCAAAAAGTATATATCGAATTGCATTATTCTAGGTGCAGTCGTTAGGTTGGTACTTTTTTTATCCCTCTATCCCCATTTAACCCCTTAAAAGTACGAATTTAGAAAAAAATACTTTTATATCATGTATCTACTCTATCAGAGGAATGTACACGCCAAATTTCGTGTTTCTATCTGTTGTCGTTTGATAGGTACCATTTTTATCCCTTTTTGGCCCATTTCGCCCCCTACAAATAAAAATCTCTCTATGGTGCCCTTTTATGCTATAAAGGGAATGCGCATTGCAAATATCAAGTATATATGTTCAAGCTAATATGTTCATAAAACATGCTGAAATACTCTAAATATTAGGGGTATTTTCAGTCCTTGTGAGGGAAAATTTTTTCCCTCTGGGCCAATTTCGTTCACTTTCAATCCCAACCGATCTACAACCATAAGACACATTTAGGAAAAATGTGAACCTCCTAGCTCATTTCGTTCGGCCGCTATCGTGCTTTCAACAGACAGACAGACGGACATGGCTATATCGTCTTAGAATTTTACCACGACCCAGAATATATATACTTTATGGGGTCTCTGATGAATATTTTAAGGTGTTACAAATGGAATGACAAAGTGAATATACTCCCATCCTGGAGGTGGAGGGTATAAAAATAAATTGTCTGCTTTCACATTCTTCAACGACGTACTGGAGATTTTCTTTCACAAAAAGCGTTGTTCCCCCATAACCATATTTTATACAGCAGTGTACAGAATTGTAGCCCGGAATGTTGTATATCTGATTCACATTAGAAGGGAACAACGTCTCCTGAATAGCTATCACATTTGGTATATATATTTATAGTCTATAGCGAAGCATTGCCGGCTATACTAGCAACCTTTGAAAGCCTTTTCTGCAAAGCTCACTTTAATTTCGCGTACATATATCAAGAATCTTGTGTGTAATGTAATGTAATGTAACGCGACCGAATATAAGAACATAGAACATAATCTAATATTGATGAGTAGCCGATCCGAAATAATATATCACTTCCAATTCAATGCTAGAGCAGATAAATTACACATAGAAGATTAAAGTGGGGTTTTTCGAATTTTCAACCAAATTGGAAATTTATGGTTATTGAGGCTAAGTCCAAAAATGTCAACATAAAATAATATTTTTTATTTTTTTTTTTCACAACTACAATATAAATATAACATATGTTCAATAAGTTAAGTTATTTAGTTGACAGTTGGTTATAGAATTGTTCTGATTTTTAAAAAACTGTGTTCGGATCGCAGCGATGATGAAATCTTTAAGAGTAGAACATTAGAGATTCCTGGTAAAAATACATGTAATTCCTTTTATTTATTCCATTCACAAAATTTTAATATTGTAGCTATAACTGAGCTACAAGCACCGCAATTATCAGCAGCAAGTCTGTCTTACATAACGTGACCATATCTTATTGGACAAAAAGCGGGATTTCGCGTGATTTTGTGGAAAGAAGGCGGGATCGTGTAAATATACCCAAAAACATAAAAAACTAAGCTATATAATGTAATATAAACAAAAATGGCTGTGTTTTTAATATTTATGACAGGTTTATTTTGCGGGTGTGCAATTAGCAACAATAGGGTTACGATGGGAAAAACGACACATGGTATCAATCATACGATAGAGCCGAAATCATGAACTTCAGGTTCCCTTGATTGTGTGGAATATTAGGATTGTAAATAGTTAAAATTGGTTAGTGGCATTACGTTTTTCCCTAACAAGAACTGAAAATAAACACATTTTTTGAAGATTGCTGCGGCAGTGATCTTTAAAATTATTTAAATTGTTTTCACTGTTTCACAAAGAAACATCACAATTTATTTAAAATAGTAAACATATGTTGGCGTTTAGGCTGACTTCTACGCAAAGTCGACAGCCTAGAATCGTTAATACTGTGAAATTCACTTCATGGAAGATTAGGCGTGGCTTTTTATACCCTCCACCTAAGGATGGGGGTATATTCACTTTGTCAATCCCTTTTGTAACACCTTAAAATATTCGTCGGAGACCCCATAAAGTATATATATTCTGGGTCGTGGTAAAATGCTAAGACGATATAGTCATGTCCGTCTGTTGAAAGCATGCTAGCTTCCGAACGAAATGACCTAGGAGGTTCAAATTTTCCCTAAATGTGTCTCATGGTTGCAGATCGGTTGGAATTGAAAGTTGGCGAAATCGGCCCAGAGGGAAAAATTTTTCCCTCGCAAGGATTGAAAATGCCCCTAATGACCCTAATATTTAAAGTTTTTTTCAAAATGTCTGCTTATATTTGCTTGATATTTGAAATCACGGTTTTCGAAAAACCCGACATTGCCAAAAAACGGGTTTTTGATCACTCTAGTCGGAAAGTACTCCACTTTCTGTTCAGAAAAGAAAATTAAATTTCGTATCTACATGGAGAAAAAGATCAGTGTAGATATATCGACAATCTCGTCTGGATCGTGTGTTTACCATCAGCTTGTGAAGAAACTTGTCAAAATATGTAACAGGACCGAATATAACAACGTAGCACAAATATTGCACATTATTTACATTTTATTATTAGCAAGTAAATAGAAGTTTTGTGGACAATTTGTATGCGTCTTTATTTCAGCGTCCATTGTGTTTGAACAAAATTTGTCGGTTAATTGTATATAGTTTAATTAATTCTGTCAACAATAACATCATTTAAAAAAGTTTAACCCATATGTCTCTACCAAAATTTCTTTGGTCGTACTTTCAGTATCCACTTATAATATTGATGATTATCTGATCCGAAATTACACAGCCTTCATGAAGCTCATTTTGATCTCGGTGGATGAGGTACTGACTATCACTGTCGTGATAGTCATATGAATGATATTGTTTTCCATTATTAAATGACAAAGTTCAACCTTTCCAATAAAGCCAGAAATGTGAAAAAATATCCTGTACTTTTTTACAGCCGTTTATAATTTAAAGTTTTTAATAGCCCACCCTATATTTTGAGTAAAAAATTAAAGTTTATGTTAGCTGTCGTAGTTTTAATTGAAACTAATAGTGAAAAGTTATTTAGTTGTAATGTTGTTCTTTGTACACCCTCCATGCTTTTGCAATATTTAAATAATGAATTTATATATTATTCTATATCACATTTATTAACTATTTTATCAAGAGCATGTAAAAGAAATTTTTTATCACAACAAAGCACGCTCAAGAAAACGAGTTCATTCTTATATGAACCTCAGGTGGTAATAGATTAGGATTCATTTGTCGTAGTGGATTATGAACACATCATGAAAATTATCTTTTTTATATAAACTCTTTGCATATGCGTGATTTTTCCATTTAGCACCATGTTTATTCTTGGTGTTTGTTAATGCTGTCCTTGAGTTTTTTTCCAATCTCGCTGTCCATGAAACACTGACGCACTTCGTAGACATGGACATCGTTCTCTTTGTCTCCCTTTGGGTTATTGTTGATACAGTCTGCGAGCACCTTCTGGACATCTGCCTCTGCCTCGTCCATCTTGAATTGCTTGGCAACACGATCAGCATGATAGCCTTTGTCAGCGTTGTACAGACCCATTTTTACCAAGAAGCACATGATGTATTTGCGTACTTCCTCTTCGTTAGGGTACTCGAAATTCTTTATGTGATTCTTTTGTTCATCGGTAAGTGATACTTCTTCCAAACAGGTACTACGAATAGTATTGATTTCATCGGCAGTTCTTGGTTCCCACTCATCATTGGCGGCAACCTGTTGGGAACGAAGTTGAATAAATTAATTAGTAACATTGAAGTGCTTAATTAAAAAGGAGATCATCAGGTTATTTGTAACATAAGCTGCTCAGGAATGAATCTGAATTCTGTGTTCATTTCTTAATTACATTTATCTTCAAAGATTATCCTCCGAATAAACCTACAAGAGAAGCAAAATCAAATTGGAAATCACCAAAGAACTATTAACTCAAACTATTTACTCAAAAAATGCTACATCTTTGATCTATACTTTCCATATTCCTTAAATCTCTGCTATACACTATTCTACTAGAAGAATTTGGGATATATTTATCAAAGAAGCCTACACTCCTTGAAGTAGTACCTCACCGTAAATCGTTATGATTCAAATTTATGGGGAATATTCCCAGTGCTGTCGCTCTGTAAATAACTTTAACTCCTTAACGCTATTTCACCATTTCAGTCACTTAATATATATATATATTATAAATATTCTATACTTACACAGGCAATTAGGGCCAATATAACCAAAGCGAATTTCATTGTTTCTAGTTCACTCTTTACAGGTACCTTAGCGTCGCAAGATTCCCAATCAACTGAATAGTCTTTGGATCGGCATATTTATATATAACTACACCTACTTACAAAACATGAGCTTCCATGTCACCTTCAATTATGACCATACATGTGACGTACACCGGCGATTGGTATTGAAGCAGCATCAGTAGCGTATGTTGATAATACTGCTATTTTAACCTTTGTTTTGTTATATAAATACCTGTAATTATTTTCGCATCTTTGTTTATTTTTGCCGGCTACTGAAGTTGATTATAGAAACATTACACATTCTAATATATATTGCACTATTGCACTGTTTGTGATACTGCGTTGGTGATGCAAGAGATAGTTTTGTGGCCAGTTGTCGAGTAAATTAAGTCTATGTGTTGCTGATAATAGTGATGCTGGCAGCACAGTTGAACCTTTTGTGAATTCAATAAACAAAAGGAAGACAAAAATAAAGGCATACAAAGCAAATAGGGCGTTGAGTTATTCGGGAAATTAATTAATCGATTAATCGTTTATTCCAAAAGATTTATTCCGTAAAATAATATTTTGGAACTAGAATTTAAATATAACAAGTAAAAACGGTGTTAAGTTCGGCCCGGCCGAACTTTATATACCCTCCACCATGGATTACATTCCACAGACGCTGTCGATTTTCGCAGAAGTGTATTAACATTACAGAAAAATTTTTCCATTTTTGTAATAAAGGGTGATTTTTTAAAAGCTATAGGAAAGTATTTCAAAAAGAACACATAAAATTCAGAAAAATATATGCAATCTTTATTTATGTCCATATAATTTAATGTTTGAAGGTTATTTCATGCAAATGTTAACCTTGACTGCGCCTCAAATGGTCCATCCGCTTAGTCCAATTTTGGCATTTCCACGTTTTTGAGTAACAAAGGCCCAATTGCTGCGAACTGCGACGAATCGATAATTGATGGTCATTATTAACACTGGCCGATACAGCTGCGATATTTTCTTCAGTTCGCACTCTACGTAAGCATGTTGGTGGTTTAATGTCCAACAACGTAAATTTGGTGCGAAATTTAGTCACAATAGCCCGAATAGCCGCTTCAGTGGGTCGATTAAACTGACCATAAAATGGTAGCGCGCGATGAACTTTCTTAACAGAGCACTCATTTTGATAATAAAATTCAAAAATTTGCAAGCGTTGTTCGTTTGTAAGACGATTCATGTTTAAATTATAGACCAAACTGAAGATGTTTGACAGTGAAACAAAACACGAAACGTGCGTCAGCTGTTTAAACCAGTGTTGCCAAAAAGATAATAGCTAAAAAATCACCCTTTATAAGCCAACCAAAGCAAATAAAAATATTCAAAAAATATTTTTATAAATAAATATAGAAGCAAAATGGTCTTGAGCCAGGACAATATCCCAGTTCAAATCAAATATTGATTACAGACCAAAAAAATGCAAACGAAAAAACTAAAATAAATATAAAATTTTAAAAATTTTAAACCCGCGTATATAACAAGGATAACAATACATTTATAATATATATATCAAAATTATACTTCAAGTCAATTCAAAAAGTAAATTTAAGGCCGTAATCTTTAAAAAAGCTTAAATACTCTAAATATTGGGGGATAGTGGGTGCAATAGTTTGATTGGCTGCATTTCCATCATATATTTTTTTTTCACCGAACCAACACTTAGGGGATGTCACCCATAAATGCAGTGCATTACGTTTGCCGAAGGAAGATCAGGTATTGGAAGGAGGAAATAGGGAGTAGTGTCTGTTGACATCTGTTTTGAATCTCTGAATGTCGTAATTGGAGGGAAATATATTTGCCGGAAGTCGATTCCACATACGGATAGTACGGGCGAAGAACGAATTTAATATGTAATGTGTAGTGCGGCCGGTTGTCCAATCGACAACAAATGGGTGAGCGTTCCTGAGTCGCATATCTAGAGTCGCGTATCTCTACCGAACGTTCTCACAGGCGGTATAAGATCACGAATTTCCGAAGAACAAACACCATGAAAGTATCGATTGAACAATGACACACAACCAACATTACGACGGTGTTCAAGGGAGACAATAGAATTGGATATCCTACCGTCACCTATCAACACCATCGCCCTCATCAAGTAGCTCCAGTGATGAAGCTGGAGCACCCGACCATATATGGGAGTTGTATTCCATCTTTGGTCTGATGTAGGTAGTGTAGATATTGAGCAGATCAGAGGGTGTGCAATATTTCTTACATCTTTTTAAAAAGCGTAAACATTTGAAGGCATCTTTCGACACATCAAATACATGTTTTGTCCAACGAACATCACATTGTATTTTGTATGCCAAGAACAACTAGTTCATCTGATTGCTCAATATCAACACCGTTCATTAAAATCGACGACACCGTTGGATCAGTGAATCGCTTGTGAGACAACTAGGAGCACTGGGTCTTACGTGCATTGAAATCTACTCTATTCACTCGACCCCATTCAGAAATGGCCAGCAAATCCTGGCTAAGTGACTCATCCATTAATCGCCCTTTGTCCTCAATTTCTTGACGATTTGGTCTATGAACGAATGATTATAAATGACAGAGGTTGCTGTCATCCGCGAATGAGTACATTGGATTCGAAGTCTGATCCAAGAGGTCGTCGATGAAAATAAGAAAAAGGGAGGGGGAAGGACAGAGCCCTGCGGTTAACCTATGCTCGTCGGATGATAACCCATCTACAACAACACGTATAGTGCGATCTCTGAGAAAGCTCGATATAAATCGAGAGAAGTCACTACCAACACCAAAAGCGATAAGCTTTGATATGAGTGCGCTGTGCCAAACTCTATCAAAGGCCTTGGAGATATCTAGAGAAACGACCTTACTCTCTCCAAGCTGGTGGATAGATCGATTCCACTTTTCGGATAGCAGTGTCATCAGGTCTCCCGTAGATCGATTCCTACGGAAGCCATACTGTCGATCATTAAGTAAGTCATTGGTTTCTAACAATACTCTCCATAACCTTCGAAAGCGCTGAGCAAATCACGATCGGTCGATAGTTAGCATGGTTATTAGCCTCACCTTTTTAGGTATGTGCTGGATGTTCGTAATCTTCCAACGCGCTGGGAAAATCCCTGCACGGTATGCAAGGTTGAAAAGATTACGAAGGGGACGGGCAAGCGTCGAAGAGCACTTACATAGGACAAGTGCTGAAATGTCATCCGGCCGTGGGGATTTATTTACGTCGAAATTTGCGAAAAACCCTTTTAACTCCACGAGTTCGAAAAAATATCTGAGGCATGGAACTAGATACATTTTCGATCACGGGGAGTGGTCGATTGCTTTCCGGCAAGGATGAATTCCTTGCAAACATTTCAGCCAATGGGTTAGCTTTGGCAACCGGGTTAGTGAATATCTGGTAATCTTTAACAAGAGTTGGGATTGGTGAGGAGTTATCCTTACTCTTCTTACAAATGACCAAAAGCTCTTACTTCCCCTAGGAGAAGAAAGAACTTTGGCACGAAGGCGTTGTTCGTACAGAAACTTTTCACGTCTAAGTACCCTGGCACACATGGTTCTTGTCTGTTCGTGTAGCAGATCAGTGGTGACATTTTTATTTGAACGCCATTTCCTGAACGCTTCCTATGCACTTAGAGGGTTGTACACACCGAATTTCATCATTCTAGCTGTAGCGTTTCAGTTGGTACCATTTTAATCTCTCTGTGTCCATTGTATCCCCTGAAAGTACGAATTTTGAAAAACATTTTTATTTTTCGTGTCTACTCAGTCGTATGAATGTATACACCGACTTTCATGATTCTAGCTGCAGCTATTTTGGTTGGTACAATTTCAATCCCTTTTTTCCATTTTACCCCCTAAAAGTACGAATTTCGAAAAATTCTTTTATTTTATGTGTCTACGCAATCAGATGAATGTATACACCGAATTTCTTTATTCTAGATGCATCCGGTTGATTGGCACCATTTTTATCCCTCTATTCCCATTTATCCCTTAAAAGTATGAATTTGGAAAAAATGTAAATTTCGTGTTTCTAGCTGCTGTCGTTCGATAGGTACCATTTTTATCCCGTTTCGCCCCCTACAAATAAAAATCACTTTATGATGCGCTTTTATGCTGGGAGAATGCGCATGCCAAATATCAACTAAATACAAGCAGACATATTCAATACTCTAAATATTAGGGGTATTTTCAGTCCTTGTGAGGGAATTTTTTTTCGCCCACTTTCAATCCCAACCGATCTGCAACCATAAGACACATTTAGGGAAAATTTTAACCTCCTATCTCATTTCGTTCGGCCGCTATCTTGCTTTTAACAGACGGACAAACGGACATGGCTATATCGTCTTAGAATTTTACCATGACCCAGAATATATAGGCTCTCCGATGAATATTTCAAGGTGTGACAAAGTGAATATACCCCCATCCTCGAGGTGGTATACAAATATTGGTACCCAATATAAGAATCCTTACTAGCCACCTAAATATGTTTTCACATAAGTACAATATACGGCTGTAATATATGGCTTTTAGAGTAGTAAAGTTTCAAATCAAGAGGGACTAGTTTCATATATATGTTATGAATGTGACGTATGGAACGATGTTGGTGTAATGTAACGTGATCTGTAAAATTTGACCAAAATCGTTTAAAAAATATGGTTTCGAGTGCGGTAAAAGTCAAATCGGAGGTAACATTTGCGTGGCGCTATATGTAAGTGATGTGATGATTTTTGCAAAAATCCAAAATTCGCTGTTGCAATTGCATTTATTTCAACTTTCTGAAACTGAACTTATCTGGGGTTCTGAAACAATTCTGTCATAAATATTCCCTATTTAGTCAGCAATCAAATGCCAAAAAAATTACTCGCATTCTCTATATGATAAAAAGTTCCGCGGGTTTTTCTAAAGGCACTTTTTTTAAATTTTTTGAATTTAATGCCAAAATTTATCATATTTCATTCTTATTTTAGCCGTTTTTTTAATTTTCTAGATTTAGGTATATCGTGTTACCAATTCCACCATATTGCCGTTTATAACATTTAGCTTTTAAATTCTGGCTAAAATAAGAGTGAAAAAGGATAAATGTTGGCCGTAAAATCAAAAAAAGTGCCTTTAGAAAAACTCGCGGAACTTTTTCCTAGAATATTTGAATCCCCATAAAATTCCACAATATAGTTCTGGCAATAAGAAGTCGCTCAGACATTAACTTACAACACTTTTTTCGCGTAGAATAATGCTCCCTTCGACCAAAAAAAAAAAAAACTTTGACCCGCGATAAAAAGAAACTCAGATAAGTTTATTCTACAAAAATGATCTACTCAACAAGCTCTTTCAGAATTATAGGGTCGCTACTCTGTTCCAAAAATGCTGTTAGATAGTGTAATTAAAATCGAAGAGGGCAGAAGTTCTCAAAAAATTAAATTTATTATTCTTTTCAATTATTGAACGAAATACAATTTATAAATTCTTACTTACTTTGGTCGATTGATTTTGCTTGCTACAAGATAGTCAAAAAATTGTTAAACAATCGCGGTAACAAATTGTCAAATTCTAAGTATAAGTATATATGCGGAACTATGTATAAAGGCTTATACTTCCTATAATAATTTGGAGAATCCCTGATATTTTATATTCAATTATAATTGGAAGATATTACTTTTAATTTTTATAAATTTCAAATGTCCATATAACAAAATGTAACATGGTTATAGCATAATATAGGATCGAGTTATTAATATATATTGTTATACCCTCACTAGGATGGTGCGATTTTTTGTAACATCTATAAGGCAGCAAGATAGACCCTTTGTCAATTATACCAATCGACTTGGAATCACTTTTGAGTCAATTTGGCAATGTTAGTCTGTTCGTCCGTCCATATGTCAATTCTTGTAATCAAAGTACAGGTCGTAATTGCATTCAAAACCGAATAGAACTTTACAAAACAACGTTTTTCGGGATAAGGACAAACGCTACTTAATTCGAAGAAAATCGGCTTCGATTTAGATATAGCCCCATACGAATTTCACTCCCGATTTGACTCTTTTCACTCTAGGTACCAAATACTTTAACAGATTTTTTTCAACAAGGAAGACCTGTGATGAAAATAGGTCAAATCCGTTCAGACAAAATTTTCACTCGGCTTGACTTTCAGAACAGGTCACATCGGAATATGATTAGGACACATACAAAAACCCTTCCCGATTTCATTTTTTTACTGAATTGAATTGTATTCGGGTAGAAAGTGGAGGTCAATAGTGGGTCATAGTCAGCCCCGCCCGACTTTAGACTTTCATTACTTGTTTTTAATTGTTGTTATGCTGCAAATAAAATCACCAACAAATTGCAAACCAAGGCATTGCAATAATATTAAATGATATCTGTTTAATGTGTATTTTAAATAAGAATTCCATTATACTGCTTTGTGATCACAATAATTTACGCCACAAGCTGACCAAAAAAATGTGGAAAGGACGTAACTAGATTTTTCGTGATTTTACTGGGAAAAGGAATTAATAAGGCCTGAATAATATATTTTAATAATAAATGGACAATAAATTTATTTATTTCCATTTATTTTCAATGATAATAATTTACATTTTAATAAGTGCCCCAGCGCCACTTGAACATTATTGGGGCGAGTTGCCATATGTTTATGACTTCATTAAAAAAGTAAGTAATAATTCATCAAATTTGAATTTTTTTGTATACAATTGTGATAGATATAAAAGAAAAATTGCAATAGAAGCATTTCTATACTGTGATGTGATTTTAAATTAGATTTAAATTCTGAAATTCTCGATATACTTTTAAGAGTTTGAGGTAGGTGATTGTACTCATTTTCGGCATTCAACACCAGTTTATTTATTCTTTGCATATTCCAGAATAACATCAGCATCATGTTCAATTTGACACTTCAATATTACGTCGTGGTTGTACGGATAAAATAGACTTATATCATCGGCATATATTATTAATTTGCCGTGCAATTTGAGATTAGCAATGTCATGTCAATGGGAATTATTTTAGATATTTTAAGAACTTCATAATTTAATTTTTATCTCTGGTCTCAATGATATACCGAGATGTTCATTTAAAAATTTCCAGCTTTTTTTGGATTGTGTTTAAGAGCTTCAAGTTGATCTTGGTAAAATGCATTCATACATAATTTATTAGATTTTTTATGATTTTACTAATTTGCTTCAATATTTTTTCTAGACTGGAACTAGTGCCTTTCTTCCTCCGCTTCGCCAACAAGGCCTTCTTCAATTGAATGAGTGATTGTAAATTCTCATTAACACACGGAGTAATTAATGTTTTTGTCAGTGTATTTTCTTCTCTTACAACAGTAGCTTCTTTGATACAATTAGAAAACTCGCTCATAAAGCCAGACAAATCCACAGATGGATTTCCAGTTAACTGCAAAGAATTCAAACGTGCCACTTCCAGGTCTCGTTACCAAATAATGACAATTTTTGTAATCAAAATGACTCAATATATTTGCTACAGCTGCCGATGATGCTGGGTTTAAAAAATCTATATTCGAATAGCCAACAAAAATATTTGGAGATCCAGAAATATTCTGCAGCTCATTCTCAATAAAAAGCATGAATGTATTCAAATCACACTTTTGTGAACGATAAAAACTGGTAACTTTAATAGATTTACTATCAATTTTTACCTTTTTTCAATGAAATTCGAACAGTTTCAATAAATTGAGCGCCCCGGTAGTCGAGTTGGTAGCGTGCTTGGGTATCAGCGTGGGGGTCGTGGGTTCGATTCTCACCAGAGGCTCTGGTCTGTCGCTGCTATAACTAGCTACAATGGTCTTAGTCACCCCGGCTCAATCCCTGTACCCAAAATTAGAATATAAATTTACTTTGTATTGTAATTAATAATAAATAATAAATAAAAAATGAAACAAGTAAGAAAACGTTAAGTTCGGCCGGGCCGAATTTTATATACCCTCCACCACGGAGTGCATTCCACAGTATTACCAGCAGATTAAAAAATGTCGACTTTACATAGAAGCACAGAACCATATAACAAAAATTGTGATATTTGTATGCACATTACTATATTTCTTTACTATTTCAAACTATAATGTATACTTATGCGCACTGTTTAGAATCGACTAATATATATAAATAAAATGCTGAAATTGTGGAAGTGAACATGCCTAAATATTAGGCGATTGTCAGTCGCCATTAGAAAGAAGCATTTTCAGATACAGACAAAGTGATAAGAAAAGTATAAATTTTAAAGATATCCCCATTCGCCCCATTCTCCGCCCAAATATACAAATTTCGAAAAAAACCCTTTTTCCCTTCATAGTCAGAATGTATACACCGAATTCCATTATTCTATCAGCGGCCATTTTGTTGGTACCATTTTTATCCCCTTTTTCTAATTTTGCCCCCTCAAGAGTACGACATCTAAAAGTACGAATTATGGAAAAAAAAAACGTTTTATTTTTCATGTCTACGCAGTCAGAGGAATGTATACTCCGAATTTCATGATTCTAGCTGCTGTCATTTAGTAGGTACTATTTTTATCCCCTTTTTCCATTTGCACCCCAAAAAGTACGAATTTTGGAAAGATCTTTTATTTTACGTGTCTACGCAATCAGAGGAATGTATATATCGAATTGCATTATTCTAGGTGCAGTCGTTAGGTTGGTACTTTTTTATCCCTCTATCCCCATTTAACCCCTTAAAAGTACGAATTTAGAAAAAATACTTTTATATCATGTATCTACTCTATCAGAGGAATGTACACGCCAAATTTCGTGTTTCTATCTGTTGTCGTTTGACAGGTACCATTTTTATCCCTTTTCGGCCCATTTCGCCCCCTACAAATAAAAATCTCTCTATGGTGCCCTTTTATGCTATAAAGGGAATGCGCATTGCAAATATCAAGTAAATATGTTCAAGCTAATATGTTCATAAAACATGCTGAAATACTCTAAATATTAGGGGTATTTTCAGTCCTTGTGAGGGAAAATTTTTTCCCTCTGGGCCAATTTCGTTCACTTTCAATCCCAACCGATCTACAACCATAAGACACATTTAGGAAAAATGTGAACCTCCTAGCTCATTTCGTTCGGCCGCTATCGTGCTTTCAACAGACGGACATGGCTATATCGTCTTAGAATTTTACCACGACCCAGAATATATATACTTTATGGGGTCTCTGATGAATATTTTAAGGTGTTACAAATGGAATGACAAAGTGAATATACTCCCATCCTGGAGGTGGAGGGTATAAACATAAATTGTCTGCTTTCACATTCTTCAACGACGTACTGGAGATTTTCTTTCACAAAAAGCGTTGTTCCCCCATAACCATATTTTCTACATCAGTGTACAGAATTGTAGCCCGGAATGTTGTATTTATATCAAGAATCTTGTGTGTAATGTAATGTAATGTAACGCGACCGAATATAAGAACATAGAACATAATCTAATATTGATGAGTATCCGATCCGAAATAATATATCACTTCCAATTCAATGCTAGAGCAGATAAATTACACATAGAAGATTAAATTGGGGTTTTTCGAATTTTCAACCAAATTGGAAATTTATGGTTATTGAGGCTAAGTCCAAAAATGTCAACATAAAATAATATTTTTTATTTTTTTTCACAAGTACAATATAAATATAACATATGTTCAATAAGCTAAGTTATTTAGTTGACAGTTGGTTATAGAATTGTTCTGATTTTTAAAAAACTGTGTTCGGATCGCAGCGATGAATTAAGCGATGTAATTCCTTTTATTTATTCCATTCACAAAATTTTAATATTGTACCTATAACTGAGCTACAAGCACCGCAATTATCAGCAGCAAGTCTGTCTTACATAACGTGACCATATCTTATTGGACAAAAAGCGGGATTTCGCGTGATTTTGTGGAAAGAAGGCGGGATCGTGTAAATATACCCAAAAACATAAAAAACTAAGCTATATAATGTAATATAAAAAAAATGGCTGTGTTTTTAATATTTATGACAGGTTTATTTTGCGGGTGTGCAATAGGGCGTACCTCAAAAAAAAAGTTCGCCGTACACCTTCGAATGTGAAGTATTATTGAAAGGTAGTTTCAAAAAAAAAATTTTATTTTTTTATGCCGAACGTAGGGGTCGCGCTTTTACATTTTTCTATATAACTTGTATTTATAAACGGATTTTAAAGTGTGATACATCGATGTTTTTGTCTCGACGAGGCCGATTTTTTTGTCTTTGAAGTCATTGAGCTCAAGCACCCCCTTCTGGTACTTACCCATCATTTCTCAGTTGCTACTACCCTAATGTACCACTCTAATAATCGAAAATTAAAGCTCGCATAAAATCATGAATCATGTTTGAGCTCAATGACTTCAAAGACAAAAAAATCGGACAAAAACATCGATGTATCACACTTTAAAATCCGTTTATAAATGCAGAAGTTATATAGAAAAATGTAAAAGCGCGACCCCTACGTTCGGCATAAAAAAATAAAAAAAATTTTTTTGAAACTACCTTTCAATAATACTTCATATTCGAAGGTGTACGGCGAACTTTTTTTTTTTTACTTGTAACCTGGTACGCTCTAGTGTGCAATTAGCAACAATAGGGTTACGATGGGAAAAACGACACATGGTATCAATCATACGATAGAGCCGAAATCATGAACTTCAGGTTCCCTTGATTGTGTGGAATATTAGGATTGTAAATAGTTAAAATTGGTTAGTGGCATTACGTTTTTCCCTAACAAGATCTGAAAATAAACACATTTTTTGAAGATTGCTGCGGCAGTGATCTTTAAAATTATTTAAATTGTTTTCACTGTTTCACAAAGAAACATCACAATTTATTTAAAATAGTAAACATATGTTGGCGTTTAGGCTGACTTCTACGCAAAGTCGACAACCTAGAATCGTTAATACTGTGAAATTCACTTCATGGAAGATTAGGCGTGGCTTTTTATACCCTCCACCTAAGGATGGGGGTATATTCACTTTGTCAATCCCTTTTGTAACACCTTAAAATATTCGTCGGAGACCCCATAAAGTATATATATTCTGGGTCGTGGTAAAATGCTAAGACGATATAGTCATGTCCGTCTGTTGAAAGCATGCTAGCTTCCGAACGAAATGACCTAGGAGGTTCAAATTTTCCCTAAATGTGTCTTATGGTTGCAGATCGGTTGGAATTGAAAGTTGGCGAAATCGGCCCAGAGGGAAAAGTTTTTCCCTCGCAAGGACTGAAAATGCCCCTAATGACCCTAATATTTAAAGTTTTTTTCAAAATGTCTGCTTATATTTGCTTGATATTGGGAATGCGCTTTCCACTTATACCAAAAACGTGCACCATAAAGTGATTCTTATTCGTAGGGGTTTGAAATGGGGGAAAAAAGGATAAAAATGGTAACTTTCAAACGACAACAGCTAGAAACACGAAATTCGATTTGTACATTCCTCTAATTGAGTAGATGCATAATATAAAAGTATATTTTCCAAATTCTTACTTCTAAGGGATAAAATGGGAATAGAGCGATACAAATGGTACCAATGGTATATATTCCTCTGATTGCGCAGACACGTAAAATAAACGGATTTTTCGAAATTCGTACTTTTTGGGGTTAAAATGGAAAAAGGGGATAAAAATAGTACAAACCAAATGACCGCAACTAGAGTCATGAAATTCGGAGTATACATTCCTCTGACTGCGTAGAGACGGAAAATGAAAGGTTTCTTTTTCCAAATTCGTTGTTTCAAGTGATACAATGGGTACAGAGGGATAAAAATAGTACCAATTAAACGGCTACATCTAGAATGATGAAATTCGGTGTGTACATCCCTCTACTTGCGTAGACACGTAAAATAAAGAGAATCTATAAAGTCAAACTCTTTCTTCCTCACGCAAAATAAAAAGATTTTTCCAAATTCGTACGTTTTACTTTTACGAAGAAAATTGGTTGAATCATGAAGTTAAGTTATTTTGCAATATTATAAGTATTTTTGCAATAGAATGGAAATGCAAGCAACTGAAGCACACACTATCTACCAATATTTATGGTATTTACGTTTTTTGAATATATAGATATAAGAATATTTATTTTTTGAATTGACTTGAAGTATTATTCGATATGTAAACGTATTGGTGGTGGCCTTGCCTTATAAGCGTGGTTTGAAATAATAAAAATATTATATTTATTTATAAAATTATTTTTTCAATATTTGTATTTGTTTTGGTTTGGTTTGGATATATTAAAAAAAATATATTTTCCTGCAATATTACTGCACTTCTACGAAAATCGACAGCCTCAGTGGACTGCAATCCATGGTGGAGGGTATATAAAGTTCGGGCCGACCGAACTTAACGCCTTGTTTACTTCATTATAAGTTTTCATATTGCAATCTTTAAAATGTAAAGAAATACGCAACATTGAATTACACTTTATCAAAGTGTAGATTAAATTACTATTAATTATCTTAAATGTCCAGCCAAATATAGAATAAGGGCAATTAATTAAATATGTTAGAAATTCTGGTCATTGGTCGGTTACCAACAAATTTAAGTGACAATTTTTAATCGATAATGTACCAAAAATAATTTATAAGAGAAAAGCGGATTATGCGGTACATTTTGTTAAAAAGCGGGATTATGCGGGATGGAAAATTAAAGCGGGACTGGACAAAAAGCGGGATAGTCCCGTGAAAAGCGGGATGGATGGTCACCTTAGTCATACAGCAAATCTTGACCCGACAACAGGTCATAAGATCTAGTGATAAATCCCGTTAGTCCCTATCACTCTGTCAGTAGCCGGTAAATAAACAAATAACAATTGAGTGTTTATAACTATATATACCTTTGTGAGCAGAAAATTACAACGTTTTGCATAACATAGCAAAGGTTGCAATCCCAGTGTTATCAGCCTCAGCTACTTATGCGGCTTCAATATCAACAGTGGTATATATCACATTTATGGGCCGAAGGTTCATGGGGACTAGCATTATGTAAGCGGTTGCACTTCTATATAAAATCCTGATTCGATTAGAAATCAGTTGATGGAAAATCTTCAATCACAACGGTCGTGCATATACATCTGTGAAAAGTAAAATGAAATTAGTTTTGGTTTTGTTGGCCATAATTGTCTGCGTAAGTGTTGAATAGAAATATAATAGCGAAGTGATAAAATATATATAGAGATGGAAAAGATAAAAAAGGCTCAATAAATTATCATATGCCTTTTTCGTTTTCTCATCCTGTTGGAGCACAAATATCCAGGGGATATAAAATATATAAAGGGTGGTTAAATTTTAATGACCGATGTTGATTTTGAATAAAACACAAATTATTTAGGAAATTATTGTCATTTCTTTTTATTATGATAATATTGGTATGGTTCGGCGGCACACCTCCATCCGATGGTCCAAATTTTCGTTGACGCTGAGGCATAATTGAGTTCCTATGTCGTTAATGAGCCGAATTATCTCATCCTTTAGCTCTTGAATTGTTGCTGGCTTATCGACGTACACCTTTTCTTTCAAATAACTCCAAAGACAGAAGTCCAACGGTGTCAAATCACATGATCTTGGCGGCCAATTGACTTCGCCACCACGTGAGATAACACGGCCATTGAATTTGTCGCGCAAAAGAGCAATTGTTTCGTAAGCTGTGTGGCAAGTGGCACCGTCCTGTTGAAACCACACATCGTCCACATCCATATCTTCCAATTCGGGCCATAAAAAGTTCGTTATCATCTCACGATAGCGAAGACCATTCACAGTAACTGCCTGACCGGCCTTATTTTGGAAAAAATACGACCCGATGATGCCGCCAGTCCATAAACCGCTCCAAACAGTCACTTTTTGTGGGTGCATTGGTTTTTCGACAATCACTTTTGGTTTATCATTCGCCCAAATACGGCACTTCTGCTTATTGACGAATCCACTGAGGTGAAAATGTGCCTCATCACTGCACGAAATGCATTTTGATTTGAACGCCCATTTTCATAATAAGCCTGAATAACTTTAACGCGTTGCTCGATTGTGTATCTTTCCATGGTTCAAATTGAGTTAGTCTGAAATTGAGAAATGTCAAATGCCACATTCAACATCGGCCCTTATAACCACCCTTTAGATAAAATATGTCTTAAATACTTATTCGCATCGATATTAATGTCAAATTAAAATTATATTCTGAATATATTCTGAATGAGTGTATAAAATTCCCTCATGATATTGGCAGATTTTAATTTGCGAAGGATATAATTATACACTCCACGAGAGTATTATGTCTTTGTGCATTTGTTTGTAACACCCAAAAGGAAACGAGATAGACCCATTGTTAATTATACCGATCGACTTAGAATCACTTTCTGAGTCGATTTAACAATGTCCGTCTGTCTGTCCGTCCGTCCATCTATTCTTGTAATCACGATACAGGTCGCAATTGTAGACAGAACCAAATGAAACTTTGCACAACGATGTTTTTTTTTCGGGATAAGGACGAACGCTATTTAATTTGAAGAAAATCGGTTCAGATTTAGATATAGCCCCCATACGAATTTCACTCCCGATTTGACTCTTTTCACTCTAGATACCACATATTACAACAGATTTTCTTTAAAATTGGCAAAACATCTTATATTGCAACTAGAAACACCTGTGGTAAAAATGTGTTAGATCGGTTTAGATTTATATATAGCTCCCATACAAATTTCTCTCCCGATTTGACTTTTTCCGCTCTAGAGACCACATAATGTATCAGATTGTCTTCAGATTTGGTAAAACATCTTATATTCCCACTAGAAACTCCCATGGTGAATATCGGACAGATCGGTTCAGATTTATATATAACTCCCATACAAATTTCGCTACCGATTTGACTTTTTCCGCTCTAGAAAGCACATATTGTATCAGATTGTCTTCAGATTTGGTAAAACATCTTATATTCCCACTAGAAACTCCCATGGTGAATATCGGACAGATCGGTTCAGATTTATATATAGTTCCCATACAAATTTCTCTCTCGATTTGACTTTTTCCGCTCTAGAGACCACATAATGTATCAGATTGTCTTCAGATTTGGTAAAACATCTTATATTTCCACTAGAAACACCCATGGTGAATATCGGTCAGATCGGTTCAGATTTATATATAGCTCCCATACAAATTTCGCTCCCGATTTGACTTTTTCCGCTCTAGAAACCACATATTGTATCAGATTGTCTTCAGATTTGGCAAAACATCTTATATTTAAACTAAGAACATCTATGGTGAAAATCGGTTCAGATTTAGATATAGCCCCCATACAAATGTCGTTCCCGATTTGACATTTTCCTCTGTAGAAACCACATATTGTACTCGATTTTCTTTAAATTTGGCACAACATCTTATAATCTTACTAGAAACACCCATGCAGAAATTGGGTAAGATCGGTTCAGATTTCGATATAGCCCCCATATAAATGTCGCTCCCGATTTGACTTTGCCGCTTTAAAAGCCACATATTGTGCTCGATTGTCTTTAAATTTTGCACAACATCTTATCATCTAACTAAACAAAACTATGGTGAAAGTGGGTAAGATCGGCTCAGATTTAAATATAGCCCAAATTCAAATGTTGCTCCCATAAGTTTAACCGATTTTGGCCAAACTATACATTTTATATTTCACCTACTTCGTTCCAGGTTTCAATATATCCTCATACAAATGTCCTTTCCGATATACAATTTTTTGTCAAACACATACATTTACAGGATACAAAAAACCTTCCCGTTTTCACTTTTTCACCGAATTGAATTGTATTCGGATTGAAAGTGGAGTGTATCATAGAGTCGGCCCCGCCCGACTTTAGCCTTTCCTTACTGGTTTTTTTAATAATTTATTTTCATACTTTTCCGAGCCCTATAAAGGTGATTTGATACACATATGATAGAGAATAATATCTTTTAAAAATAAGTCAAAGTTAAGAACTATTACTAGTTTTGCCCCTTAAGAAGTTAAAATTTATTTATTTTTTACTTTAAGGGGGAATTTTGATGTGGTTGTTAATGCTCAATTTATATAGATATTAAGTTTTTAATTAATTTTAATTATGTATTAAGTTTTTAATTGTATATTTAACAGATTTTCATATCTTATATTTGATATACATATCACCTTTGTAGGACTCAGAAAAGTACGAAAATAAATTATTAAAACAATTATATCATTTGGTAATTAAAAGTCATAAAAAAGGAGAAAGAATCACCAAATGAAAAACTGAGTACACAGTTGTCCTATATACCACGTCTAGTTTCTTGTTTAGCTCCAAAAAGTACTGTCGCACGCTGTTATCGGTCCATCATTCTTAGTTAATAGGTCTTTGTTGATATATAATTTCACAAATAACCTTTGAACTTCATAATGAATTTTTTCATATGCACTTTGGTTTGCTCTCCTAAGAAAAATCGACGGTTCTGATCGTCTATATTTACAAAATCTTTCTATTTTTTAAATGCACATATTAATAAAATTATGTATTCACCTTCCTTCTCAACAGGCCGTTGCAGATGATGATGAGTGGAAACCAAAAACTGCCGATGAACTCAAAACCATTAAATCTAGCTGTATGGAGGAAGTGCATCTTACGGAAGAACAAAAGGCTCAAGTACAGAATTACGAGTACCCCAACGAAGACGGCGTCCGCAAGTACATCATGTGTACCGCCATGCAGATGGGCGTGTACAGCACTGACACCGGCTATAATGCTGATCGCGTTGCCAAGCAATTCCAAATGTACATATAATCCACCAGGTGGTGTCCAGAAACAGACTGAGGACTGTATCGGCAATAACCCCATGGATGGCAAAGAGAATGACGCCCATACCTACGAAGTACGCAAATGTTTCATGGAAAGCGAAATTGGCCAAAAACTCAAGGCTCAACACCAAAAACAAGTATCTCAAAACGCATAAACCTCTAAATAATAGTAGAAAAATAAAACCAAAATTATATAGTATAGAATCTAAATATGACTCAGAATTAGCGAAATTATTTCCTTTCATCTTTGTATGTTTCCGTTAAGTGATGTTGATTTAAACGTTAATAAACATTGCGTAATCTATACATCAAAAGTATTTATTCAAACACTTTTCCCTAAGTTTAGGAGAAATTCCAAGAGGAGATGTAAACCTTCCGACGACGCCAATTTCGTTGCAATCTGAAGACTCGTTCATATGTAAATACATCATATATGTGTGAAAACAGTTGCCACAGGCCCTGTGTATATTGTGTCTTAAAATCAACACAAAAATATTTTGATGTATGTATTTATTAATTGCTTACTACCTTTAATATCTGTATTATCATTTTGATAGTATAAGTCCGATCAGAAGTTAGGGGTAAAAACTTTAAATCTTTTTAATAAACCCGAACCAAAGCAATGAATAAATTTCCAAGCGCCGATCAGTGTGGTCATATCATATCATACTTTACATACTTTAGTATAATACGACTAACAATTATCGACTCCAATAGATGACACCCCCTCCAACGTAAGCACAGTGGAAATTAGAGAAATGGCTTCTCCAAATTTTCAAAAACATTGTAATTATTATAGGCCCACTTTCAATCAAGGCTCAAAATAGTACAGAATAAATAGATGTTTAAATAAAAAAACGAGAAAATCGAAAAGTACAAAAATTAAAAAAAGAAAATAATAAAAAATAAAGTTTTCATTTAAAAAAAAATTATACAAATCCTTGTGAATATTTTTTCACTGGCTTTTCTGAAAAGTACTTAAAAAAAATATTAAAACAGAAGAATATCCCATTTGGACCATTATTGAAGAAGTTATGAACAAAATATTGAAAAAAAAAACAAGTAAGGAAAGGCTCAAGTCGGGCGGGGCCGATTATATAATACCCTATACCACTCCTTGTGTATATACATCGCTTTGATTACTAAACCCAGGTGTTTCATGGAAGAAATTTTATGTAGTTCCAATAAATTTTATAGTAAATTCATCTTTAGTCAAATTTAACTGTCACTCTTAATAATATCACATTTTTAGTTTAGAAGATATAGCCGTTCAAAGTTGACCGACTTTCGGTTTTCAAAAAAACACACAATTTTTAGTGAATTTGTTGCGATTTCAGGTGTAATATCACGAAAAATAGGTAAAAATCGCCTTATTTTTTGTTTGTATTGATTGATGTATTTATTAAATGTATAATGATAAAAAAATTAACTGTTTGCTTTGTGTTTCTCCTGGTAAATCACTATTTAAAAACTATCCGTTTTTTCACTATTTTTCAACTTTGACGGAAAATAAAAAATCTATATTTTTCTATATTTGCAAAACCTGTTCATTGATTATTTCTTTACATAATTCAAAAATTATAGCTGCCCGTACGTGCCCGTTTGGCTTCTAGGGGTAAAAAGGTTAAAAAGGCATGGTTGCAGAAATTGTATGGCGTCCATCCCTTATATGTTTTGACTGACAGTAGTTTGATCTAATAGTTTGAAAAAAAAAACAACTCATTGAAATTAGCAGGTACGTACATCACTTAAACAATACTTTGGCGTACAAATGGTCAAGAACAATATTGACTTATGGTCCATACAGGTAGGCACAAATCTTATTTGGACACGTGCATAATATCAAAATTGCATTATTCAGCCTAAATCCATATGGGAACAGGTAAATTTTTCGGCATGGTAGCGTAAGCCTATATATTGCAAATGGTCAAGAACAATATTGACTTATGGTCCCTATTTTTATTTTTAGGCATGGTAGCATAAGCCTATATATTGCAAAATAAGGATAATGCCTGGATTACTCTACGACTGAAAGTTGGCGCAACAATTACTGAAACCATTAAACAATTTAAGTACTGAAAACATGGCGTTGAACAATTTTAAATTATTTGAACTGTTTAGAAAGTCAACCACACAAAATTTTTTCACGGAAGCTGCTTTAGAAGAACTTTATAGCTTATACGGAAATATTGAGAGAAGCGAAATTATAAAAAATAAATTTTATCTGATATATGCAAATATTAAGGCAAAATGGGTGAAATCTAATCGAACCATTCAGAACTTCAACTCCAAATACGAGGACTGGCTTAATGAAGACACCATCCTGGATATATTGGCAGTAGATAAACCCACCACATCAACCAGAGGAGCAAAAGGAAGGCAAAAAAAAGTATTGAGGAGTGTTCAGTTTTCACAAGGAAGAGGAAACTTGCCGATGCCACCAATGACTTGACCACGAAGCAATTACCGGACGCGCTGTCTATTAAATTTACAAAGGATAGTGAAAGAGTTAGGTCGCAGATAACCAAATCTGTTGCTGATGCAAGCCCACTGCGACTAAACGCACACATTAAAAAGTATGGATCCGAAGAAGCCTTGGCCTTGTTTATGGACTTAGAACTTTCCAAAGAGAAATATGAGAAACTACGGACATCTTTAACGCGACACGGCGCTGACGTTTTACCCGGATACAAGCATATTACGTAAGCCAAAATAAATTCACGACCACTGCATACGGAGTTTACGGAAGTCTTTGCGAAAGCCAATCTGCAGGATCTCATGGGCCATACAGCAAAACGGTTGTTGGAGAGTCTTCCTGAAAATGAGGTGAAAATTCTTCCTGAGAAGTTGACATTGATCAGCAAATGGGGCTGTGATGGATCATCCAGACAAAAAAAAATAAATAAAAAAATTAATAATAATAAATAAATATATTTAAAAAAATTTTTTTTTTTTAATTTGTTGGGTAATAATTTAAAACATAAAACCCTAAAGGAAAAAAAAAATAAAAACAATCTAAAAATGTAAAAATATTTTTTTTAGTTACCATAAAATTGATTTTTCTACTAATTTTAACTTTGGTAACGCATAATTAGGCCCCTACAGAGCGTAGCACCCTTTCCAAACGCTCATTTCATAGGCTGAACAGTTATCTATCATATGCTGTTTAAACTGTTCAATTATCTTATTCGGTTCAAAAGATATGATTGATATGACTGTCCGCCGTTCACAGCAATTGGCCCTCTGTTACTCAAAAACGTGGAAATGCCAAAATTGGACTAAGCGGATGGACCATTTGAGGCGCAGTCATGTTCAACATTTGCATGAAATAATCTTCAAACATTAAATTATATGAACCATACTATCGATTCAAATAACGATTTCATGCATTTTTCTGAGTTTTATGTTTTTTTTTTTAAACTTTCATATAGCTTTTAAAAAATCACCCTTTATTATCTCAAGCATCATAGAACGCTTTTTATTAGGGACCGCAAATTGACTAAAAAAATTACGAACACAGCAATACTGTGAGTCATATGCATTTCTTATGGACAGAAGAAAAATCGACGCCGTTGTCTATTTGCCGCTGCATCATCATTCTGGGGGTGACCGCAGCAATACTCGTCATTGTAGGTAATATGAGGCTGATGAACTTTGCAACTATAAGAAAAAAATGAAAGGTCCTTGTATTTCAAAGAGTCCAAAATTACGCATAATCTTTGAACTTCATGTCAAACATATGATTCATTTTCTTATTTTTTATATATTTTATCTTATTTTATTTTCTACAAGATATTTGAATCGCAGAATGGGGTAATTGGTCCAGAAATTATAGCTGTGTTCAAAATGATTTCCTATTTCACCCAGACATAATTTGTAGTTTTTACGGTGCTCACACTTGTTCTAAACTGATATGATGGGAATAATAGATGCAGGACGAATATTAATGGCGGATTGATATGTTATTAAAAAATCGTCAAATGATCCTACAGGAATGTTTGGAGTCATTTCGAAAGATTTTAGGGAATCTGATTGTTACATCAGAATTGACCTATCCCAAGAACGAGTATGTATTTTGTGGAATTACCCTATAATGAATAATTTCCCCATTTTTACTGTTTCAAGAAAACCCCCCCCAAAAAACCCGTCATCTGAGACCGACCGTCGGGTTTTTTGAAATCACGGTTTTCGAAAAACCCGAAAACCCGGCATTGCCAAAAAACGGGCTTTTTGATCACCCTAGTCGGAAAGTACTCCACTTTCTGTTCAGAAAAGAAAATTGAATTTCTTATCAACATGGAGAAAAAATCAGTGTAGATATATCGACAATCTCGTCTGGATCGTTTGTTTACCATCAGAAGAAACTTGTCAAAATATGAACGGGACCGAATATAAGAACATAGCGCAAAAATTGCATATTATTTACATTTTATTATTAACAAGTAAATAGAAGTTTTGTGGACAATTTAAATGCGTCTTTATTTTAGCGTCCATTGTGTTTGAACCAAATTTGTCGGTTAATTGGATATAGTTTAATTAATTTTGTCAACAATAACATCAATTAAAAAAGTTTCACCCATAAGTCTGAACCAAAATTTCTATGGTCGTACTATCAGCATCCACTTATAATATTGATGATAATTATTATTAATTATTAATATATCACTTCCAATTCATAGCTAGATCAGATAAATTACACAGCTCATTTTCATCACGGTGGCAATGTCAATATGCAAAATTGCCGCATGTGGGGTTCAGAGAACCCACACGTGACTATTGAGAAGCAATGCATCCAAAACAAGTCACTGTGTGGTGTGGATTTTGGGCTGTACTGTAAACTTGGGTTGATGGAATGAGGTACTGACTATCACGGCATGAATGAAATTGTTTACCGTTATTAAATGACAAAGTTCAACCTTTCCAATAAAACCAGAAATTTGAAAAAATAACCTGTACTTTTTTATAGGTGTTTATAATTTAAAGTTTTTAATAGCCCACCCTATATTTTAAGTAAAAACTTGAAGTTTATGTTAGTTGTTGTAGTTTTAATCGAAACTAAGAGTGAAAAGTTATTTAGTTGTAATGTTGTTATTTGTACACCCTCCATGCTTTTGCAATATTTAAATAATGAATTTATATATTATTCTATATCACATTTATTAACTATTTTATCAAGAGCATGTAAAAGAATTTTTTTATCACAACAAAGCACGCTCAAGAAAACGAGTTCATTCTTATATGAACCTCAGGTGGTAATAGATTAGGATTCATTTGTCGTAGTGGATTATGAACACATCATGAAAATTATCTTTTTTATATAAACTCTTTGCATATGCGTGATTTTTCCATTTAGCACCATGTTTATTCTTGGTGTTTGTTAATGCTGTCCTTGAGTTTTTTTCCAATCTCGCTGTCCATGAAACACTGACGCACTTCGTAGACATGGACATCGTTCTCTTTGTCTCCCTTTGGGTTATTGTTGATACAGTCTGCGAGCACCTTCTGGACATCTGCCTCTGCCTCGTCCATCTTGAATTGCTTGGCAACACGATCAGCATGATAGCCTTTGTCAGCGTTGTACAGACCCATTTTTACCAAGAAGCACATGATGTATTTGCGTACTTCCTCTTCGTTAGGGTACTCGAAATTCTTTATGTGATTCTTTTGTTCATCGGTAAGTGATACTTCTTCCAAACAGGTACTACGAATAGTATTGATTTCATCGGCAGTTCTTGGTTCCCACTCATCATTGGCGGCAACCTGTTGGGAACGAAGTTGAATAAATTAATTAGTAACATTGAAGTGCTTAATTAAAAAGGAGATCATCAGGTTATTTGTAACATAAGCTGCTCAGGAATGAAGCTGAATTCTGTGTTCATTTCTTAATTACATTTATCTTCAAAGATTATCCTCCGAATAAACCTACAAGAGAAGCAAAATCAAATTTGAAATCACCAAAGAACTATTAACTCAAACTATTTACTCAAAAAATGCTACATCTTTGATCTATACTTTCCATATTCCTTAAATCTCTGCTATACACTATTCTACTAGAAGAATTTGGGATATATTTATCAAAGAAGCCTACACTCCTTGAAGTAGTACCTCACCGTAAATCGTTATGATTCAAATTTATGGGGAATATTCCCAGTGCTGTCGCTCTGTAAATAACTTTAACTCCTTGACGCTATTTCACCATTTCAGTCACTCTATATATATATATATATATATATATATATATATATATATATATATATATATATATATTCTATACTTACACAGGCAATTAGGGCCAATATAACCAAAGCGAATTTCATTGTTTCTAGTTCACTCTTTAGAGGTAACTTAGCGTCGCAAGATTCCCAATCAACTGAATAGTCTTTGGATCGGCATATTTATATATAACTACACCTACTTACAAAACATGAGCTTCCATGTCAGCTTCAATCATGACCATGCATGTGATGTACACCGGCGATTGGTATTGAAGCAGCACCAGTAGCCTATGCTGATAATACTGCTATTTTAACCTTTGTTTTGTTATATAAATACCTGTAATTATTTGCGCATCTTGGTTTATTTTTGCCGGCTACTGAAGTTGATTATAGAAACCTTACACATTCTAATATATATTGCACTATTGCACTGTTTGTGATACTGCGTTGGTGATGCAAGAGATAGTTTTGTGGCCAGTTGTCGAGTAAATTAAGTCTATGTGTTGCTGATAATAGTGATGCTGGCAGCACAGTTGAACATTTTGTGAATTCAATAAACAAAAGGAAGGCAAAAACAAGTAAGAAAAGGCTAAAGTCGGGCGGGGCCGACTATATAATACCCTACACCACTCCCTGCGTATATACCTCGCTCTGATTACTAAACCCAGGTGTTTCATGGGTGCAATTTTATATAGTTCGTATAAATTATAGAGTATACTATAATTTAATCTTTAGTCAAATTTGACGAATATGGTAAAATTGGTGAAAATAATTTACATTATGTTACTCATTCATATGATGGGCCCATATACAAACAAAATCGGTGTTATGCCATCTCATTGTAGCTGCGCCTAGTGAAAAAATAACAATTATTTTCATCAAGATTGGCTGTAATAAGTGAATCCAGAGTGTTATCAATAAATCGGAAGGTGCCCGCTTATATGAAAATATATTTACATAATGGTCCACTTATATGGTCCATGGTAATATGAACCCAGTAAAAACCAGGTATTTCATGGGAGCAATTTTATGTAGTTCATACAAATTATATAAATTATATTCATATAATTTATATGCTATAAATTCATCTTTAGTCAAACTTAACGAATATGGTAAATAATATGGTAATTGATCCAATTGTCCGACAGACAAATACAAATTATAAAGTAGTTAAACAAAGTCATACTAAAGTATGGACATATGGGCATCACCCAAACAATTCTCATTGCAATTCAATTCGGTAAAAAATTGAAATCGGGAAGGATTTTTGCATCCTGTAAATGTATGTGTTTGACAAAAAATGTTAAATCGGAAAGGACATTTGTACGGGGGTATATTGAAACCTGGAACGATGTGACCCGCTTTCACCATGTCTGTTTATGGGTAAAATATAATATGTAAAATTTGCCCAAAATCGGTTAAACATTCGGGAGCAACATTTGTATGAGGGCTATATCTAAATCTGAACCGATCTTACTCACTTTCACCATAGGTTTTTTTAGTTGGATTCTAAGATGTTGTACCAATTTTAAAGAAAATCGGGCACAATATGTGGATTTTAGAGCGGAAAAAGTCAAATCGGGAGCGACATTTGTATGGGGGCTATATCTAAATCTGCACCGATCTTGCCCAATTTTTGCATACGTGTTTCTAGTTTGATTATAAGATGTTCTGCTAAATTTAAAGAATGTCGTTTCTAGAGCGGAAAATGTCAAATCGGGAGCGACATTTGTATGGGGGCTATATCTAAATCTGAACCGATCTTACCCAATTTTTGCATAGGTGTTTCTAGTTGGATTATAAGATGATGTGCCAATTTTAAAGAAAATCGGGTACAATATGTGGTTTCTAAAGCGGAAAAAGTGAAATAGGGTCGACATTTGTATGGGGGCTATATCTAAATCTGAACCGATCTTACCCAATTTTTGCATATGTGTTTCTAGTTAGATTATAGGATGTTCTGCCAAATTTAAAGAAAATCGGGTACAATATGTCGTTTCTAGAGCGGAAAATGTCAAATCGGGAGCGACAGTTGTATGGGGGCTATATCTAAATCTGAACCGATTTCCAAATTCAATACCGATGGTCCTTGGCCACAAAAAAAAAATTCTGCCAAGTTTCATGACAATCGGACAACAATTGCGACCTGTAGAGTGCGAACAAGCTTAGATGGACAGCAGACGGACAGACAGACATCGTTAAATCGACTCAGGTGGTGATTCTAAGCCGGTCGGTATACTTAAAGGTGGGTCTAGCTCGATTATTTCTTGGTGTTACAAACATTTGGCGTGAAACTAACTTATAATACCCTAGACCACGAAGTGGTGTAGGGTATAATAAAGGCATACAAAGCAAATAGAGTGTTGAGTTATTCGGTAAATTAATTAATCAATTAATCGTTTATTCCAAAAGATTTATTCCGTAAAATAATATTTTGGAACTAGAATTTAAATATAACAAGTAAAAACGGTGTTAAGTTCGGCCCGGCCGAACTTTATATACCCTCCACCATGGATTACATTCCACAGACGCTGTCGATTTTCGCAGAAGTGTATTAACATTACAGAAAAATGTTACATTTTTGTAATAAAGGGTGATTTTTTAAAAGCTATAGGAAAGTATTTCAAAAAGAACACATAAAATTCAGAAAAATGCATGCAATCTTTATTTATGTCCATATAATTTAATGTTTGAAGGTTATTTCATGCAAATGTTGACCTTGACTGCGCCTCAAATGGCCCATCCGCTTAGTCCAATTTTGGCATTTCCACGTTTTTGAGTAACAAAGGCCCAATTGCTGCGAACTGCGACGAATCGATAATTGATGGTCATTATTAACACTGGCCGATACAGCTGCGATATTTTCTTCAGTTCGCACTCTACGTAAGCATGTTGGTGGTTTAATGTCCAACAACGTAAATTTGGTGCGAAATTTAGTCACAATAGCCCGAATAGCCGCTTCAGTGGGTCGATTAAACTGACCATAAAATGGTAGCGCGCGATGAAGTTCTTAACAGAGCACGCATTTTGATAATAAAATTCAAAAATTTGCAAGCGTTGTTCGTTTGTAAGACGATTCATGTTTACATTATAGACCAAACTGAAGATGTTTGACAGTGATACAAAACACGAAACGTGCGTCAGCTGTTTAAACCAGTGTTGCCAAAAAGATAATAGCTAAAAAATCACCCTTTATAATTTGGTTGGCAAATAAAAATATTCAAAAAATATTTTTATAAATAAATATAAAATTTTAAAAATTTTAAACCCGCTTATAAAACAAGGATAACAATACATTTATAATATATATATAAAAATTATACTTCAAGTCAATTCAACAAGTAAACTTAAGGCCGCAATCTTCAAAAAAGCTTAAATACTCTAAATATTGGGGGATAGTGGGTGCAATAGTTTGATTGGCTGCATTTCCATCATATTTTTTTTTTCACAGAACCAACGCTCAGGGGATGCCCCCTATAAATGCAGTGCATTGCAAGGAGGAAAGAAGGAGTAGTGTCTGTTGACATCTGTTTTTAATCTCTGAATGTCGTAATTGGAGGGAAATATATTTGCCGGAAGTCGATTCCACATACGGATAGTACGGGCGAAGAACGAATTTAATATGTAATGTGTAGTGCGGCCGGTTGTCCAATCGACAACAAATGGGTGAGCGTTCCTGAGTCGCATATCTAGAGTCGCGTATCTCTACCGAACGTTCTCACGGGCGGTATAAGATCACGAATTTCCGAAGAACAAAAACCATGAAAGTATCGATTGAACAATGACACACAACCAACATTACGACGGTGTTCAAGGGAGACAATAGAATTGGATATCCTACCGTCACCTATCAACACCATCGCCCTCATCAAGTAGCTCCAGTGATGAAGCTGGAGCACCCGACCATATATGGGAGTTGTATTCCATCTTTGGTCTGATGTAGGTAGTGTAGATATTGAGCAGATCAGAGGGTGTGCAATATTTCTTACATCTTTTTAAAAAGCCTAAACATTTGAAGGCATCTTTCGACACATCAAATACATGTTTTGTCCAACGAACATCACATTGTATTTTTATGCCAAGAACAACGAGAGCATCTGATTGCTCAATATCTACACCGTTCATTAAAATCGAGGACACCGTTGGATCAGTGAATCGCTTGTGAGACAACTAGGAGCACTGGGTCTTACGTGCATTAAAATCTACTCTATTCACTCGACCCCATTCAGAAATGGCCAGCAAATCCTGGCTAAGTGACTCATCCATTAATAGCCTTTTGTCCTCAATTTCTTGACGATTTGGTCTATGAACGAATGAGTATGAATGACAGAGGTTATTATCATCCGCGAATGAGTATATTGGATTCGAAGTCTGATCCAAGAGGTCGTCGATGAAAATCAGAAAAAGGACGGAGCCCTGTGGTACTCCTGCGGTTAACCTATGCTCGTCGGATGAGAACCCATCTACAACAAGACGTATAGTGCGATCTCTGAGGAAGCTCGAGAGAAGTCACTACCATCAAAGGCCTTGGAGATATTTAGAGCAACTCTCTGCAAGTAGGTGGATGGATCTATTCCACTTTTCGGATAGCAGTGTCATCAGGTCTACTGTCGATCATTAAGTAAGTCATTGGTTTCTAAATACCTCACAAGATGGTGGTTAACCATACTCTCCATAACCTTCCAAAGCGCTGAGCAAATCGCGATCGGTCGATAGTTAGCAGGGTTATAGCCTCACCTTTTTAGGTATGTGTTGGATGTTCGTAATTTTCCAACGCGCTGGGAAAATCCGTGCACGGTATGAAAGGTTGAAAAGATTACGTAGGGGACGAGCAAGTGTCGAAGAGCACTTACATAGGACAAGTGCTGAAATGCCATCCGGTCCTGGGGATTTATTTACGTCGAGATTTGCGAAAACCCTTTTAACTCCACGAGTTCGAAAAAATATCTGAGGCATGGAACTAGATAAATTTTCGATCACAGGGAGTGGTCGATTGCTTTCCGGCAAGGATGAATTCCTTGCAAACATTTCAGCCAATAGGTTAGCTTTGGCAACCGGGTTAGTGAATATGTGGTCATCTTTAACAAGAGTTGGGTTTGATGAGGAGTTATCCTTTACTCATCTTACAAATGACCAAAATCTCTTACTTCCCCTAGGAGAAGATAGAACTTTGGCACGAAGACGTTGTTCGTACAGAAACTTTTCAGATTTCGTAGCAGATCAGTGGTGGCATTTTTGAACGTCATTTCCTGAATTCCTATGCAATTAGAGGGTTGTACACACCGAATTTCATCATTCTAGCTGTAGCCTTTCAGTTGGTACCATTTTAATCTCTCTATGTCCATTGTATCCCTTGAAAGGAGAATTTTGAAAAACATTTTTATTTTTCGTGTCTACTCAGTCGTATGAATGTATACACCGACTTTCATGATTCTAGCTGCAGCTATTTGGTTGGTACAATTTTAATCCCTTTTTTTCATTTTACCCCCTAAAAGTACTAATTTCCAAAAAATCTTTTATTTTATGTGTCTACGCAATCAGAGGAATGTATACACCCTAGGAGAAGAAAGAACTTTGGCACGAAGACGTTGTTCGTACAGAAACTTTTCAGATTTCGTAGCAGATCAGTGGTGGCATTTTTGAACGTCATTTCCTGAATTCCTATGCAATTAGAGGGTTGTACACAGCGAATTTCATCATTCTAGCTGTAGCCTTTCAGTTGGTACCATTTTAATCTCTCTATGTCCATTGTATCCCTTGAAAGGACGAATTTTGAAAAACATTTTTATTTTTCGTGTCTACTCAGTCGTATGAATGTATACACCGACTTTCATGATTCTAGCTGCAGCTATTTGGTTGGTACAATTTTAATCCCTTTTTTTCATTTTACCCCCTAAAACTACGAATTTCAAAAAATTCTTTTATTTTATGTGTCTACGCAATCAGATGAATGCATTCACCGAATTTCTTTATTCTAGGTGCAACCGGTTGATTGGCACCATTTTTATCCCTCTATTCCCATTTATCCCCTTAAAAGTATGAATTTGAAAAAAATGTGCAAACCAAATATCGTGTTTCTAGCTGTTGTCGTTCGATAGGTACCATTTTTATCCCTTTTTGTCCCGTTTCGCCCCCTACAAATAAAAATCACTTTATGATGCGCTTTTATGCTGGGAGAATGCGCATTCCAAATATCAACTAAATACAAGCAGACATATTCAAAAAATATGCTGAAATACTCTAAATATTAGGGGTATTTTCAGTCCTTGTGAGGGATTTTTTTTCGCCCACTTTCAATCCCAACCGATCTGCAACCATAAGACACATTTAGGGAAAATTTGAACCTCCTATCTCATTTCGTTCGGCCGCTATCTTGCTTTCAATAGACGGACATGGCTATATCGTCTTAGAATTTTACCATGACCCAGAATATATATACTTTATGGGCTCTCTGATGAATATTTCAAGGTGTGATAAAGTGAATATACCCCCATCCTAGAGGTGGTATACAAATATTTGTACCCAATATAAGAATCCTTACTAGCCACCTAAATATGTTTTCACGTAAGTACAATATACGGCTGTAATATATGGCTTTTAGAGTAGTACAGTTTCAAATCAAGAGGGACTAGTTTCAGTTTATCTATATATGTTATGAATGTGATGTATGGAACGATGTTGGTGGAATGTAACGTGATCTGTAAAATTTGACCAAAATCGTTTAAAAAATGTGGTTTCGAGAGCGGTAAAAGTCAAATCGGAGGTAACATTTGCATGGGCCTATATTTATTGAAATATTATATTTATAATATTACGTGTTATGTAAAATTTGAAAAATATGTGGCTTATGCAGCAAAAAAGATATGTTAATGGGGGCTAAATCAAAATATGCACCGTTGTTACTCAATTTCACAGTAAATGTTTCTAGGTGAAGTATATATAATTTGAGCGAAATCCGTTAAGTTATTATTTTCAGGTGGGAAAAAGGTAAATCGGGAGAAACATTTAAATTAATAACACTGTCCGACAAGTTAAGACTTTTTCAATGGAACAGGATATCGACCCTATAATTCTGATAGGGCTTGTTGATTAGATTATTTTCCAGCTGGTCTGAGTTTCTTTTTATCTCGCGTCAAAGTTTTCATTTTTTGGCCGAAGGGAGCATATACAAAGCGAAAAAAGTGTTGTAAGTTTATGTCAGAGCGAATTCTTGTTGTCAGAATTTTATGGGGATCAGCTCCTCTAGCTCCTCTCTTTATGGGTCAATTCGACCCTTTTTTCAAGGAAATCAATAAAAGTCCTTTCCAAAAGGACATTTAAGGATTAAAATGTTCTACGAAAAAAAAATTGCCGGAAAATTTCAATGGAGGTCACCATTGACGCAAAAGTTCTAAATAATGATCTTCCCGCTGAAATAGCAAAATTACACGCCAGCTTATTCAACAAAATTACTGGGGTAAAAATTGGTCCATGTTTTTTGGGAAGATCGAACTTTTTCGACAAAAAATTGGGTTTTCGGTAGAGCACGGTAAACAAAAACAAGTAAGGAAGGTTAAAGTCGGGCGTGGCCGACTATATGATACCCTACACTTAGTCATTATACCCTATGGTGTAGGATATAACATTTGAACATTTGAACATAACATACATTTGAACCGGGTGATATACGATGCAGCTATAACTACAAATTTCATACTTCTATCTGTATTTGTAAGAAAATTTGAACACAAACTTTGAATGAGAGCTATATACAAATCTGAACCGATCTGACCCATGTTTAGCAAAGGTTTTCTAGTTGAAATATTAGACGCTTTCCCAAATTTGATGGAGTGCTAAATATGTGGTTTCTAGAGCGGAAAGAGTCAAATCTGAGGAGACATTTGTATGGCTAAATATAAATCTAAGCTATATATAAATCTGAACCGATCTATTCTACTTTTACCAGAGCTGTTTTTAGTTGAAATGTAAGTTGTTTTGCCATATTGGAAGAAAATCTGTCAAATTTTCTAGAGCGGAAAGAGTCAAATCTGGGAGACATTTGTATGAGAGCTATATATAAATCTGAACCGATCTATCCTATTTTTATCACAGATGTTCTTAGTTGAAATATAAGCTGTTTTGACAAATTTGGAGAAAATCTGTCAAAGTTTATGGTTTCTAGAGCGGAAAGAGTCAAATCGAATGAGACATTTGTATGGGAGCTATATATAAATCTGAACCGATATATCCTATTTTTACCACAGATGTTCTTAGTTGAAATATAAGCTGTTTTGACAAATTTGAAGAAAATCTGTCAAAGTTTATGGTTTCTAGAGCGGAAAGAGTCAAATCGGATGAGACATTTGTATGGGAGCTATATATAAATCTGAACCGATATATCCTATTTTTACCAGAGCTGTTTTCAGTTGAAATATACGGCGTCTTGCCAAATTGGAGGAAAATCTGTTGAAATATGTGGTTTCTACAGCGGAAAAAGTAAAATCGGGAGCAAAAATTGTATGGGAGCTATATCAAAATCTAAACCGATTTGCTTCAAATTAAATACCATAAAACTTATACCATAAAACTTATACCATAAAACTTCGTTGTGCAAAGTTTCATTTAGTTCTAACAACAATTGCGACCTGGACTTTGATTACAAGAATAGATGGACAGACGGACATCGCTAAATCGACTCAAAAAGTGATTCTAAGTCGATCGGTATAATAAACGATGGGCCTATCTCGTTTCCTTTTGGGTGTTACAAACAAATGCACAAAGACATTATACCCTGTGGTGTGGGGTATAAATACAAATTGGATATTTTTGCAAAATTCTCATTTTCGCGGGAGATATAGCTAAAATGATTTTTTTTTGCATGACAATATTGTTTTGTAATTTTCTCGCGATCTATCTAAGGGATCCGGCTGATGTTTTGCATGTGTATTAAGAATCAATGTCGCTTGTAACATATATGTAGTAAGTCGCCAAGAAAAGCTGAGATTTTTGCAAAAATCCAAAATTCGCGGTTGCAATTGCATTTATTTCTACTTTTTCTATCTGGGGTTCTGAAACACATATGTCATAATTATTCCCTATTTAGTCAGCAATCAAATGCCAAAAAATTCCTCGCATTCTCTTTATGATAAAAAGTTACGCGGGTTTTTCTAAAGACACTTTTTAACATTTTTTTAATTTAAGGCCAAAATTTATCATATTTCACTCTTATTTTAGCCGTTTTTTTCAATTTTCTAGATTTAGGTATATCGTGTTATCAATTCCACAATATTGCCGTTTATAACATGTTGCTTCCAAATTCTGGCTTAAATAAGAGTGAAAAAGGATAAATGTTGGCCGTAAAATCAAAAATTTTAAAAAGTGCCTTTAGAAAAACCCGCGTAACTTTTTCCTAGAATATTTGAATCCTTAAATGTCCCAATTGAAATGACTTTTTTTTATTTTCTCGAAGAAACGGTCAAATTGACCCATAAAGAGAGGAGCTAGATGGTTAAGATCTTCCACAAAAATGATCCCAATAAAATTCCACAATATAGTTCTGGCAATAAGAAGTCGCTCAGACATTAACTTACAACACTTTTTTCGCGTAGAATAATGCTCCCTTCGACCAAAAAATAAAAACTTTGACCCGCGATAAAAAGAAACTCAGATAAGTTTATTCTACAAAAATGATCTACTCAACAATCCCTTTCAGAAATATAGCGTCGCTACTCTGTTCCAAAAATGCTGTTGGACAGTGTAATTAAAATCGAAGAGGGCAGTAGTTCACAAAAAATTAAATTTATTATTCTTTACAATTATTGAACTTAATACAATTTTATAAATTCTTACCTACTTTGATCGATTGGTTTTGCTTGCTACAAGACAGTCAAAAAATTGCTAAACAATCGCGGTAACAGATTGTTAAATTCTAAATATAATATGCGGAACTATGTATAAAGGCTGCTACTTCCTATAATAAGTTGGAGAATCCCTGATATTTTATATTCAATTATAAGTGGAAGATATTACTTTTAATTTTAATAAATTTCAAATGTAAATATAACAAAATATAACATGGTTATAGCATAATATAGGATCGAGTTATTTATATATATTGTATAAAATTGCATATTATTTACATTTTATTATTAGCAAGTAAATAGAAATTTTATGGAAAATATGAATGCGTCTTTATTTCCGGGCCGGTATATTTGAACAAAATTATCGGTTAATCGGATATAGTTCAGTTGATTTTATCAACTATAAACCATAAGTCAAAATTTCTCTAATATTGATGATTATCCGATCCGATATCACTTCCAATTCAATGCTAGAACAGATAAATTACACATAGAAGAGTAAATTGGGGTTTTTCGAATTTTCAAAAAATTGGAAATTTATAGTTATTGAGGCTAAGTCCAAAAATGTCAACATATAATAATATTTTTTGATTTTTTTTTTTCACAACTACAGTATAAATATAAATATATGTTATATTGAGTTCAATAAGTTAAGTTATTTAGTTGACAGATGGTTATAGAATTGTTTTTATTTGAAAAAACTATGTACGGATCGCAGCCGGGTTGTTTGAGATGGTGAATAAAGCGATGTTCTTTAAGAGTAGAACATTAGAGATTCCTGGTAAAAATACATGTAATTCCTTTTATTTATTCCATTCAGAAAAATTTTAATATTGTACCTATAACTGAGCTACAAGCACAGCAATTATCAGCAGTACATAACTATAAGCCTAGGCAAATCTTAACCCGGCAACAGGTCATAAGATCTAGTGATAAATCCCGTTAGTCCCTATCACTCTGTCAGTAGCCGGTAAATAAACAAATAACAATTGAGTGTTTATAACTAACTATATACCTTTGTGAGCAGAAAATTACAACGTTTTGCATAACATAGCAAAGGTTATCAGCCTACTAATGCGGCTTCAATATCAACAGTGGTGTATATCACTTTAATGGCCCGTAGGTTCATGGGGACTAGCATTATATAAGCGGGTGCACTTCTATATAAAATCCTGATTCAATTAGAAATCAGTTGATGGGAAATCTGCAATCACAACGGTCGTGCGTACACATCTGTGAAAAGTAAAATGAAATTAGTTTTGGTTTTGTTGGCCATAATTGTCTGCGTAAGTGTTAAATAGAAATATAATTACAAAGTGATAAAAATATATGTAGAAATGAAAAAGAGAAAAAAGACTCAACAAATTATCACAAAGCAATTTTCTTTTTCTCATCCTATTAGAGGATAGCACTAAAAATATGTTTTAAATATTATTCGTACCCTATGATGTCGATATTACTATCAAATTAAAGATATAGATAAAATACTTCATCCATCTATTTGTATTAGTTTAGCATTAACAGGTATTTAATTTATTCATACCTAATTTTTAAGGGGGAAACTTTAAACGGATTTTAATTTTAAACTAATAAGATAGAAGCAGGTAATTTTAAGTATTTCAACACATTATCTCATAACTTATTTGGCACTAATAATAATTTTTTTTTGAGAATGTTATCTTTTTAAAAGGCAACAGGACAAGAAAATGAAAAACTATAAACTCCAATTAACTTTATTTTGCCTGAAGATGCAGACGTTTATCACCCGCTTCAAGTGTAATAATAACTGTAGGAAGGTGTATTCCTTATAAATTCCCTCATGATATTGATAAATTTGCTGACATTATTATGTTTTTGTTTGAGTCTCCTTCTTCCTAATACTTTAACTATCTTCAACGATTCTTAATGCAGTGGGGCAGCATCTTTATACTTGACCTTAATGTAGACAAGCCAGGGTTTGGATCATCGTCATATACATCGTCCGTAGGTGGCCAGTACGTAATGTAACGCTAGTGTCACTTGCAGATCAGCGAATCAAAGGGTATACTCCCGAAGAGGGGTCCTTTATTACTTAGAATCTCGAAACCAGCAGAAGCTTGTTTTGAATTTACAACATTTAGTCTTTTTTTGAATGTCCTTATTATCGAGTCAGCATTATAAGTTAATAGGTCTTTGTTGACATATAGTTTCAAAAATAACATTTGGACTTCATGATGAGTTTATTCACATGCCACTTTGGTTTACTCTCCAAAAAATAAATCGAGCATGTAATTCGGCTCTGAGCTCCTGAAATTACTAATCTATTTATTCACCTTCCTTCCCAACAGGCCGTTGCAGATGATGAGTGGAAACCAAAAACTGCAGATGAACTCAAAACCATTAAATCTAGCTGTATGGAGGAAGTGCATCTAACGGAGGAACAAAAGGCTCAAGTACAGAATTACGAGTACCCAAACGAAGACGGTGTCCGCAAATACATCATGTGTACAGCCATGCAGATGGGCGTGTACAGCACTGACACCGGCTATAATGTTGATCGCGTTGCCAAGCAATTCCAAATGTATAATCCACCAGGTGGTGTCCAGAAACAGACTGAGGATTGTATCGGCAATAACCCCATGGATGGCAAAGAGAACGACGCCCATACCTACGAAGTACGCAAATGTTTCATGGAAAGCGAAATTGGTCAAAAACTCAAGGCTCAACACCAAAAACAAGTATCTCAAAACGCATAAACCTCTAAATAATGATAGAAAAATAAAACCAAAATGATCTATGCATAAAGTATAAAATCTAAATATGACTCAGAATTAGCGAAATTATTTCCTTTCATCTTTGTATGTTTCCGTTAAGTGATGTGGATTTAAACGTTAATAAACATTGCGTAAACTATACATCAAAAGTATTTATGCAAACACTTTTCCCTAAGTTTCGGAGAAATTCCCAGAGGAGAAGAAGAAACAAAAAATCAACACAAAAATATTTGGATGGATGTATTTATTAATTGCTTACTAAAATTCCATTTTTTTTCGAAGGTACGTATTATCATTTTGATAGTATAAGTCCGATCAGCAATTAGGGGTAAAGGCTTTAAATTCTTTTGAATAAACCCGAACCAAAGCAATTAATAAATTCCCAAGCGCCGATCATTGTGGCCATATCATATCATCAGTAAGTAGACATACTTTAGTATAATACGACTAACAATTATCGACTCCAATAGATGACACCCCTCCAACGTAAGCACAGTGGAAATTCGAGAATTGGCTTTTCCAAATTTTCAAAAACATTGTAATTATTATAGGCCCACTTTCAATCAAGGCTCAAAATAGTACAGAATAAATAGATGTTTAAATAAGAAAACGAGAAAATCGAAAAGTACAAACATTAATAAAAAAATAAAGTTTCAATTTAAAAAAATATACAAATCCTTCTGAATATTTTTTCTGAAAAGTACTTAAAAAAAAATAATAATAAAACAGAAGAATATCCCATTTGGACCATTATTGAAGAAGTTATGAACAAAATATTGAAAAATAAGTAAGGAAAGGCTAAAGCCGGTGTTTCATGGAAGAAATTTTATGTAGTTCCAATATACAGTATTATAGTAAATTCATCTTTAGTCAAATTTAACGAATGTGGTAATTTATTCAATGACAAATACAGAATATACATCGGTAATTAGATGAGTCGTACGTACATTTGAAGGGGCCCTATAACAACAATTGGGGCTATAACAAAATGGGCCTATATAGTTGTCATTCACGGTAGGTATTCCTAGTTGAAATATATCATGATCTGCAAAATTTGATTAAGATACGATGTGAGATGTAGTTTCTAGAGCTGTAATAGAGTAGAATTGGGCCCCATTTGGGTTATACCAAAGTATGGACACATATATTTGACTTTCATACTATGTATTCTTAGTTGAAATATGATATAATCTGCAAAATTTGAAAAACTTGTAAAATATGGGTCCTACGTAATAATTCAAATGGGGCCCACTTGTAAGGGCGCCACATTAAAAAGTGGGCATTTATAGATCGCTTTCAAAGTAGATATTCTTTATTGAAATATAACATGATCTCCAAAATTTTATCAAGATCCAATGTACGATGTGGGTTCTAGAGCGATAATAGTGTAAACTGGGGGCCCATTTGTATGGGGGCTATTCCAAAATATTGACCTATATAGCTGGCTTTCAAAATACGTGTTTCTAGTATAAATGTGATCCACTTTCTCGTGAGCTGTTTCTAGTTCAAATATAACAGGATCCTGAAAATTTGGTCATGATCCCATGTAAAATGTGTATTCTAGAGCAGTAATAGTGTAAATTATAGGGATATTTGTGGAGGATATATATAAATCTGAACTGATTTTCTCCAAATTCAATACCAATTGTCCTTGGCCAAAAAAGTAACTCCTGCCAAACTTCATGACAATCGGACCACAATTGCGACCTGTAGAGTGGGAACAAGCTTAGATGGACAGCAGACGGACGCACACTGGTCCCAAATCCATTTTTTATGGCATAAAGTCGAAAAATAAACATACAGTCTTGTAATTGTAGACATATCATAAGCAAAAAATAAAAATAAAATTGGACCGATCGGACCACGCCCACTACCACCTCCCATATAAACTCAATATATAACTAACATAATTATCACCCTGTACTGGTACAGGGTGACCAAAAACAAAATTTTATGAAAGCTTAAAAGAATGAAGAGTTGTTTATTTGGACGAAATGTGTTTTTCTAAACATTATTACAAAAGCAAAATATAGCATACAAATAGTATACTTAAACTGCAATTTAAATAATTATTTCAAGAAATAAAGTAAAATGTATACATGTGTACAAAAAGGTGAATGATGTTGTATACCATTTTAAAGGTACTTTCAATACCTTTTAAATAATATATTGATGGGTATCGTACACAAAACTAATTCAGAGATATAATCATCTATGGCTAATCAAAAACTGTGCTAAAATAAAACAAGTAAGGAAAGGCTAAAGTCGGGCGGGGCCGACTCTATGATACACTCCACTTTCTATCCGAATACAATTTAATTCGGTGAAAAAGTGAAAACAGGCAGGATTTTTGTATCCTGTAAATGTATGTGTTTGACAAAAAATGTTAAATCGGAAAGGACATTTGTATGGGGGTATATTGAAACCTGGTACGCAATAGGTGAAATATAATATGTATAGTTTGGCCAAAATCGGTTAAACATTTGGGAGCAACTTTTGTATTTGGGCTATATCTAAATCTAATTATAAGCTGCTGTGCCAAATTTAAAGAAAATCGAGTACAATATGTCGTTTCTACAGCGGAAAATGTCAAATCGGGAGCGACATTTTTATCTGAACCGATCTTACCTAATTTCTGCATATGTGTTTCTATTTGGATTATAAGATGTTGTGGCAAATTTAAAGAAAATTGGGTGCAATATGTGGTTTCTATAGCGGAAAATGTCAAATCGGGAGTGAAACTCATATGGGGGCTATATCTAAATCTGAACCGATTTGCCTCAAATTAAATAGCGTTCGTTCTTGATCCAAAAAACTTACTTCTGCAAATTTTTGTTAAGATCGGACTATAATTGCGACCTGTAATTTGATTACAACAATAGATGGACAGACAGACAGACGGACAGACGGACATTGCTAAATCGACTCCGAAAGTAATTCTAAGTCGATCGGTATACTTAACAATGGGTCTATCTCGCTTCCTTTTGGGTGTTACAAACAAATGCACAAAGACATAATACTCTCGTGGAGTGTAAAACGACAATTTTTTGAGTTTGCCGAAAAATGCTGACGAGATATTAATTCCACCATAAACTACAACCCAGACGAACACTTTCACATTTACACTTTGAGTCAAGTTGAGTCATACATATAACTTTTGGTCCACGACATTTATAGATTATGTTCTCTACAAACCACAAAATTACAATACCTATGAATACTTACAAGACCACAATAATCATAAAATGTTAAATACAATTTTTCAACTACTAACTCTTGCCGTCAATTTTCATAATAGAGTCACTTTATTATTTTCTTTTTAAGTCTTGATTTTAATTAATTTGTAAAACTGCTTTATATCAAAATTAATTCCACTTTTTTTAAACCGCAAAGTTTAAGTACCATTCAGGCTTGTGGTATTGCCACCTAATTTTCTCCAGTATATTTTCTTGATTGCTTGGAGTGTTGCCATATGGAAAATATATACACATTTACCACTTTCCAATTTTAATTTTTATGAATTTCTGCCAAAAAAATGGATTTGGGACCATAGTGCGGACGGACGGACGGACAGACAGACATCGTTAAATCGATGCAGGTGATTCTAAGCCGATCCGTACACTTAAAGGTGGGTCTAGCTCAATTATATCTTGGTGTTACAAACATTTGGCACGAAACTAACTTATAATACCCTAGTACACGAAGTGGTGTAGGGTACAACAACTATTATTTAACGATTTATTAAAAAAGCTATATCCTTTTAACGAGTAATAATAATAAGGTTAAAAAATGGAGGAAATCAAAAATTTTTTTTGAACTGTCCGATTTGTCTTGGAATGCCCCTGACTTATCATACCAACTATGACGGAGACGCGGACTAAGAAAAGGTTTCACAAAATTCTTTCTTTTAGGGGGTGAAATGGTGGTGGAAAGAGACAAAAAGGGGTAAAACTGGTACCAACTAAAGTATTACAATGAAATATGATATGTAAATTCCCCTTAATATGTAGAAGCACAGTAAAATCGGAATTTTTGAAATTTTTACTTGTATAGAGTGAGCGGGACAAAAAGGGATAAAAATGATACAAACTATAGTATTACAGCTAGAATCGTGGAATTTTGTATGTAAGTTCCTCTTTTTTTACTGAACCAAAACTCAGGGAATGTCCCCTATAAATGCAGTGCATTGCGTTGGCAGAAGGAATGTCAGGTATTGGAAGGAGGAAAGTATAGTGTCTGTTGACATCTGTTTTGAATATCTGAATGTCGTAATTGGAGGGAAAGATATTTGCCGGAAAGTCGATTCCACATACGGATAGTACGGGCAAAGAACACATTTATTCTGTAATGTATAGTGCGGCCGGTTGTCCAATCGACAACAAATGGGTGAGCGTTCCTGGAGAGTCGCGTATCGCTACCGAACGCGGTATAAGAGCACGAATTTCCGAAGAACAAACACCATGAAAGTATCGACAGAATAATGACACACAACCAATATTACGACGGTGTTCAAGGGAGACAACACCATCGCCCTCCTCTGGACACGGTCAAGTAACTCCAGTGATGAAGCTGGAGCACCCGACCATATATGGGAGTGTATTCCATCTTTGGTCTGATGTAGGAAGTCTAGATATTGAGAAGATCAGAGGGTGTGAAATATTTCTTACAACGTTTTAAAAAGCCTAAACATTTGAATGCTTCTTTCTTTACATATCAAATGCATGTTGCGTCCAACGAACATCACGTTGTATTTTCATGCCAAGAACATCGAGAGTATCTGATAGTTCAATATCTATACCGTTCATTAAAATCGACGACACCGTTGGATCAGTGAATCGCTTGTGAGACAAAAAATTATTTTATTTTTTAATCGATGACACACGGCTATTATAGATTTATACTCAACTTCAAATTACTATCAACCCAATATTTACATGCGATCGCAAGCCATAAAATCTTACATCACTAAAGTATGCTTTAAATAAATTTTCCTAAATACATTCCAATACAGAGAACAACGAAGAAAGTATTGCTTCATTTTTGGCTTAGAAGGTTTTACCATTCGGTAATAAAATCGATGTTGGCGGCTATAAGCGGAATATTCTTTTTAAAATGAATACATAAGACAATTGTTTAGCAATATTTGTAATTGCTGAGGCATCGGCCGGCCTCGCGAATATAGTTTTATGCCGTAGAAAATTACCAATACTGAATAAATACACTTTTTACACTTACACACTTTTTTTAAACGCAAAAGAACAACTTAAGAGCTCCTATTTTCTACGAACTAAACGAAATTTCAATAAAATCCAATATTACAATAATAATATCCCAATAAAATAACCTCTCTTATGATGAAATTTGCAACTATTTTAGCATTTATGAAGTTTAAATACATCCGCAGCTAAAATTAACCGCGATATTGGCAAAATCTTTTAGAATATACATAATAGTAATGTTCTTTGCAAAATTCAATCAGTAAAGTTGAGATTTGGACATATGCAATTTAAGAGTTTTTGCCGCGGACAAAAAGTGATAAAAATGGTGTACAGCCCTTTAATTACTTAAACGCGGAACATAAATGGATATTTCAAAATTTGTACTTATAAGAAGGATGCGAACCGAGAAGGTACGAAATAAAGTACATGTGTTTAGGGGAGAAGCGAGGACAAATGTTATCTATTGTGATTTTTCAAAAAGTTATAAAATGGCCGGCTGTATCTAGAATCATGAGATCTAGGATAAAAAGCCACTGCGGTTATAATTTTTTGGGTAGACAATTTACGTAGGCAGATAATTAGTGTGGAAGGTACTAGGAGCTTCGTGTCGCATGGTCCCAGCTTCCACATTTCTAAAATGATTAAATATCAAGTCTTAGTGGATTCGATGCACCAGTATAGAAATTATCAAGGATAAAATATTACCTAGGATAGAGACAATTGTGTGGGAGGTACAAGAAGGGGCGTGGCTAAAGCGTAAATATTGTTATACCCTCCACCTCCAGGATGGGGGTATACTAACTTTGTCATTCCGTTTGTAACACCTTGCAATATCGACATGAGACCCTATAAAGTATATATATTCTTGATCGTCATATAATTCTAAGACAATCTAGCCATGTCCGTCCGTCCGTCAGTCTATCCGTCTGTTGAAAGCACGCTAGCATCTAAACGAAAGGAGCTAGAACGTTCAAATTTTCCATAAATGCGTCTTATAGTCGTAGGTCGGTTGGGAGTGAAACGGGGCGAAATCGGCGCAAAGGGAAAAAATTTTCCCTCACAAGGACTAAAAATACCCATAATAATCCCTAATATTTTAGCGTATTTAAGCATGTTTTTTGAATATGTCTGTTTACATTTGCTTGACATTTGGTATGCGCATTCCCCTTAAAGCAAAAAAGTGCACCATAAACTGATTCTTATTTGTAGGGTGTTAAATGGAGCAAAAAAGGGATAAAAATGGTACATATTAAACGACAACAGCTAGAAACACGAAATTCGGTGTTTACATTCCCTAATTGAGTAGATACATAATATAAAAGTATTTTTTCCAAATTCGTACTTTTAAGGGGAAAAATGGGAATAGAGGGATAAAAATGGTACCAACCAAACGGCTGTACCTAGAATAATGAAATTCGGTGTATACATTCCTCTGATTGCGTAGACAAGTAAAATACACGGATTTTTCAAAATTCGCACTTTTTGGGGTTAAAATGACAAAAGGGGATAAAAATAGTACCAATCAAATGACCGCAGCTAGAGTCATTAAATTCGGAGCATACATTCCTCTGACTGTGTAGACACGGAAAATAAACTGATTTTTCGAAATTCGTACTTTTTGGGGTTAAAATTGAAAAAGGGGATAAAAATAGTACCAACCAAATGACCGCAGCTAGAGTCATGAAATTCGGAGTATGCATTCCTTTGACTACGTAAACATGAACAAATAAGAAGGCGTTAAGTTCGGCCGGGCCGAACTTTATATACCCTCCACCATGGATTGCATTCCACAGAGGCTGTCGATTTTCGTAGAAGTGCAGTTATATTACAAGAAAATATATTTTTTTAAATATAGCCAAACCAAAATAAATACAAATATTGAAAAAATAATTTTATAAATAAATATAATATTTTTCTTATAAGTCAAGGCTGTCAATACGTTTATAATATATATATCGAAATAATACTTCAAATCAATTCAAAAAGTAAATATAAGACAGCAATCTCCAAAAAGCCATTATCTCTCAAGTGCAAGATAAACTAACTTCAGGATAAAAAAAATAAAATCAAAAAAATTTGGAAGGCTACCAGCTTACACTATATATATATATATATATCGAAATAATACTTCAAGTCAATTCAAAAAATAAATATTCTTATATTTATATTTTCAAAAAAGCTCAAATATCATAAATATTGGTAGTGGTTGCTACAGTTGGTTGTATTTCCATTCTATTTGAATACAAATTTTGCAAAATATATTATCTCATGTACATAGTGTAATATAACTTAACTTCATGATTCAACCAATTTTTGCCTTAAAAGTATCTTCTTATCTTCTTATTTTGCTTGTCTTTGCAGTTGGAGGAATATAAACACCGAATTTCATGATTCTAGCTGCGTCCAATTGACTGGTACCATTTTTATCCCCTTTTTCCAATTTTACCCCCTAAAGAGTACGACTATCTAAAATCTCCTTATTTTACGTGTCTACGCCATTAGAGGGATGTCCGCACCGAATTTCATCATTCTAGCTGTATTCGTTTAGTTGGTACTATTTTTATCCCCCGTTCCCATTGTATCCCTTGAAAGTCTGAATTTGGAAAAAACCTTTTATTTTTCTTGTCTACGCAGTCAGAGCAATGTACACTCCGAATTTCATGACTCTAGCTGCTGTCATTTGGTTGGTACTTTTTTTATAATATGAACCCCAAAAAGAACGAATTTTGAAAAATCCTTCTATTTTACGTGTCTACGCAATCAGAGGAATGTATACACCGAATTTCATTATTCTAGGTTGGTACTATTTTTGCCCCTCTATTCCCATTTTATACCTTAAAGTATGAATTTGCAAAAAATACTTTCATATTATGTGTCTACTCAATTAGAGGTATGTACACACCGAATTTCGTGTTTCTAGCTGCTGTCGTTTCGTAGGTACCATTTTTATCCCGTGCAATTCACCCCCTACGAATAAAAATCACCTGCACGTTTTTGTTATAGAAGGAATGAGCATACCCAATATCAAGTAAGTACAAGCAGACATATTAAAAACAAGTAAGAAGGCGTTAAGTTCTGCCGGGCCGAATCTTATATACCCTCCACCACGGAGTGCATTCCACAGTATTACCAGCAGATTAAAGGATGTCGACGTAGAAGTGCAGAACCATATTACGAAAATTGTGATATTTTTGTGCACATTACTATATTTGTTTACTATTTCAAACTATAATGTATACTTATGCGCACTGTTTAAAAACGACTACTATATATAAATACAATGCTGTAATTGTGAAAGTGAACATGGCTAAATATTAGGCGATTGTCAGTCGCCATTAGGGAGAAGCATTTTCAGATACAAACAAAGCGACTGCATTATTTTGATAAGAAAAGTACAAATTTTAAAGATATCCCCATTCGCCCCATTCTCCGCCCAAATGTACAAATTTCGAAAAAAAACCTTTTTGTTTCGAGTCTTCATAGTCAGACCACCGAATACACACCGAATATTAACACCGATTTTCATGATTTCAACTTCAGCGGTTTGGTAGGGCCCATTTTTATCCCTCTTTTTAATTCTATCCCTTAAAAGTACGCATTTCGAAAAATCCCTCTATTTTACGTGTATATGCAATTAGAGGGATGTACACACCGAATTTAATGATTCTAGCTGTTGTGGTATCATTGGTACCATATTTTTTCCCTTTTTGTCCCATTTCGCCCGCTAAAACTTTTATTTTGTTTGTTGTGCTTCCAAGCTACAAGAGGAATGTCCGCAACAAATTTTAACTATATGAAAATAAGAAATTTAATTAAAAAGCCAAGGCTACCAATATATGTATACTATATATATGTATATATAATGGATATTATACTTCAATTCATAAAGTAAATATAAGGGATCAATCATAAATACCCTAAATATTGGGGGAAGAGAGAGTATTTTCAACTACAGTCGTTTGGTTGGTTGTATTTCCATCCTATTTTAATTTCAAACGTATAAATTTTGAAAATACCTTATCTCTCACGTACGCAGTATAAGACAACTTCATGATTCTGCCATTTTTTTGTCGTAAAAGCAACAAAATAAAGTGCGAACTTGGAAAAAAATATTTTACGTGGCTATGCAGTCAGAGGAATGTATACACCGAATTCCACGATTCTATCAGCGTACCAACATGTACCATTTTTATCCCCATTATTTATTATATTTATGCATAAAATTATTTTTTTTTTTTTCAATATTTGTATTTGTTTTGGTTTGGCTATATTAAAAAATTTATATTTTCCTGTAATAATACTGCACTACGAAAACCGACAACCTCTGTGGAATGCAATACATGGTGGAGGGTATATAAAGTTCGGCCCGGCCGGACTTAACGCCGTTTTCACTTGTTTAGGTTTAAAGTGATTATAAAACATTTTCACATATCAAATGGCAAATGATTTTGACTACCCGTAAGGATGTTATATCGGTTTTATTGTAGCCAAAGTTTATGCCACTTTGTGTGGGCGGTACCAGAAGGGGTGTGACAATATTCCCATATTCCATGGGAATGTAAGCACTATAAAAACATTGCTAAACATAAATTTCACAGTATTCGGATCATCAGTATAGATTTTATAACAGCTTTAATTTTACGTAGTTTTGCGTGATTTGTGTGGGAGGTACTGGAAAGGGAGTGGCAAAACCCGTAATATTTAGTACACTTAAAGTGATTATAAAAACATTATCAAATACCAAAACATAGCTGATTCCGATTACACTAGTCAACAGTCAAAATGTACTCGGGATGCGATAATTTTTTCTGTGTAGATAACCTTGACATGAGCTCGAAAAACGCAATAAAAATTTTTTTTTCGTTTGGTTTTTTTTTTTATTATTTTTTTTTTAAATTTTAAAATTTTTTTTTTGGTTAATTTGTTTCGTCCGGCATAACTCGGGAACCACTAGCCCGATTTAATTGAATTAAATTCTATACAAGCAACAGTTTCCAAGTTAAAAATGAATATATAAAGGAAAAAACTTATTTTTTGCCTAAAGATTTAATTTTCTTTTTTTTTAAATCCATAAAAAATCCAAAATGAAAAAAAATGTCAAATCTTATTACTTTTACGTAAAGTCACATAACCTATGAGCAAAATGAGACAAAGATCATGAAAATCGATGCACGCGTTTCGCTTTTATTCGCAATTGAGTAAAGGTATGAATTTCAAAAATTTCAAAAATTTTTTTTTGGTTAATTTGTTTCGTCCGGCATAACTCGGGAACCACTAGCCCGATTTAATTGAATTAAATTTTAAAAAATTTAAAATTACAATTCCCTTAATCTGTTCATATATTGTTTTCCTATACAAGCAACAGTTTCCAAGTTAAAAATGAATATATAAAGGAAAAAACTTATTTTTTGCCTAAAGATTTAAATTTTTTTTTTAAATCCATAAAAAATCCAAAATGAGAAAAAATGTAAAATCTTATTACTTTTACGTAAAGTCACATAACCTATGAGCAAAATGAGACAAAGATCATGAAAATCGATGAACGCGTTTCCATTTTATTCGCAATTGAGTAAAGGTATGAATTTCAAAAATTTGCTCGACATATGCACAACTTTGTCTATGGTAAGGTTTTTTCTTTTTTTTTGATTCTCAGAATTAACAAAACGGAATAAACAAAGGGTTATTTAATTTTTATGATTGCGTAAGCAAAGTAATAAACGCTAATAAATGTGCGTGAACAATTAAAAGGAAAAAAGGAAAGGGGACTTTTTTAATTATTTGGGTTTTCCGTTGGCTACCTGTATGATTTTTTTACAGAAATGCAACCCACATTTAAGGGTGGTCATTATTCGGAAAATTTAAGACTCACGCATGGTGAAACAGGTATGTAGCCACCGTAAAAAAATATACACCCATTTATAAGTACCTGTCAGTAAAATACTAAACAATACACAGTATAAATAGGTCTTCATTGATCGATTTTACTCATTCAACAAGTGTCGACGAACGCGATAGTTAAAATGAGCAAACGTTCGCGAGGATTTGAATGCAATACCAATCCAAGTAATTTTTGTTACATGTGCGGAGAATACGTTTCTGAAAAAAACAAGCGTTGTTTTTCACCTAAATTGAGAGATTCATTTGAAGAGAGCTTCAATTTAAAGGTCTCAAACATAGATGAGCGGTGGACACCAAGTGCTCTATGTCCAAGGTGCTACGTACAGCTAGCTGACTCAAGGTAAGTGTAGATTACGAAATTCAAGAACATATATAACTTATTATTGAAATTCTTTCAGACGACAGCCGAGAATCATCATGCCAATGCTTTGGAGAGCTCCGCTTTGCCATGTAACAGATTGCTACTTCTGTCTTAGCAAAAAAACAGGCGTGGGAAAAAATATACGATGGACTTACGCTGCTGTTTCAACAGTGAATTTTCCAGTGCCATTTTCCGAAGAACCAGTGGACCCGCAACCGTCCGTTTCAAGATGGGCATCTAATAATGAGGCGATACATCCAACATCAGATCCGGAGACAGTAGAAACCACATCAGAATGCGAGTCAACATATACATTGCATGGAGGTCAACGCTTATGTTCCCAAGCAGAACTGAACGATTGGGTTAGAGAATTGAAACTCTCCAAGGAAGATGCAGAGTTGCATGCATCGCGCATGCAACAGTTCGGTTTCTTGGCTCCTGGTGTGGTGACAACAATCTACAGGAAGCGTCATGAACCATACGCAAGGTACTACACAAAAAATGACAACATCTGTTTTTGTAAGGACATTCCCGGATTATTTGGTGAACTCGGGTACTCTTAAAAAACTTCGTGAAAGCTATCAAAAAAGATGGCGAAGCGTTCGCCTATTTAAAAACCATTTTTCCTCACCTTTCATCGGCAGAGATTAAGGAAGGCGTTTTCGACGGTCCGCAAATTAAAAAGTTGTTGCAAGACCAACAGTTTGAGCACATTTTATCACCAAATGAAGCTGCAGCTTGGAACTCATTTCGGCAAATTGTTTCCGGATTTCTTGGAAACAACAAAAGCTCAAATTACAGAGAGATCGTCGAACAACTACTCCAAAATTATAAAAAAATTAGAGCAAATATGTCGCTTAAGATACATTTTCTACACTCGCACTTGGACTTCTTTCCGGACAACCTGGGCGATGTGAGTGACGAGCATGGCGCACATGTAACAAAAATTACTTGGATTGGTATTGCATTCAAATCCTCGCGAACGTTTGCTCATTTTTACTATCGCGTTCGTCGACACTTGTTGAATGAGTAAAATCGATCAATGAAGACCTATTTATACTGTGTATTGTTTAGTATTTTACTGACAGGTACTAATAAATGGGTGTATATTTTTTTACGGTGGCTACATACCTGTTTCACCATGTGTGAGTCTTAAATTTTCCGAATAATGACCACCCTTAAATGTGGGTTGCATTTCTGTAAAAAAATCATACAGGTAGCCAACGGAAAACCCAAATAATTAAAAAAGTCCCCTTTCCTTTTTTCCTTTTAATTGTTCACGCACATTTATTAGCGTTTATTACTTTGCTTACGCAATCATAAAAATTAAATAACCCTTTGTTTATTCCGTTTTGTTAATTCTGAGAATCAAAAAAAAAAGAACAAGTAAGAAGGCGTTAAGTTCGGCCGGGCCGAATCTTATATACCCTCCACCACGGAGTGCATTCCACAGTATTACCAGCAGATTAAAGGATGTCGACTTTTAAAGATATCCCCATTCACCCCATTCTCCACCCAAATGTACAAATTTCGAAAAAACCCTTTTTCAAGTCTTCATAGTCAGAATGTATTTCATGATTTCAACTTCAGCGGTTTGGTAGGTCCCATTTTTATCCCTCTTTTTAATTATATCCCTTAAAATTACAAATTTCGAAAAAGCCCTCTATTTTACGTGTCTATGCAATTAGAGGGATGTACACACCGAATTTCATAATTCTAGCTGTTGTCATTTGGTAGGTACTATTTTTATCCCCTTTTTCCATTTGAACCCCAAAAAGTACGAATTTTGGAAAGTTCTTTTATTTTACGTGTCTACGCAATCAGAGGAATGTATATATCGAATTTCACTATTCTAGGTGCAGCCGTTATGTTGGTACTATTTTTATCCCTTTTGCCCCATTTAACCCCTTTAAAGTACGAATTTAGACGAAATACTTTTATATTATTTATCTAGTCTATTAGAGGAATGTACACGCCAAATTTCGTGTTTCTATCTGTTGTCGTTTGAAAGGTACCATTTTTATCCCTTTTTGTCCCACTTTGTGCCATTTCGCCCCCTACAAATAAAAATCACTTTTTATGCTATAAAGGGATGGCGCATTGCGAATATCAAGTAAATACAAGCTAATATGTTCAAAAAACATGCTGAAATACACAAAATATTAGGGGTATTTTCAGTCCTTGTGAGGGAAAAATTTTTCCCTCTGGGCCGATTTCGTCCACTTTCAATCCCAACCGATCTACAACCATAAGACACATTTAGGAAAAATTTGAACCTCCTAGCTCATTTCGTTCGGCCGCTATCGTGCTTTCAACAGACAGACGGACAGACGGACAGACGGACATGGCTATATCGTCTTAGAATTTTACCACGACCCAGAATATATATACTTTATGGGGTCTCCGATGAATATTTCGAGGTGTTACAAACGGAATGACAAAGTGAATATACCCCCATCCTGGAGGTGGAGGGTATAAAAAACCTTACCATAGACAAAGTTGTGCATATGTCGAGCAAATTTTTGAAATTCATACCTTTACTCAATTGCGAATAAAAGCGAAACGCGTGCATCGATTTTCATGATCTTTGTCTCATTTTGCTCATAGGTTATGTGACTTTACGTAAAAGTAATAAGATTTGACATTTTTTTTCATTTTGGATTTTTATGGATTAAAAAAAAAAAAAATTAAATCTTTAGGCAAAAAATAAGTTTTTTCCTTTATATATTCATTTTTAACTTGGAAACTGTTGCTTGTATAGGAAAACAATATATGAACAGATTAAGGGAATTGTAATTTTAAATTTTTTAAAATTTAATTCAATTAAATCGGGCTAGTGGTTCTCGAGTTATGCCGGACGAAACAAATTAACCAAAAAAAAATTTTTTAAATTTAAAAAAAAAAATAATAAAAAAAAAAACCAAACGAAAAAAAATTTTTTATTGCGTTTTTCGAGCTCATGTCAAGGTTATCTACACAGAAAAAATTATCGCATCCGGAGTACATGAAATTTTTTTCAATTTGTTGACTAGTGTTATCCGTGTGGAAGTTATATGGGTTTAAATTTAACATTGCAATACGGGCTATTTGTGTGGGGGGTACCAGAACTTAAACTTAGTTTGGGAAAAATATTAAGATGTGCAAAGTTTGAGTCGATTCCTTAACTCCTTTCGAGAGTTATCGTGTACACCAGCCAGACGGACGGACGGACGGACGGACATGGCTCAAACACCTTAAAAATCGTGAAACGGATTTGGTCCAAACATCTCATATCACTCCTTCAATGCGTTACACTTTTTTTTCTGTCCCAAATGATATATACCGGGTATATTATACCCTCCTACTCTGTAGAGTGAGGGTATAATAAATGGCTTATTCGTGTGCGAAGCAGCGGGTACTGCTAGTCATTCAAAAATTGTTTTTTTGTTGATTATAAAATAATCATAATTTTAATAAAATAACTTTTTTATATTTTGGGTATAAGTGGTGATTTTTTATAAAAATGTTGGGGGCAAGGAAAAAATATATCTAACAAGCTTACATAGGCGTATTATTTACATGTCACTAATACGCTACTGGTCCCATGCAACCTTCATGTAAAAAGCATACAATTCCAAAAACGGAGAAAATAAATAAATAAAAAAATATTTGTTTAAGAAAAATTACATTTCATTTCTTGCTCCTTGAAATATTTTCAGTACCGCTCTTTCCTCGTACCCAACTGTCACTATATCAGAAGCTGGTAAATAAGAAACTAATCGAGTGCCTACATAACTACAAAAATATAAGCAGATAATTGCAGCTACATATGCACATTACAAAGGTTCAAATCTCAGTGTTATCAGTTGCTGATTAAACACACCACGTACACTACATGTCTAAGCTTGATTGAGGGTCTGCTGTAACTCGCTTTATGTGAGCATTCGCTTGTATGCATATATATATAATCTCGATCCAAACAAGAGATCAGTTCATTGGGAATATTTCAGCACAACGGTTATACATAATTAGAGAGATAGAGTAAAAGAAGGACGTCGACAAAATGAAATTATTTTTGGTTTTGTTGGCCATAATTGCCTGTGTAAGTGCAGAACAGAAACACATCTTCTACTTATATAGAAGTGAAAAAGATCACTGTACTTGAGCTGAATAAAATACATAATGTGTAGCATGTAGTAGGGTGGATCTGGCAAAGATCAAGATTTAAACTCACTGCTTTAAATAAAGTAATGGCGAACATTTAAGTAAAAAATCCCAGACTTTGCAGCATATTTTCCGCACTTTGGGAATTTGGGTATTTAGCTGGAAACAAAAACAAGCAATTTGTTAGCCATTATTCCCGGAGACATTTTTTCTAAATAACTCCAAATTAATTTTTTTTATTCACCTTCTGAACAGGCCGCTGCCGATGAGGAGTGGAAACCTAAAACCGCCGATGAAATCAAAACCATTAAATCTACTTGTTTGGAGGAAACACATCTCACGGAAGAACAGAAGGGTCATGTAAATAATTTCGAGTACCACAAGGAAGAGAATGTCCGCAAATACATCATGTGTACCGTCATGCACATGGGTGTGTTTAGCGCTGACACGGGCTATCATGCTGATCGCGTTGCGAAACAATTCAAGATGTATGCTCCCGAAGGAGATATCCAAAAACAGGCTGAGGATTGTATTAGCAATAACCCCAAGGGCGATAAAGAGAACGATGTCCATGCCTACGAGGTGCGTCAGTGTTTCATGGAAAGCGAAGTTGGTCAAAAGCTCAGGGCTCAACGTCAACAACAATAAATATCTCAACAAGCTTAAACCATCAAGAATTAAAAAATAATTACAGAAAAATAAACAAAAAAGCAGTATATTTTTTCGTTTGTTTTATTTTGGTTTGGAATCAATATTTGATTTGAATTGAGAAATTATCCTGTCTCAAGACAAATTTGCATCTTTGTTTAATAGAATGCAAATTTATTTACACTACCACTATCATGATTTCCGGACCATACGAAGCCACTTGAAAAATTTCGTAATTTTTCTGGCACATGTATTCATTTGCACTGTAACGACAGGATTTTCCACTGGAAACGTTGAGTTAGGCGGCGGCTGTATTTCAGGTCGATGACAGCGTTTACATAAGCGGCGACCGTAGTCCAGGTTAGAGATGGGCGCTACTCACGTGAATTGCGTGAATCACGTGATTCACGCGTGATCGTGATCAAAATTTATTTTACTCACGTGAGCGTGCGTGAACGTGAGGAACGAAAAAATGTTCGTGCGTGAATGTGCGTGATTATAATTTCTGCCTGAATCACGTGATTTTTTCGTGAGTTGCGCATATTTCTTAATTCATTTATTTCCATTATATTTTTTTTTAAACTGTGACATTTTCCATTCAAAGTAAAAGTCGTATATATGATACATATTTATTTCAAAAACAGAGTGCTTCGTATAATTTTTCTATTATTTAAGTAAGCATTCCCTGCGCCAACACTAGGCACTGCATTTATATGGAAAACCCCCTTAGTGTTAGTTCAATTTAAAAATCACATAATATCGTGGTATATACTTTGTTTTCCACTTGGATTTTATGTCTGTATCCGATATTTAATTTATTTTGCGTTAAACTATATGATGTAGTATAATTTTAAAAATACGAATTTAAAACAAACCTCGCAAACGTAAACTGATTTAAATAATAAATTTTCGGAATTACGCGGCAATGCTCATTTCGATTTAGAATATGAATACTATTTTCTGTTGAAATTTGTTCATGATTTTTCACGTGATTCACGCGTGATCGTGAGCAAATCGTGCGCGATTCAATTATTTTCCTTCGTGAGCGTGCGTGAACGTGAGCCAATAATGACTCACGCGCCCATCTCTAGTCCAGGTTGACGGCAACGTTTACATAAAGTATGCAATGACAAATACACGCGTTGCAATCAGTCAATAAGTTTATAGGAATGATGTGACAGGATATTTGGAATGATTTATTAATTTAAAAACCATAAAGCTATTATCCCTCAATTTATTGCAAATGCTGAACTGATATATTAAGCCTTAGTTACTTATTAAATTATACGAGCTGGTTACAATCGATTAAATGATACGAAAAGTTTTATATGAAATTTCGAAATTGTAAAAAATAAAAATGTGCATATGGGCTTTGGACGTAGTACTGCCAATTTTAATTGGCATTTTACTCATTACCCTCCCCAGACATTGGAACAAAAGTTTCTTCTGGACGTTATTGGGTTAGACAAAAACTTTTTTTGACCTAACAATTGATATTCTATATTTATACTAGCTGAACCCCCGCCCGCTTCGCCAGGCAGAAAAACAGATGGAAATTAAAATCAGGTTTCATATTGTTTTTTTCTTGTGATCGGTAATATATGTACCACTATACGTGTCATAGAACTGACAATATTCGATAATAGGTTTTAACTGCGTCTGTGAGGTACCACGCCCACTATCCCAATACCGCCCATTTTTGACACAACTACGCAGGTTTATGCTAGATGTACTCACACAAAACTTCAGTATTGTGTGAGTTATAAATTAATAACTGTTATAAAACTGAATATATTCAATAATAGGTTTTAACTTTGTACGGGAGGTACCACGCCCACTTTTCCAATACCGCCAATTTTTGGCACAACTACGCATATTGATTCTAGATGCACTCACACAAAATTTCAGTATTGTATCTGTCATACAACTGAATATATTCGAAAATGGGATATAACTTTGTATTTGAGGTGCCACGCCCATTTTTGGCACAACTACCCACATTGATGCTAAATGCACTTACACAAAATTGCAACACTCTAAGTGTCATAGAACAGACAACATTCAATAATAGGTTTTAACTTCATACGGAGGTGCCACGCCCACTTTTGCAATACCGCCCATAATTAAAAAAAAAACGAATAAATCCCCAATTTGTGTGGGAAGTGCCACGCCCACTGAAAATATCAAAAATTTATATAGCCTATTTTCACCACCGGTTCAGCATGAACATACTGTGGAAATTTCAAGAAGATCGGTCCAGTAGTTTAGGCTGCTATAAACAACAAACAAACCCACAAACTTACAAACACGGATTCATTTTTATATATAAAGATTAGTATCTGCCGACAAAAGTTTTGCAACTTGAGGTTATTGGCCAATGTATTATACATAAAAAGCAGAAATGTTCTGATATAGCCCGCATGCAGACGTTCATTCCGATGCGTTTATGTTCCCTTTTTATCCCTTTTGCCTCGCTCACCCCTTATAAGTACAAATTTCGAAAAAATCCATTTAGATTGCGCTTCTATGTTGTTAGAGAAATTTACACACCAGCAAAACTTAAATGGTATAATTTTTATCCCTTTTTGTCCCGCGCAAACTTTAAAAGCAATTTACACAGCAATACTTAAATGGTACCATTTTTATCCCGCGCAAACTTTAAAATCACAAATTTCGAAAAATTCAAGCTTACAGTGCTTCTACGTGGTCATAGGAATTTGCATACCAATTTTCACTAATATAGCTGCAATACTTAAATTTATACAATTTTACTGCTGTTTAGTCAGGACGAAGGTTCGATGGGAACTACCCTGAAAATTGCATGACCCCGGTTCAGCGGTTTGGTCTGGGCGTTGGTCAATGATAAGTCAGTAACGCAATTCTTATATATATATAGATAAGAATAGAATATATAGATAGAATAGATGTGGTTTAAAATAAGAATTACCAAATTTATCTTAATTGCGGTGTATTTCATTTTCAAAGACGAACTTTAGCTAGGCTTAAAGATTTTCTCCTCTGGGATATATCCAAAGTCGATTACACAGAGTAAAGGCCTACGTTGACGGCCTTCGGCCAGTCTTAACAAATGTTTTCCTTTGAGTTATGTTCAAAGTTGGATATGCAAGGTAAAAGTTATGTGGGGGTTCTTTCATTTTCCTTGGAGCTTCTTTCATTGAGTTATATTTCATTTTTTACTTTGGAGTTTACTTCATTATAATATAACATCCAAATCTTTGGGTTTCTTTCATTTATATTATGATTTATTTAATTTTTCTTTTGGATGTTATTTCATTTGATTTTGGGGCTTATTTCATTTGAGATTATTTCTTCTTATAATGGGGGTTCATTGGGGTTATTTTAGTAATATTTTATTTTATTATTTAGTAATATTTACTTATTTAAAGGTCATAGAAAAAAGTGCATTTACAAAAATTTAATAGTAAATTTACTTAAAAAATTGGAAAAATCCATTTAAGAAATTTTAACTAAAAATGTTTTTCCTTAGATTATTAATTAAATCTATGGCAAGATTGTGATTTATAAACTTATAAAAAATCACTTGAATGTGCTAAGAAAATAATTGAGTAGTAATCTTAGAAGCAATTCTCGATCGTTTGCCTATATTAATTTCGTAAATACTTCAAATAGTCCAAACAGTCACTTCGAAAGCGCGTATGTACCCCTCGCAGCAATCATGGAGTAACAGCTCAACTCAGTATGGATTTATGGTATCATAAAACTTTTGAGAAATATTTCATCCACCTCTAGGATAGGGGTATACTAACTTTGTCATTCCGTTTGCAACACCTTGAAATATCGACCTGAGACCCTATCCCTATTAATATTATAAAACCTTAGTGTAAGTCTGTCTGTTTGTTTGTTCCGCAATCATGTGTAAACGGCTGAACCGATGTTGTTGAAATTTTCAGTACAGATAGATGCAGGTCTGGAAGAAACTATAGGCTATAGAATTTTTAAAAATTTGCTCTGAGGGCGGAGTGGGCATGGCAATAGTGTTTTTGAGAGCTAGAAAATTGGTACATATATACATATTACTGACCACGAGAATGATAAATATGATGCCGAAATTTGGATTTTCATTTTGTGGGCGGAGTGGGCGTGGCAAAATGTTTTTTGAGCTAGAAGGCTGCAAATCGGAACGTATATATTACTGACCATGAGAATGATAAATATGATGCCGAATATTGTATTTTCGTTTCGTGGGAGGTGGGAACATGGCAAAAGTGTTTTTTGAGCTAAAAGGCTGAAAATTGGTGCGTATATATTACTGACCACGAGAATGATAAATGTGATGCCGAAATTTGGATTTTCGTTTCGTGGGAGGTGGGGACGTGGCAAAAGTGTTTTTTGAGCTAAAAGGCTGAAAATTGGAGCTTACATATTACTGATTATGAGAAAGGTAAATATGATGCCGGATTTTGAGTTTTTGTTTCGTGGGCGTGGCAAGTATTTTTTTCAGCTGGAAGGCTGAAAATTGGAACGTTTATGTTACTGACCACGATAAAAATTAATAAGAAACCTGATTTTAATAGTACCATTTGTTTTTTGTCTGGCGAAGCGGGCGGGGTTCAGCTAGTAAATACATATATTCTTGATCGTCATGAAATTCTAAGACGATCTAGCCATGTCCGTCTGACTGTTGAAAGCACGATAGCATCTAAACATCCAAATTTTCCATAAATTCGATCGGTTGAAATTGAAATTTTGCGAAATCGGTCCAGAGGGAAAATTTTTTCCCTCAGAAGGTCTGAAAATACCCATAATAAACCCTAATATTTAAGAATATTAAGCATGTTTTTCAACATGTCTGCTTGTATTTACTTGATATTGGGTATGCGCATTCCCCCAAATGTGCAACATAAAGTGATTCTTATTCGTAGGGGGAGAAATGGGGCAAAAAGGGATACAAATGGTTACTGTCAAACGACAACAGCTAGTAATGCGAAATTCGGTGTGTACATTCCTCTAATAGAGTAGATACATAATATAAAAATTTCCAAATTCGTACTTTTAAGGATTAAAATGGAAATAGAGGGATACAAATGGTACCAAGCTAACGGATGCACCCAGAATAATGCAACTCTGTGTATACATTCCTCTGATGGAATAGACTCGTAAAATAAAGGGATTTTTCGAAATTCGTACTTTTTGGGGTTAATATGAAAAAGGGGATATAAATAGTACCAGCCGCAGTAAAATAAAGGGATTTTTCGAAATTCGTACTTTCTGGGGTTAATATGAAAAAGGGGATATAAATAGTACCAGCCGCAACTAAAGTCATGAAATTCGGAGTATACATTCCTCTGACTTCGTAGACACGAAAAATAAAAGATTTTTTCCGAATACGTACTTTCAAGGGATACAATGGTTACAGAGAGATAAAAATAGTACCAAGCAAACGGCTACAGCGAGAATGATGAAATTCGGTGTGTACGTCCCACTAATTACGTAGACACGTACATAAAATAAATAGATTTTAGAAGGTCATACTCTTAAGCGAGTAAAATAGGAAGAACTTTTGGAATTAAAATACAACCAACTGTAGCACCCAATATCTACCAATATTTATGGTATTTAAGCTTTTGACTTGAAGTATTATTTATATATATATAGAGTGAAAACGTATTGGTATCCTTGTCTTATAATAGTGATTTAAAATAATAAAAATATTAAATTTATTTATAAAATTGTTGTTTCAATATTTGTTTTGGTTTGACTATATTAAAAAAATTATATTTTCCTGTAATATTACTGCACTTTTACGGAAATCGACAACCTATGTTGCATACAATCCATGGTGGAGGGTATATAAAGTTCGGCCGGCCGAACTTATGAGGTAAAATCATTTGTTTTAATTATTATTAGTTAAATTAAACTTTTTTTAAATTCACTTTTTCACAGTTTAAGGGTGTTTTTACGTGTTTTAATGAAATTTTCCTCAGTTCGAGTAAATATTTAATTAGTTTCAAATTTAGTACAAATGAACTCGTACTGGGTAACTTTTCCTTAGGTTTATATAAATTGAACTTATTCTAAGGTCACGTTTCCTGTCCTTCAAGTAAATATTTCCTTACTTTAAACAAAAATGTTCCTCAAGTTTAGTAAATATTTACTTGGTTTGGGGAATATTAAACTAGAAGCAAGCACAAAACATGTGCTACTTCCAAGGAAATATTTGAACCTGTTATGAGGAAATATTGTTTTACCGCTATACGAAGTACTATCTTCCTAAAGCTTAGTCCATTTTTGACTTTCATTTCATTTATTAAGTCTATGGATATAAATCCTTACAGACCAGCAATGTTTTACATTATTTATATTAAAACAAGTAAGGAAAGGCTAAAGTTGGGCGGGGCCGACTATATAATACCCTACACCACTTCCTGCGTATGTACCTCGCTTTGATTACTAAACCCAGGTATTTCATTGGAGCAATTTTATGTAGATCATATAAATTATACAGTTACTATAAATTCATCTTTAGTCATATTTAACGAATATGGTTAATAATATGGTAAATGATCTAATTATCCGACAGACAAATACAAATTATACAGTAGTAATAGGATGAATCGGACCGACATTTCAAAAGGGGGCCTAAAACAACATTTTGGGGCTGGTCCAAAACATGGGCCTATATATTTCTCATTCACGGTAGGTATTCATAGTTGAAAAATATAATGATCTGCAAAATTGAAGATACGATGTAAGATGTAGTTTCTAGAGCTGTAATAGATCACAATGGGGCCCCATTTGGGTTATACCAAAGTATGGACATATGGGCATCTCCCAAACAAGTAAGGAAAGGCTAAAGACGGACGGACTTTCTACCTCATTACAATTCAATTCGGTAAAAAAGTGAAATTGGGAAGGATTTTTGCATCCTGTAAATGTATGTGTTTGACGAAAAATTTTAAATCGGAAAGGACATTTGTATGGAATTATATTGTAACCTGGAACGATGTGACCCGCTTTCACCATGTATGTTTATTGGTGAAATATAATATGTAAAGATTGGCCAAAATTGGATAAACATTCGGGAGCAACATTTGTATGAGGGCTATATCTAAATCTGAACCGATCTTACCCACTTTCACAATAGGTGTTTCTAGTTCGATTATAAAATGCTGTGCCAATTTTAAAGAAAATCAGGTACAATATTTGGTTTCTAAAGCGGAAAAAGAGAAATAGGGAGCGACATTTGTATAGGGGCTATATCTAAATCTGAACCGATCTTACCCAAATTCTGCATACGTGTTTCTAGTTGGATTATAAGATGTTGTACCAAATTTAAAGAAAAAACAAGTAAAAACGGCGTTAAGTTCGGCCGGGCTGAACCTTATATACCCTCCACCATGGATTGTATTCCACAGAGGTTGTCGGTTTTCGTTGAAGTGCAGCAATATTATAGGAAAATATAAATTTTGTAATATAGCTAAACTAAAACAAATACAAATATTGAAAAAATAATTATATAAATAAATATAATATTTTAATTATATCAAACCATTATCTATTTCAAATCAAAAAATAAATATTCTTAAATTATATTTTCAAAAAGCTTAAATGCAATAAATATTGGAAGATAGTGGGTGCTACAGTTGGTTGTACTTCCATTCTATTTTAATTCCAAAAGTACAAATTTTGAAAATCCATTATCAGACGTACATGTGCAAAATAACCTAACTTCATAATTCAACCAATTTTTGCCGTAAAAGAAAAAATACGAAAAAACTTTTTATTTTGCGTGTCTATGCAGTCAGTGAAATGTATACACCGAATTCCATGATTCCAGCTGCGAGCATTTGGTTGGTACCATTTTTACCCCCTTGACATTTCTACGCAATTATAATTTCATCACTCTCTAGCTGCGATCATTTGATTGGTACTATTTTTATCCCATTTTTCTTTTTAACCCCAAAAAGTACGAATTTCGAAAAATCTGTTTATTTTAAGTGTCTATGCAATCAGAGGAATGTATACACCGAATTCCATTATTCCAGGTGTAGCCGTTTGGTTGGTGACATTTTTATCCCTCCGTACCCATTGTATCCCTTGAAAGTACGAATTTGGAAAAAAAACTTTTATTTTTCATGTCTACGTAGTCAAAGGAATGTATACTCCGAATTTCATGACTCTAGCTGCGGTCATTTGGTTGGTACTTTTTTTATCCCTTTTTTCTATTTTGACCCCAAAAAGTACGAATTTCGAAAAATCAGTTTATTTTCCGTGTCTACACAGTCAGAGGAATGTATACTCCGAATTTCATGACTCTAGCTTCGGGCATTTGATTGGTACTATTTTTATCCCCTTTTTTCAGTTTAACCCCAAAAACTACGAATTTTAAAAAATCCGTGTATTTTACTTGTCTATGCAATCAGAGGAATGTATACACCAAATTTCATTATTCTAGGTACATCCGTTTGGTTGGTACTATTTTTATCCCTCTATTCCCATTTTACCCCTTAAAAGTACGAATTTGGAAAAAAATCTTTTATATTATGTATCTACTCAATTAGAGGAATGTACACACCGAATTTCGTGTTTCTAGCTGTTGTCGTTTAATATGTACCATTTTTATCCCTTTTTTGCCCCATTTTACCCCCTACAAATAAGAATCACTTTATGGTGCACGTTTTTGCTATAAGAGGAGTGCGCATACCAAATATGAAGCAAATATAAACAGACATATTCAAAAAACATGCTTAAATACGCTAAAATATTAGGGATTATTATGGGTATTTTTAGTCCTTGTGAGGGAAAAAATTTTCCCTTTGGGCCGATTTCGCCCCATTTCAATCCCAACCGATCTACGACTATAAGACGCATTAATGGAAAATTTGAACGTTCTAGCTCCTTTCGTTTAGATGCTAGCGTGCTTTCAACAGACGGACAGACGGACGGACGGACATGGCTAGATCGTCTTAGAATTTTATGACGATCAAGAATATATATACTTTATAGGGTCTCAGGTCGATATTTCAAGGTGTTACAAACGGAATGACAAAGTTAGTATACCCCCATCCTGGAGGTGGAGGGTATAATATGTGGTTTCTAAAGCGGAAAAAGTGAAAACGGGAGCGACATTTGTATGGGGGCTATATCTAAATCTGAACCGATCTTACCCAAATTCTGCATAGGTATTTCTAGTTGGATTATAAGACGTTGTACCAAATTTAAAGAAAATCGGGTAAAATATGTGGTTTCTAAAGCCGAAAATGTCAAATCGGGAGCGACATTTGTATGGGGGCTATATCTAAATGTGTTTCTAGTTAGATTGTAAGATGTTGTGCCAAATTTAAAGAAAATCGGGTACAAGATGTGGATTTTAGAGCGGAAAAACTCAAATCGGGAGCGACATTTGTATGGGGGCTATATTTAGATCTGAACCGATTTCCTCCAAATTCAATACCGATGGTCCTTGGCCACAAAAAATAACTTCTGCCAAGTTTCATGACAATCGGACAACAATTGCGACCTGTAGAGTGCGAACAAGCTTAGACTAAGGTGGTGATTCTAAGCCGATCGGTATACTTAAAGGTGGGTCTAACTCGATTATTTCTTGGTGTTACAAACATTTGGCGCGAAACTAACTTATAATACCCTAGTCCACGAGGTGGTGTAGGGTATAATTAGTATAACAATAATATATATAATTAATTATATTATTTAACAATTTTTTAAACATACGACTAGAAATAGAAAAATCTACAAACTCACATATAGTGTTATAAAGTTTCATCGATTTAATCAAGAGTTCATTAGAAGCAATTTCTCAAAGATCGGGCCGACGCACTAAACTGGATGAGTGATAGCAACTCTGGACAATCCACAGAAGCATTAATAACACCATGTAAAAACACCAATGAAGCTATATCTATTTTCGTACAATGGAAATGGTGCAGAAAAGTTTAAAGAGTTTAAAGCAAACTTCATAAACGTCTTTTGAACCTTCTCAACACGATTAATATGTACTGATGCACTTGGGCACCAAATGAAAGAAGCATATTCAATTTTTGATCGAACAAAAGAGCAATATAAAACCTTTTTCACATATGGGTCTGAGAATTCAACAGTGTTTCTACGTATGAAATACATAACTGAATAAGCCTTAGGGATAATATAATTTAGATGACTGAGGAAAGTTAGCTTATAGTCAAACAAAACACCTAAATCAAGCTTTTCAAACACAACATCCAAATTATGACTTGAAATATTGTATTGTGAAATTATTGAATTAGGGCATCTGTGGAAAATAATTTGTAAACACTTCGAACGGTTGATTGCTAGACCATTATACGTATACCAACGGGAAAATCTATCAATATCATCCTGCAATAATTTAATGTCACTAAAAGATCGAATAGCTCTGAAAATCTTTAGATCATCAGCATACATGAGATGCCTAGAATTCAAAAAACAGCAATCAATATCATTAACAAAAATATTGAACAACAACGGACCCAATACACTACCTTGAGGGATACCTGAAATTGGAATATAATTATCTGAATAGAAACCATCTAAAAATACCGAACAGTGTCTATTTATTAAATATGTTCGGAACCAATCAATAATTTCAGAACGAAAGACAATTCTCATTAATTTATACAATAATACATTATAAGGAACTCTGTCAAAAGAAGAGAAATCAGAATAAATAGTGTCCACTTGAACACCACTCTCAAAATTCGAAATGCAGTATTTTGTAAAAACTGCTAAATTGCTAGTTGTAGACCTTCGATGAAAGAATCCATGTTGAGAAGGACTAATATAGCTCTGAAATCTAAAAGACAATTTATCACAAATTATGTGTTCGAAAAGTTTGGCAATATTTGAACGTCATAGAATCACTTTCTGAGTCGATTTAGCAATGTCCGTCTGTCCATCTATTGTTGTAATCAAATTACAGGTCGCAATTATAGTCCGATCTTAACAAAAATTGGCACAAATAAGTTTTGTGGATCCAGGACGAACGCTATTTAATTTGAGGCAACTCGGTTCAGATTTAGATATAGCCCCCATACAAATCTAGCTCCCGATTTGACATTTTCCGGTCTAGAAACCCCATATTGTACTCGATTATCTTTAAATTTGGCACAACATCTTATAATCCAACTAGAAACACATATGCAGAAATTAGGTAAGATCGGTTCAGATTTAGATATAGCCCCCATACAAATGTCGCTCCCGATTTGACATTTCCGCTCTAGAAACGACTTTCTTTAAATTTGACACAACATCTTATAATCCAACTAGAAACACATATGCAGAAATTCGGAAAGATCGGTTCAGATTTAGATATAGCCCCCATACTAATGTCGCTCCCGATACTTTTGCCGCTTTAGAAACCACATATTGTACTCGATTTTCTTTACATGTGGCACAACATATTATAATCGAACTAAAAGCACCTGTGCAGAAATTGGGTAAGATCGGTTCAGATTTAGATATTGCCCCCATACAAATGTCGCTCCCGATTTGACTTTGCCGCTTTAGAGACCACATATGGTAATTGATTTTCTTTAAATTTGGCACAACAGCTTATAATCCAAGTACAAAAACCTATGGTGAAAGTGGGTAAGATCGGTTCAGATTTAGATATAGCCCAAATACTAATGGTGTTCCCAAATGTTTAACCGATTTTGGCCAAACTATACATATTATATTTCACTTATTTCGTTCCAGATTTCAATATACCCGCATACATATGTTCTTTCCGATTTAACATTTTTTGTTAAACACATACATTTACAGGATACAAAAATCCTTCCCGTTTTCGCTTTTTCGCCGAATTAAATTAAAATTAAATTGTATACGGATAGAAAGTGGAGTGTATCATAGAGTCGGCCCCGTCCGACTTTAGCCTTTCCTTACTTGTTTTTGTATGAAATTGACAGTTTAGAAATTCCGGAATAAATATCTTCATCAAAAACGCGCAGGTTGGAATTATCTACAAATGCAGTAACATAGATTAATCAATATGAGGAGACACATCACAAAAAGTAGACTGAAAATAGTCTTTAAAAAGATTGGCTGATTCCAACAGAGAATTGGAAATCCTCTGTTCAAAGAACATAGATGAAGTAATAGAAGTAATAGAAGAACAATTTTTCTTCGATTTAATAAAATGTCATAACCTTTTAGGATCAGACTTCATACTATCGCTATAACCGATAATGTATTGATTATATAAGAATTTATTGAGAAAATTAAATTCTCTCATATAATGAAAATACAATATTTTATCATTGACATCATGATTCGCTTTAAATTTCTTATAAAATTTATTTCTAAGATTTTCAGCCTTTTCAATCCCTTAGTGTACCAAGGTAATTTGTATACACTAGGTCTTACACGAGAAATATTGCTATCAAAAATATCTGTAATTATTTTTAAAAAATTATCCTAACAAATTGCTACAATATCACTGTCTAATACAACATTCCAATCAAAATTAGAAAGTAATGAGTTTAGTAAATCAAAGTTACATGAGTTATAATCGTAATGAAAGTCATAACGATTATAACTTGTTAAATATTCATAAAACTTTATTCCAATTTCCAAAGCCGAATGGTGAACATTCATAGGAGAAATTGAATCAGTACGCCTAATACTCTCCGCCAAATGCAAAAAATTCTGAATATGACCCAAATATAGAGCATTTTAACTCAATATAAAGCGAACTTTTTTCTGAATGTACATGTCTTGTTTTCTTTATTCAGTTTCGCAATACGAGTAATATTGTGCTGATAACTCAACTGCAAATGGCTGAATTATCAGCAATATGTCCATCGTCCAGCAACAAAATGAATATCAAACTGGGAACTGGTCACATTATTATATATGTATATAACATGTGTCAGATCTAGTGATGACTCTCCTTAGCTTTATTGATGCATGTCACTCTATCAGTAGCCGGTAAACAAGCAAATAATCTAGAGTCTACAAAATAACAAATGTGAGCAAAATATTGCTGCCATATATGAACGTGAAGAGAGTTCAAATGCTAGTGTTATCAGCCTAAGCTACAGTTGGGGCAAAAATAAATACCTGCAACGTATAGCAGATCTTTGGACTTGGCCGAGGGTCTATAGGAACACGTGTTGTGCAAGAAAATGTACTTATATAAAAAAACTCGATCCAAACACAAATCAGTTGATTGTGGATCTTTTAACACAATTGTTGCAGATATCTGTAGAGTGTGAAATGAAGTTCGTTCTGGTTTTGTTGGCCATAATAGCCTGTGTAAGTGTAGAATAGAAACATAATTGCAACAAAAAAAAAAAAAACAAATATATAGAAGAAAGATCACAAATAGGTTGTCAGCGAAATGAATTTGTAGTATCGAACCCAAGCTACAAAAAACACACGTTTCTAGTGGCACAATTTTTAAGTCAGAAGTTCCTCTAAACGAATAAGAACAACAAGTCGCTTCTCGAATATTAGTGAAAAGCAATCGCACCAAGTAATAATTCCATCATTGCTTTGGAAAGTTGTCATCAATAGGAAGCTGGTGCTTAGACTTTTTAAATATTCTTAGTTCTTGTTTTTGTCCATTCTGAGCTTTTGCTCATTGAGGATTCAAAGTTGAACGGCTTTTTTAAATGTTTATTAATTTATTCTATTTAACAGGTCGCAGCCGCTGATGAGTGGAGACCAAATACTCCCGATGAAATCAAAACCATTAAATCTACCTGTATGGAGGAAGTGCCTCTTACCGAGGAACAAAAGGTTCACGTAAAGAATGTCGACTATCCCAACGAAGAAGCCGTTCGCAAATATCTCTTGTGCACCATGGTGAAGATGGGCCTGTTCAGCCCAAACACGGGCTACCACCCCGATCGCATTGCCAAGCAATTCAATATGGGAACTCCAGAAGCTGGTGTTCGGCAAGTGGCTATGGATTGTTTCGCAAATAATCCCAAAGGCGACAAAGCGAACGACGTTCATGTCTACGAAATGCGTCAGTGTTTCATGGACAGCGAAGTTGGTCAAAAAATCAAGGCCCATATTAAGAAGAACCAACAACAAATGTCACATTAAAACTAAATAATAAAAACTAAATAGAAAGTTGTTTATAAAAAGACTTGTTTATGAAAAAGGGGGGTGTAACGCATGGTTTTCAAGATATAGACATTTGTAATTGTGACCTGAATCCATTGCCTCAAATGATGCCATAAACCATCATACAAGCTATGTTTAATTAAATATTTTCATTAAAACACCATATATATATTGAAAGGGCGACATGAAAAATCGTACAGAAATAAATTAAAAATCACCAAAAAACAAGTAATTTTTAATATGAAAAATCGCCCAAAGGTATATATCTACGGGTGACGCAGAGTGAGCTATATGGTTTAAATGGGTTATAACTTTTTTATTTATGTGATTATTATAATTTTTATATCCTCCACCTCCAGGATGGGGGTTTACTAACTTTGTCATTCCGTTTGTAACACCTTGAAATATCGACCTGAGACCCTATAGAGTATATATATTCTTAATCGTCATCAAATTCTAAGACGATCTAGCCATGTCCGTTAGCCTGTCTTGTCTGGTGAAGGGCTAGGACGTCCAAATTTTCCCAAAATGCGCCTTATGGTCTGCCAAATAACTTTTTTATACACTCCACGAGAGTAGTATGTATTTGTGCATTTGTTTGTAACGCCCAAAAGGAAACGAGATAGACCCATTGTTAATTATACCGATCGACATAGAATCACTTTTTGAGTCGATTTAGCAATGTCCGTCCGACCGTCAGTCCATCTATTCTTGTAATCACGATACAGGTCGCAATTGTAGACATAACTAAAAAAACTTTGCACAATGAAGTTTTTCGGGACAAGGACGAACGCTATTTAATTTGAAGAAAATCGGTTCAGATTTAGATCTAGCCCCCATACGAATTTCACTCCCGATTTGACTCTTTTCACTCTAGATACCACATATTACAACAGATTTTCTTTAAAATTGGCAAAACATCAGTTCAGATTTAGATATAGCCCCCATACAAATGTCGCTCCCGATTTGACATTTTCCACTCTAGAAACCACATATTGTACTCGATTTTCTTTAAATTTGGCATAACATCTTATAATATTACTAGAAACACCTCTGATGAAATTGGGTAAGATCGGTTCAGATTTAGATATAGCCCCCATATAAATGTCGCTCCCGATTTGACTTTTTCCGCGTTAAATGCCACATATAGTACTCGATTTTCTTTAAATTTGGCACAACGTCTTAAAATCTGACTCGAAACACCTATGCAGAAATTGGGTATGATTGGTTCAGATTTAGATATAGGCCCCATACAAATGTCGCTCCCGATTTGAATTTTGCGCTCTAGAAACCACATCTTGCACCCGATTTTATTTAAATTTGGCACAACATCTTACAATCCAACTAGAAACACCTATGCAGAAATTGGGTAACATCGGTTCAGATTTAGATATAGTCCAAATACAAATGTTGCTCCCAAAAGTTTAACCGATTTTGGCCAAACTATACATTTTATATTTCGCCTATTTCGTTCCAGGTTTCAATATATCCTCATGCAAATGTCCTTTCCGATTTGACATTTTTTGTCAAACACATACACTTACAGAATACAAAAATCCTTCCCGTTTTCACTTTTTAGCCGAATTGAATTGTTTACGGATAGAAAGTGGAGTGTATCATAGAGTCGGCCCCGCCCGACTTTAGCCTTTCCTTACTTGTTTTTTATAATGCCATAAAAAACTACTGAATATTTTCTCAAATTTCTTTTTTTATTTGAATCCTTCCGGTTAATAATGGAAAATAATATCATTCAAATGGCTGCCTCGGGCACCCCACAGATAACAGTCCAACGGTTGAATAGTTGAATAAAAAAAACGTTAGATGGCGGACCCTATAGTTGTAGATCGGTTGGGAATGAAAACGCCACAAAGGGAAAAATTTATCACTCACATGGATACCCACAATAACCCCTAATATTTTCGAGTATTTAAGTATAGTTTTTCAATATGTCTGCTTGTACTTACCTGCTATTGGGTATGCGCATTCGTCCAATAACAAAAACGTGCTTTTTATTCGTAGGGGATTGAAATGGGGCAAAAAGGGATAAAAATGGTACATATTAAACGACAACAACTAGAAATTTGGTGTGTACATTCCTCTAATTGAGCAGATACATAATATAAAATTATTTTCTCAAATTCGTACTTTTAAGGGGTAAAATAAGAATAGAGGGATAAAAATGGTACCAACCAAACGGCTGCACCTAGAATAATGAAATTAGGTGTATACATTCCTCTGATTTCATAGTCACGCGAAAAAAAAAGTATTTTTCGAAATTTAAGGGGTATAATGGAAAAAGGGGATAAAAATAGTACCAACCATATGACCGCAGCTAAAGTAATGAAATTCGGAGAATACATTCCTCTAACTGCGTAGACACGAAAAATAAAAGTTTTTTTTTTTAATTCGTACTTTCAGGCGATACAATGTGTACAGAGGGATAAAAATAGTACCAACTAAAAGACTACAGCTGGAATGATGGAATTCGGTGTGTACATCCCTCTAATAGCGTAGACGCGTGAAATAAAGAGGTTTTAGAAAGTCGTACTCTTAAGGGGGTGAAATAGAAATAGGGCTACAATCATGGAATTCGGTGCATACATTCCTCTGACTGTATAGACTGCATAGAATTAAAATACAACCAACTGTAGCACCCACTATCTACCAATATTTATGGTATTTAAGCTTTTTGAAAATATTAATAAAAGAATATTTATTTTTTTAATTGACTTGGGGTATATTTTCGATATGTAAAAGTATTGATATCCTTTCCTTATAAGCGTTGTTTGAAATAATAAGAATCAATATTTGTATTTTTTATGGTTTGGCTATATTAAAAAAATATATATTTTCCTGTAATAAAGGGTGATTTTTTAGCTATTATCTTTTTGGCAACACTGGTTTAAACAGCTGACGCCCGTTTCGTGTTTTGTTTCACTGTCAAACATCTTCAGTTTGGTCCATAATTTAACCATGAATCGTCTTACAAACGAACAACGTTTGCAAATTATCGAATTTTATTATCAAAATGCGTGCTCTGTTAAGAAAGTTCATCGCGCGTTTCCATTTTATGGTCAGTTTAATTAACCCACTGAAGCGGCTCTTCGGGCTATTGTGACTAAATTTCGCCCAAATTTACATTTTTGGACATTAAACCACCAACACGCGTACGTAGAGTGCGAACTGAAGAAAATATGGCAGCTGTATCCCATATCTTTTAAAAAATCACCCTTTATTACTGCACTTCTACGAAAATCGACAGCCTCGGTGGAATGCAATCCACGTTTTAACTTGTTTTTAAATACAGTATATTATTAGGGGATTTTCCTGCAATTAGCTTTGAAAAATTATATCCTGTAAGTGATGTCCATTTTCTGCTTCGCACATTCGTGCTCTTTTTAGCATATTTTCCATAACATTTCATTTTCCAAATCGCTCATTACCAAGTTGTGAATATTTTAAAATGGTGACTGTTGGTTTGAAAAATAAAATTCAATTATTTTTGTACGTTGTTCGATCGTGCAATGATTCATAATTAATTCCCCACAAAATGCTGAAAAAACAAAGAAAGAATAATAATCAAAAAAGTTATAAAGAATTCAAAACAAATAGCTAATTTCGCGCCACCCTGTAGCATATGACCAAAACCAGCTATGCAGAGTAAAGGTTTTCAGGGTTGTATTTTTGTCCCACACTAAAAAGTTCTATAAAGAAACAGAAAGAGTTGGTCTAAAATGAAAAAGTATTCTGCTGATTTTTTAAGTAAATAAAGGGTGGTTAAATTGTAAGGGCCGATGATGAATGTGAACCACACCTAAACGTCAAGTTGTTTTCTGCATTTCATTTGACATTTCTCAATTTCAGACTAACTCAATTTGAATCATGGAAAGATACACAATCGATCAACGCGATAAAGTTATTCAGGCTTATTATGAAAATGGACGTTCAAATCAAAATGCATATCGTGCAGTGATGAGGCACATTTTCACCTCAGTGGATTCGTCAATAGGCAGAATTGCCGCATTTGGGCGAATGACAATCCAAAAGTGATTGTCGAAGAACCAATGCACCCACAACGAGTGATTGTTTGGTGCGGTTTATGGGCTGGCGGCATCATCGGGCCTTATTTTTTTCCAAACTGAGGCCGGTCAGGCAGTTACTGTGAATGGTCTTCGCTATCGTGAGATGATTACGAACTTTTTATGGCCCGAAGATATGGATGTGGACGATATGTGGCTTCAATAGGACAGTGCCATTTGCCACACAGCCAACGAAACAATGGCGACAAATTCAATGGCCATTTTATATCACGTGGTGGCGATGTCAATTGCCCGCCACGATGATATGATGTGATTTGACACCGTTGGACTTCTTTCATTGGGGTTATTTGAAAGAAAAAGTGTACGTCGATAAGCCAGCAACAATTCAATAGCTAAAGGATGAGATAATTCGGCACATTAACGGCATATAACCTCAATTATGCCTCAGCGTCATCGAACATTTGGACCATCGGAGGTATGCCGCAGTGGTCACAACGGCCATTTGGCCGATATTTTCTTCCATACATAATTGAATCATACCAATATTATCGTAATAAAAAGAAATGACAATAATTTCCTATTCCTAATTTTATTCAAATTCAATATCGGCCCTTAAAAGAGTTGCGTTACTGACTGACTTATCAAGTGATCAGCGCCCATAACAAACTGCTGAAGCAAGGGTCATTAAATTTTCAGGCTAGTTCCTAATTATGACGGAGACGTGGGCTAAGAAGTTTTACGAATTTCATACTTTTAGGGAGTAAATGGGAGAAGAAGAGGTTCCTGACTAAACGGCTGTAGCTGTTGGATTGCAACATAAATAGAAATTTTTACTTTTAAGGGACGAGCGGGATAAAAATGGTACCAACTAAAGTATTGAATCTAGAATCGTAAAATTTGATATATGAATTCCTCTCACCACATAGAAGTGCAATGTAAATACATTTTTGTTCATTTAAGGGGTGAACGGCACAAATAGGGATAAAATGGTACCAACTAGAACCGTGAAATTTGGCGTGTAAAATCCTCTCACCACATAGAAGCGTCAAATAAATGCATTTTTGTACTTTTAAGGGGTGAGCGGCACAAAAAGAGAAAAAAACAAATTAGAATCTTGAAATGTGATATGTAAATTCTTCAGACCATGTAGAAGCGCAGTAAAATTGGATTTTTCGAAATTTATACAAAAAGGGATATAAATGGTGGGCCCTTTAATTACGTAGACGCGGAACATAAATGGATTTTTCAAAATTTGTATAAGGAGGATGCGTGACGAAAAGGCATAAACGTGGTACCAAATAAAGTACATGCTTTTAGGGCAGAAGCGAGAACAAATATTATCTATAGTGACTTTTCAAATATGTACTTTTAGGGAAAGAGGTGGAAAAAGCTATAAAATGGCCGGCTGCATCTAGATAGATGAAATCGAGGATATAAAAGACTGCCGTCATAATTTTTTTGTTCGAAACTGGATTGAAAATGGGAAAAATTATACATACGAAGGGAGTTCAGCTAAGATAGTGCAATTCGACAAGCACATTCCTTTGACTGTGTATCAGTGCCATCTAATGAGAGGTTTCCAATTTACTATTTTAGATTTTGCTATGTATGTATATCCACAAAGAGAAAATTCAATAAATACTATCAAAAACAGAGATAGATAAAAGTGATAACATATAACTGTCTTTTCCGCGTGCGAAGTGGCGGGCACTGATAGTAAACTGTAAAACTGCGAATTAGTTATTTTTTTATTTCATTCCAGAGGCTTATGTGGAAGGTTTTAATATATTTCATAATTTCCATATCCCCTATAGATCATCCGATAAGAATTCTCCGGTCGGCAGTAACATATTGTGAAATGAATATTTTCTCTTTTCGTAAAAAATGGTTGGCACATATCGAGCCCTTAGCGCGGAATGATCGCAAGCGCCAAAACACACATTTTACAGGAGAAGGTTTGTATTGATTATTTTGAAATATTTGCATAAAATGAAATATGTTTTAATGCAAAATGTTTTAATTCCGCAGTACCCAACGAATTATTATTAAAAATTGATCATTTGTTTACATCATACGGTACTTTTGGCGCTTGCGATACAAATACATATTGTAATTGCGACTACAAATACTGGAAAAACTATGTCGCTTATGATATAATTTTTTCCATTAAACATCGAAATTTTAGTAAAAACACACTTTTTATTATAAAAAATTTATTAAAACAACATAATAAAATAGATAACACTACCATCATAAAAAGAAAATGAAACGTAAAGTAATTCAAATCGTTAATAACAAACTATTTTAGACACATTTGAATTCCTATGATTAATAGTTAAATTTCATGTAAAAGCTTTTAGGTAATTTCGATATTGAAATTTTCTTTGTACAAATAATTAAATTAATATACATTTCATCCACCCTACTATCTGCAAAATATCCATATTCAAATTGTGCGCAAAATCCCAGTTTTTCAAAATGTGATAGAAATGGCGATAGAAATGCTGTAGAAAATGAATTCCAGCCCTTAAAATCTAAATGAATTTGTAAAATACTTTCATAACACTTCGCTATCGTGCGGGAATTTGTAATTATGGTCGGCCACTCAGAAGGGGCCCACATTATTCTCCCGTTACAAAATGATTTAATTGTAGTGTGTATAGAATCAACTGGCATCATTGTATGACCGGGAAGTAAAAATGTTATGTTAAAATCTTAAAGAAAACTGAAGTTTTTATACCCTCCACCTCCAGGATGGGGATATAAAGGGTGATTTTTTAAGAGCTTGATAACTTTTTTTTAAAAAAAAACGCATAAAATTTGCAAAATCTCATCGGTTCTTTATTTGAAACGTTAGATTGGTCCATGACATTTACTTTTTGAAGATAATTTCATTTAAATGTTGACCGCGGCTGCGTCTTAGGTGGTCCATTCGGAAAGTCCAATTTTGGGCAACTTTTTCGAGCATTTCGGCCGGAATAGCCCGAATTTCTTCGGAAATGTTGTCTTCCAAAGCTGGAATAGTTGCTGTCTTATTTCTGTAGACTTTAGACTTGACGTAGCCCCACAAAAAATAGTCTAAAGGCGTCAAATCGCATGATCTTGGTGGCCAACTTACCGGTCCATTTCTTGAGATGAATTGTTCTCCGAAGTTTTCCCTCAAAATGGCCATAGAATCGCGAGCTGTGTGGCATGTAGCGCCATCTTGTTCAAACCACATGTCAACCAAGTTCAGTTCTTCCATTTTGGGCAAAAAAAAGTTGGATATCATCTCACGGTAGCGCTCACCATTCACAGTTACGTTACGATTCGCATCATCTTTGAAGAAGTACGGTCCAATGATGCCACCAGCCCATAAACCGCACCAAACTGTGACTTTTTCTGGATGCATTGGTAGCTCTTGCAATGCTTCTGGCTGATATTCACTCCAAAATCGACAATTCTGCCTATTTACGTACCCATTGAGCCAAAAATGAGCTTCGTCGCTGAACACAATTTCTTTCTTTCTGAACTTTCTTAACAGAGCACGCATTTTGATAATAAAATTCAATGATTTGCAAGCGTTGCTCGTTAGTAAGTCTATTCATGATGAAATGTCAAAGCATACTGAGCATCTTTCTCTTTGACACCATGTCTGAAATCCCACGTGATCTGTCAAATACTAATGCATGAAAATCCTAACCTCAAAAAAATCACTCTTTACTAACTTATCGGTTGGGATTGAAATTGGGCGAAATCTGCCTAAAGGGAAAATTTTTTCCTTCACAAGGATTTTTTTAATTTTTTCCATATTTTTATTTGTTTTGCCTCTGTGGAATTCAATCCAGCCTTTTTTACTTGTTTACTCATTAACTCTATAGAATTGTGGGCAATTTGCCCATTTTCATCACTATTTTAAGTTAAGTTTTATGTTTCTTTATCAATTTTGCCACTATTTCAATAAAAGAGATATTAACAATTACCCACAATAATAGGGAAATGATATCAAAACCATAAGTATAGTATTTGGCTTAATATACGAATATTCCAAGAAGTATATTAAATTATTGTATAGAAGGCACAAAAAGGCTTTGTGTTCTCCAAAAAGACAATAATTCGTAACCTATCGTACTTTCAACCAACAGACGAACAGTTCATTCTATGGCCGAGGGTATAAAAATACACTTATTATTGCATCAATATACTGATAGACCTATCTAAAACATTTATAAATATCTCTTACATTATCTGACAGTTTTTGCCTAAATTCATAAACTGTCGCTTACGATAAAATTGCTTTCTTTGAAAATGTGAACAGCGACTTATGATAAAATCTTAGCCCCATTTTTTTATATAAACGTTAACAATTTTGACAATTTTTATTTATGTATCAGCCCATAAAATTTTAAATTGAACAATAAAAAATATTTTCAGAAAATGTCGCTTACGATAATTCCGCGCTAAGGGCTCGATATAGTACATAACTCTATGACTACTATTATAAAAGGGTAGAAAGCCGCCAGGAAAGAAATGTCACTTCTCTTTATTACAAATTCCACTGGTAACAATAAACATATTTATTGTGTAGGAAATAACTAAAAATCACAGGCTGTTCAAAAGCAATGACGTTCCAATAAACTACATATGCTACTAAGGCAAGTTTTATATGAGCGCACAATTTAAAGACAAAAATAAAAAATATGCGATAACAAATAGTTTTTTTACTAAAAATAAAAAAAATATTTTTTCACACTTGTCGCCAACTACAAAATAAATATTTGTATCAAAACAAATTCTAAAAAAATATTTTGTGCTGACTTTTTTTGGACACGAAAACTATAAATTTCAGTTACACTATATAATTATTATACATTGTCGAGTAAAACAAGAATCTGTATTTGGAATTTTCCCAGCACCCCTAAAATATTGAGTTATAGGTAAAACCCGGGATTTTCGTACAGTTGCATACGAATGATTCCATTGGGTGGAACGGGTGTGACATTTTTGCTTTAATATATTTAAATGTCGCCCATATTTACTGACTGAGTTTTTTACTATACTGTCAATTGAAAACGTCAGGTTAAGCGGAATATTATTGCAAATATAAACATGCCTTAGCGTTTTAAATATTGGAGATATACAACAAAGAAGAGCGTCACGGGCGTAGGCGTAACCGTAGCTTTAAAGAAAATCTTGAAGGTTATTTTCTTGAATTCGATGTATAAACATTACCAATGTTTATAGGTGTTTTTTTAAATCATAAATTGATTTTGAAATTTTGGCGAAAAAAAGGTCGTGGAATCACCCATACGTATAATCAACCGATTTCCAAGAAGAAACCTGGAGCTTTCAATCGATATATAGCTTATTTAAAAAAAAACTTAAGAAATCTGTGTGTTTTTGTCTAGCAAACACATTTTTAAACAATTTTAAGCCATTTTTCGACTTTGGCGATAATGTGCAAATTACTTTGTTTGATAACTGTACCACTTGTAAATTTATTTAAATAACACACTTAGTAACGAGTAAAAGGCATCTATGCTTTCAAAAAATTCGTTAGTAATTGACGTTTTTATTAATACTAAATTTTTCAAGTTTTGGCCATTCCAGTTCACATCTCTCGTAATTTTACGATTCGTCAAAATGTTTAAAACTATGTAAAAATACTAGTTTTTTAACCGAATTCCCAAAGTGGGAAAAATGTGTTCCAACATTGGGGATTGTTTAAAAACAATCTAACACGAACCCAATCCAGCAATGTAATAAATGAGGTCTTAAATATTAATAGTTTTAAAAAGTACCAAAACGCACAAATGAAACGGACTAAATGTATCAGTAATATGTAAAGGGTGATTTTTTAAGAGCTTGATAACTTTTTTAAAAAAAAAAACGCATAAAATTTGCAAAATCTCATCGGTTCTTTATTTGAAACGTTAGATTGGTCCATGACATTTACTTTTTGAAGATAATTTCATTTAAATGTTGACCGCGGCTGCGTCTTAGGTGGTCCATCCGCTTAGTCCAATTTTGGCATTTCCACGTTTTTGAGTAACAGAGACCCAATTGGTGCGAACGGCGACGAATCGAAAATTGGTGGTCATCATTAACACTGGCCGATACAGCTGCGATATTTTCTTCAGTTCGCACTCTACGTAAGCGTGTTGGTGGTTTAATGTCCAACAATGTAAATTTGGTGCGAAATTTAGTCACAATAGCCCGAATAGCCGCTTCAGTGGGTCGATTAAACTGACCATAAAATGGAAGCGCGCAATGAACTTTCTTAACAGAGCACGCATTTTGATAATAAAATTCAATAATTTGCAAGCGTTGTTGGTTTGTAAGACGATTCATGATGAAATGTCAAAGCATACTGAGCATCTTTCTCTTTGACACCATGTCTGAAATCCCACGTGATCTGTCAAATACTAATGCATGAAAATCCTAACCTCAAAAAAATCACTCTTTATAACTAGCAGTACCCGCTGCTTCGCACGCGAAAAAGCCATGTATTTGTTATTAGTTTTATCCATCTCGATACTTTAGTTGGTACCATTTTTATCCGTTTTTGTCCCGCGCAACCCTTAAAAGTACAAAATGCATGTATATTCCGCTTCTATGTGGTGAGAGGAATTTACATACCAAATTTCACGACTATAGCTGCAATACTTTAGTTGGTACCATTTTTATCCCTTTTTTCTCGCTCACCTCTTATAAGTACAAATTTCGAAAAATCGAATTTTACTGCGCTTCTACATGGTCAGAAGAACTTACATATCAAATTTCAACATTCTATCTGCAATACTTTAGTTGGTACTATTTTTATCCGTTTTTGTCCCGCGCAACCCTTAAAAGTACAAAATGCATTTATATTCCGCTTCTATGTTGTTAGAAGATTATTAAGATTATAAGTAAAAATTTCGAAAAATCAATTTATATTGCAAGTCTACGTTCTGAGAGAAATGTAAATACCGATTTTCACGATTCTAGCTGCAATTCTTAAATTGGTACCATTTTTATCCCTTTTTGTCTCTTTCCTCCCTTAAAAGTACAAATTTCGAAAAATCCCTGTTTGTAGCTTGCAAGTCTACGTTGTGAGAGAAATGTAAATACCGATTTTCACGATTCTAGCTGCAATTCTTAAATTGGTACCATTTTTATCCCTTTTTGTCTCTTTCCTCCCTTAAAAGTACAAATTTCGAAAAATCCCTGTTTGTAGCTCGTCTGCATGGTCATTGCAAGGAACACACCGAATTTCATGTTTCTAGCTAATGCCGTTTAGAAAGGACGAAGGTTCGATGTTTATCCCTTTTTGTCCCATTTTACCCCCTAAAAGTACGAATTTCGTAAAACCCTTTCTTAGTCGACGTCTACGTCATATTTCGGAACTACCCTGAAAATTTCATGATAAGTCAGACAGTCAGTCAGTAACGCAACTCTTTTATATATATAGATGAACCTCCGTTTTGCCAACCACAAAGCTGCATTGCACTGCGCCTAAAATTCGACGCTTGACAACGTTCGTTTCAATTCTGAGAAATTGTAATTCCAGCTGTCAACATCGACATCTGCTAAAAAGTTGACGATTTCTGATGACGACTAGAAAGACCAAGAATTTAGTGATGACCCACCCTTAATACCACAAGCTGAATAACAAACTCCAATACCCCCATTTAGATGGGGGTAGCGATTCTGCAATATCTGAACACATATTTGTTTGGTTTTTTTTTCTTTATATTGCGTTTCTTAATATTTATTGAAAGTTCCAGAGTAATTAGAAGCAAAATATATATCACATAAAACAAAGATGTATTTATTCCGCACTTTGGCGGAATGAATCGTACATCGACCACAGAAAGTTTGGTAGAGTTTTCCAGATATGGGCATTTCAATTGGTTCCCAAAAAGGTGTTGGGTCTGTCAAATATTTTAGTCCGAACGATCCTTGAGTGAAACTCAGATGGTAGGCGTCTCACAGTGGCAAGGACCATTCGTCGATGTGTATTCAGGTCCCAATTTAAAATGTCCATATCTCGAAAACTAGACCCTACCCGTAAGCGATGTCACACATTCAATCGCTTCTTGCTATAGGCTAACCAAAGATGGACGGAAATAAATGACTGCATTGTTGTTGACTCACGCTTATATAACTAGATACTTATATATTGGTTGTTTTTTTTTTTGGATTTTTTTATTTTGTTTTATTTAATTTGTGGGAGTTGTTTTAAGCTTGTTTAGACATTTGTTCTTGGCGTTTCTTAATGTAGGTCTTGACTTTCTGGCCGACCTCGCTGTCCATGAGACACTTGTGCACTTCGTAGACATGGACCTCGTTCTCCTTGTCGCCCTTGGGATTGTTGCTGATGCAGTCCTCGGCCAGTTTCTGGACATCACCTTCGGCCATGTCCATCTTGAATTGCTTGGCAATGCGGTCAGCATGGTAGCCCATGTGAGTGCAGAACACGTCCATCTTCACCGAGGTGCACATGAGGTATTTGCGGACGGCTTCTTCGTTGGGGAAATCGAAATTCTTCATGTGTCCCATTTGTTCCTCGGTGAGAGGCACTTCCTGCAGGCAGGCAGCACGAATGGTTTTGATTTCATCGGCAGTCTTTGGTTTCCACTCATCATCGGCGGCGGCCTGTTAGAAAGGAAGACGAATGAATTAATTATTGCAATGTTTTTTTCTTATACATATATTAATGTTGCTGTTTGGTATAATTTTAGAAAATAATTTTTTTTTTGAGTGAAATTTCAACTTTTTAGTTAGGTTTTTATTATCGCAGCTTAGTTATCCAGTCTTAAAGAAAAACAGCCCTAATAATAAATAAAGAAAGTTAAATATGAAATTTAAACCAAATAGCTCATTCTGTGCCACCCTGTAGATGACGTTGGCAAATTGTCGCACTCACACTGAGAATTTACGTCAGTCCCCACCATTTGATATCACTTTGTACAAACTGTCGGCTTCTGCATTAAATTGCATTGTCATTTGTACTGTTTACGAAATTGTATTCGTACTTCTTTTATTTATGTCCACTTTCACTTTGTATGATGTACATTAGAGTGGCTTCTTTTATGAGGAAGGAAAAAATGTTGTTGTTTTATGTGTTCTCCCAAAATATTTCGCTTTTATCATTGTCCGTTCGTGAGCTGGACGCATTCAAAATAACCTCCATAAATCAGGTTTTTCTTGAAAAGAATTCACGTTGAGAATGACATTGAGAACAAAACCGCTAGAAATTAAAATCCGACCCGAGCCTTATTAAACCATATTAAAAACATGCAATATGACCCAGTATAAAGGGCTGATTTATACTATTTTAGTGCAATTTTTGATGAATTTTTTATAAAAACCGCAATAACTTCCACATTTTTAGTTCGATTTATGTTCTTAGGGGTTCGTTGGAGAGGTATTGATAACCGATTGCAATTTTTTCATACTGTTAATACTCAGTGGGTTAAAAGCGAAGATAAGACTAAAATATGGGGTTATTTTCATCATAAACTCATTCTAGTCTTATATAAAGCTAATTTTTGGAAAGAAATTCAACCATTTCAAATTTTCCCCTCAAAAATTAAAACATGAATAATCTACATAAACTTTTTAAAGGTGAAAAATTTATACGTTTGTTAAAGTTAAATTAACATAGATAGACGCAAAAAAATTAAAGTATATTTAGCAGATGTTGTTCTCTTTCATTTGATACACATATCGCCATTGTATGACACGCAAAAGTACGAAACTAAATTATTGAAACATTTACATCCTTTGGAAATTAAAAGTCCTGTAAAAAAGACAAACGACCACGAAATAAAAAACTGAGTATGAGCTTTCCTATTAGTGACCTATAGTTTCAATTCTATATAATCTTGTTCTTGGGAGGGAAATCATATCGCACGGTTTTATTGTAACATCTTATGTGAAGTTTTCCTCCCAATTTATTCATTGAAAGACCAAAATTTCAGATGTTTTTTTTTCAAAAAATAGCTTTTTGTAAGACTAGAATGTGGAAGTTATTGTGGTTTTTATAAAAAATGCAACAAATATTGCACAAAAATGGTAAAATTGTACCCTATATTCTGCAATGCAAGTTTTTGATATGGTTTGATAAGGCTCGGACCACATTTTAATTTCTAGTAGATTTTTTTCTAAAACCATTTTCACTGTGAATTTTATTCAAAAAAACTGATTTTAGAGGTTATTTTGAACGCGTCCAGCTCACGAACGGACAATGATAAAAGCGAAATATTTTGGGAGAACACATAAAACAAACCATTCTTTCATTTTAGTCGGGAACATCCACAACTTTTATTTTGAAGCCACTCTAATGTACATATATTTATCTTAATACCAATTAATACACAATATATTCTTTTGTGCTCTTTGTCAAATGAAAGTGAATTCAAATTGCAAAGCATAAATATAGTTCGTTAAAAAGAGATGAAATTTTGAATTGAATTGTACAGTACTTCGCGAATTCTTAGAAAATACTGGGCACAATAGGAAATAAATGTCGCAACAAATGGAATATCTGTACGTTTAAAGCCTGATTTAAATCAGTAAATCAACGTTTACTCTTTCGCATTTCTGTTGTACTGTTCTTGATCTTATCTTTGTTGTTTGCATAGGGCATTTTCAATTAAAAGATACAATTTTCAAAATTTACAAGTTCACATATATAGAGTTATCACACACAGAGGCTGCACTTTGGGCTCTAGTGTGAAACAATTTATAGCCCTTTTTAAGTCTGATATACAACACTGTTGACAAAACCCAATAAATCAAACTTTAAATAAGAGCAGACATCAACTGAGATTTTCTTAAAGCGGCATTACATTAAAGCTAGATCATCCTCAATTGCGAATTTGTTATCACTTGGAAGGTCGGACTTTGTCAGGGCCAGAAATCATGTATTTTATACAGCTCATTAACTCGATACTACAAAACACGATTTCGTTGAAACCCATGTTTGAGTATTTTCTTTTTCACATTTATCTCTCTATATATATATTAATAATATACACCAATACCTCCTTTTGCGTCGTTTCGTTTTGCGTTTTTTCGAAGTTGCGTTGCTGCTGAATTAGTACTAATTTTCACTGTGCGTCGTTAGATTTTCGAAGTTGCGTTGTTTTGGGTTCGAGTCTTTAAAGCTAGAGTTTTGGAAAAAGTTCGACATTATGAAAGACATAGAAATTATTTCTGATTCGTGGGAGGAGGTTAAACCATCTTGGTGTTTGGCGCAAACTATAGCATGACGGTACACCAGCTGTTCGTCATGAAATTTCTAATTTAGCTAGAGAGTCTAATGTTGAAGGTATGGAAGAGACTGACTGGCTGACATAAATGAATTGCTAACCTCGAACAGCTAAGAATTGTCTAATGAAGAACTATTGAAACTACACATGAAATACAATTGTAATTCAAAAGACATCACTTGAAATTCAAAAGACACCAATTGAAATTCAAAAATTCCATTTGAAATTCAAAAAATGTCAATTGAAATTCAAAACTCGCCATTTGTAATTCAAATGACACCATTTGAAATTCAAAAGTTTTCAATCGAAATTCAAAAATTATTCCATTTGTAATTCAAAAATTATTCCATTTGCAATTCAAAAAGGGTAAACAAAATTATTTAAGCATAATATACATTAGGTTGGGTAGCATTTATTTATTTCTGTAAATTTTAATATTCTGTTGTACCTCCCACGCAAATCATTCCAGCCTATTTAAATTTAAAGATTTTATAACTCGGAATCGGAATACTCTAAAATGTAATTTTTTGTAATGCTTTCATATGAGCGATATTGCAAGACCTCTCACACAATTTGGCATAAGCTTTGGTTAAAATAAAACTGATCAGTAACAATTTAATATTGGGTTTTACAATCACTTTATACCTGGAATAGTTATTATTTGTTGTACCTCCCACACAAAGAATCCCTAAGTAAAATACAAGTCATTATAAATTATATGCAGATGCCCTCTGAGCTGGTGAAGGTTATATTAATAATTAATTAATATAATATATATAATTAATATAATTATTAGTTGCTTATCATTGTATTAAATCTGTTTTAAAAACTGCAGAATATCCAAATTTGCAGAAAAAATAAATGCTACCCCACCTAATGTATATTTTTCTTAAATAATTTTGTTTACATTTTTGAATTACAAATGGAATTTTTTGAATTTCAAATGGAATAATTTTTGATTTTCAAATGAAAACTTTTGAATTTCATATGGTGATTTTTGAATTACAAATGACGAGTTTTGAATTTCAAATGACGAGTTTTAAATTTCAAATGACGAGTTTTGAATTGCAAACGATGAGTTTTGAATTTCAAATGATGTCTTTTGAATTACAAATGACGACTTTTGAATTAAAATGACGAGTTTTGAATTTCAAATGATTTTTTTCAAATGGAATTTTTTAATTTCAAATGGTGTCTTATGAATTACACCTGAAAATGGTGTAGAATTGCACTTTGCTGATGAAGAAGATGACTGTGGCCGTTAAATGGAAATCTTCGAAGAACAAAATTTAACCTCCAAACAAATTTCGGCACACATGGGACCAATTTTTTGTGAAAGAAAGACGATTACGACAACAGCCACTGTGGACTCATCTGACAGTGATTAATTTTTATTTTGTTTTTTTATGAATTAATTGATTATTTTATTTTGTTTTAATGGAATTTGTTTTTTTTTGTGTTATATACATGCGAATTTGAATTATTTTTGGTTTTTAAATGTTTACTTTGTTAAATAGTATTTTCGTAACACTGGAACCTATCATCGACCTTTACATGGTTTGCTATATAAATTCATAATTCACTTTGCGTCGTTTCAATTTGCGTCGTGTTTTTTTGGAACGTAACCACGACGCAAAGTGAGGTATTGGTGTATATTAATTTTTATCACTTTGCACTTATGATTTCTATTCAACACTTACACAGGCAATTATGGCCAACAAAGCCAAAAAGAATTTCATTGTGTCGTTGTTTTTTTTTTGCTCCTTTACTCTCTACAACCGTTGCGTTGAAAGATTCCCAATCAACTGATTAGTGCTGGGATCAAGATATTATATATACCAGAGTACATACTGAATACAGAGATTCAATGTGAAGCATGTGCCAAACGGCAGCGTACAGACCTACAGAACAGTGGCTTATGCTGATAACGCCGAGATGTGAACCTTTGTCGTCTACATGCATGCATACATACATATGTAGCTGGGCTGCAATTGTCTGCTCGTGAAGACACCACAGATAAGCTGTAAATAAGCTGAACATTTCAAATATTTGTAGGCTGTCGATTGTTTGCTTATTTACCATCGGCTGCGCTGATATAGAACGGGAATCGGGATTTATCACTAGAACTGTCACATGTCAATAACGAGAGCTCTTTTGTTTTTTGCCAAACTTATGGATGATAACGAGCATACTCTGCGATACAGTGCCCTAACTAACTAATGACAATGCTAGAGATAGTCTTGTGACCAGTTGCTGTGCGTCAATTGAGACCAGGCTTGAGTCTTGGTTGCTGGGTGACGTATATATATTAGAGTGGCTTCTTTTGTGAGGAAGGACAAAATGTTGTTGATTTTCCCGACTAAAATGAAATTTTGGTTTGTTTTATGTGTTCTCCCAAAATATTTCGCTTTTTTCATTGTCCATTCGTGAGCTGGACGCGTTCAAAATAACATCTATAAATCAGGTTTTTCTTGAATAATATTCACAATGAGAATGATATTGAGCAAACAACCCACTAGAAATTAAAATACGACCCGAGCCGTATCAAACCATATTAAAAACATGCAATATGACCAAGTGTAAAGGACAGATTTATACTATTTTGGTGCAATTTTTGATGCACTTTTTATAAATACCGCAATAACTTCCACATTTTTCTTTCGATTTAAGTTTTTAGGGGCTCGTTGGAGAGGTATTCTTAAACAATTGCAATTTTTAGAATTTTCTAACCCATTAAGGGCCGCAAATTTTGTTCATACTGTTAATACTCAGTGGGTTAAATATGAAGTAAAATCTGAAATATGAGGTTATTTGTATCGTAAACACATTCTAGTCTTATATAAATCTCATTTTTGGAAATAACTACAACTATTTCAAATTTTTTCCCTTAAAAATTAAAACATGAATAATCTGCATAAATTTTTTAAAGGGGAAAAGTTGAAATGGTTGTTAATGTTAAATTAACATAGACAAACGCATGGAATTTAAAGTATATTTAGCAGATGTTCTTCTCTTTCATTTGATACCCATATCGCAATTGTATGACACACAGAAGTACGAAACTAAATTATTGAAACATTTACATCCTTTGGAAATTAAAAGTCCTGTTAAAAAGACAAACAAGCACGAAATAAAAAAACTGAGTATGAGTTTTCCTAGTAGCGACCTATAGTTTCACTTCTATATAATCTCGTTCTTGGGAGGGAAATCATGTCGCACGGTTTTATTGTAACATCTTATGTGAAGTTTTCCTCCCAATGCAATCCACTAAAAGTCCAAAATTTCAGATGTTTTTTTTCAAAAATTAGCTTTTTGTAAGACTAGAATGTGTTTACGATGTAATTAACCCCATATTTCAGTTTTTTCATCACATTTAACCCACTGAGAACCAACAGTAAGAACAAAATTGTCGGTCCTTAATGGGTTAAGAAGTTCTAAAGTTGTAATAGGTGATCAATACCTCTTCAACGATCCAACAAAAACACAAATCGAACTAAAAGCATGGAAATTATTGCGGTTTTATAAAAAATGCAACAAAAATTGCACAAAAATTTTAAAATTCTACCCTCTATTCGTGGTTAAAATGCAAGTTTTTCATATGGTTTGATAAGGCTCGGAACAGATTCTAATTTCTAGCAGATTTTTTCTAAATACCATTCTCTCCGCGTATTATATTCAAGAAAAACCTGATTTATAGAGGTTATTTTGAAAGCGTCCAGCGGAGAATGATAAAAGCGAAATATTTTGGGAGAACACATAAAACAAACCAATCTTTCATTTTAGTCGGGAACATCCACCACTTTTATTTTGAAGCCACTCTAATGTATATTAGGCTGGGTCGAGGTCCATACAAATGGAAAAACAATTTCCAGAGATCAAGCCCGAAACTGGGCCAACCGGTTTTTCCAACTGAGATTTACCGTCGGATTTCTTAAATCAAGGTTTTTGGAAAACGGGTAAACCGAGTTTTTTAAGTCGGTCCCGGCCAGTTTTCCATTAATGAAAATATCCTTGTTTTCTATACGACTTAATAATTCTCCGCTTCAAAAAAAGTACTCCAGAATCTAAACGAAGTTAACAACCAGAGTGCTATGTAATCAAAATCCGTTCCGTGTGACGTATGTCTAAATTTATTTCAGTTGTATGAAATCGAAAAGCCTTACATGCCATGTCATAGATTCGCGAAACTTCGTTACTGCATCAAGTGGATCTTATACGCGTAAACTTTTCCACATATTGAACTGACGATTGCCAAAAATGCACGAATGCGTTTATAAAATTCGCGAATCGAAGAATGATGTTTCTAAAGTATACTGACAAAAAATCAAAATGTCCTATTCAGTGCTGTTTAAAAAAAAACCGAATGAAACCGGTCGGAGCGGTTTTTTTTTTCGAAAAAATATTTGGATTGTTTAATGATAATTCGAAATATACTTCGTGTGATTTTTATGAAAATATTTTTCAATTCTAGAAAATATTGAGTAGATGGACTTCGTAAAATCATAAACAATAATATAATTTTAATCCCCACCAGGTGTCTTTTATAACGTGAGTTCCCTTGCCTCTTACGGTATCTAGATACATTTGTCGGGTGGATTTTCTGGTTCCCTTGCCTTTAACGGTATCTTGATATATCGTGTGGCTTTCTTAACGTGAGTTTCCTTGCCTCTCAAAGTATCTAGATATATTGGGTTCCTGAGTTCCCTTGCTCTCTCGGCCTATCACAGATGCGAGAGTTAAAATCTTCAGGCTCAGGACTGGGCTTTTGCAGCTGTGCAGATTAAAGGTTTTTTAGATTTCATTTTCGTGTTTTTAGATCAATCTTAACAAGATTGGATATTTATACCCTTCACTAGGGTATTATGTCGCGATTTTAACCGATCTTAACAAGTAAGTTTTGTGGACCATGGATGTACGCTATTTAATTTGAAGCAATTCGGTTCAGATTTATATATAGCCCCATACAAATGCCGCTCCCGATTTGACTTTTACCGCTCTAGAAACCACCCGATTTTCTTAAAATTTGCACCGCATCTTATAATACAAATTGGAAACATCTATGGTGAAAGTGGGTAAGGTTATACTAATGTTGCTCCCGATTTGACTGTTTCTGCTCTATAAAGCACAAATTTTAACCGATTTTCTTCAAATTTAGCACAACACCTTATATTACAACTAAAATCATCTGTGGTGAAAGTGGGTTGGATCGGTTCAGATTTATATGTAGCTCCCATAGAAATTTCGCTCCCGATTTGACTTTTTCTGCTATAGAATCCACATAATTCAACCGAATTTGATCAAGTTTGGAGCAATACATTGTATTGCAACTAGAAACATCCATGGTGAAAGTCAGATCGGTTCAGATTTATATATAGCTCCTACACATACTTCACTCCCGATTTGACGTTTTCCGCTCTCGAAACCATATATTTTGACAGATTTTCCTCAAACACAAAACCTTATATTTGAACTAGAAACATCTCCGGTGAAAATGAGTCAAATCGATTCAGTTTTATATATAGCACCTATACAAATATAACTCCCCAGTTGACTTTTTCTGCTCTATTTGGCATTACCTTACCTAACATTGCACTAGAAACATCTATGGTGAAAGTGGGTGAGATGGTTTTTTTTATTTTTTCCGCTCAAACAACACCTTTTTCAATTGTAATTCAAAAGAAATCACTTGAAATTCATAAGACACCAGTTGAAATTCAAAAATTCCATTTGTAATTCAAAAAATATTACTTGAAATTCAAAACTAGTCATTTGTAATTCAAAAGACAACATTTAAAATTCAAAAGTCGTCATTTGTAATTCAAAAGACATCATTTGAAATTCAAAAGACATCAATTGAAATTCAAAAGACATCATTTAAAATTCAAAAGACATCATTTGAAATTCAAAACTCTTAATTTTTAATTCAAAACTTGTCATTTGTAATTCAAAACTCGTCATTTGCAATTCAAAGCTCGTCATAAGTAATTGAAAAGACACCATTTAAAATTCAAAAGTTTTAATTTGAAATTAAAAAAATAATCCATTTGTTATTCAAAAACTATTCCATTTGCAATTCAAAAAGGGCAAACAAAATTATTTAAGCAAAATATACATTAGGTTGGGTAGCATTTATTTATTTCTGTAAATTTTAATATTCTGTTGTTTAGAAAACAAATTTACCCCCATTTTGATTGATAGATAGAAAGTCTGTGGAGTGAGGATATAAAAATAAGAACATTACTCATTGAGAAATTTGTTTCACAGATGTTATATACACCTGCAATATGAGCGATATTGCAAGACTTCTCACACAAGTTGACATAAGCTTTAGTTAAAATAAAACTGATCAGTAACAATTTAATATTGAATTTCAAATGACGAGTTTTGAATTACAAATGACGGGTTTTGAATTACAAATGACGAGTTTTGAATTACAAATGACGAGTTTTGAATTTCAAATGATATTTTTGATATTTTTGAATTTCATTCCTAAATGATGAACATCGCAAGGAAATTAACACCGCTCAGTTTTGTGAAAAGAGTTTGATCATTTTGGCATTTTTGGCCTGTAAACCATCTCCTATATTAAATTATTTCACAAAAACTGAGACAGTTACGTCCGATATTCATCATTTAGGTATCATTCGAAAGGTATTGATACATTCAAAAGGTCCAGTAATACGACCAATGAGTCATTCTAAGACCAGAGTAAAAATTTATATTTAAAGTACTTCCAAGGGCCTATTAATTCAGAAACAAAAATTTTAACAAAAATGCAACATAAAAATAATACACGGGGAAAAATGATTTTTAGAGGTGTTTTCAGAAGCGTTTAACTCATAGACGGCTTGACCCAGCGACGAAATATTTTGCAGATCATCATTAACCCTCTACCGCATACAACGCCATATATGGATTTTTATTTTCAATGCATTTTGTTGTTATCGAAACGGTAAATAGTAGAGTTAAAAACATAGTTGTCATTCTCCTTGTACTCTTTTGTGCTGATTTTATATGCGTGGTTGTTTAAAAGTTCTATTTTGGCTTTTGTTTCCGTTAGTTTTGTGCAAGAGTTTCAGGTGTATTATCGAAAGTTAATTTTGCAGTGATTTGAATTAAGTTTTCTTTATATAAAACAAAGTTTTTCTTCGAAAATAATTTTTTTCCGGGAGAATGTGAAGCGCTTTTACGACTAAAAATTTTTAGAAATGGATGTACTATCATTTTATGGTAATTTAAAATATGTTAATGAAATCGGTAATGGGCTTCAAAGTGATGATGACTATATATCTGATACCGATGAAGAAGTTATTGGAAGTCAAATTTCCAATCGGGAACACGTTTATATACCGGAGACTGATGAGAGCGGTTCCGATGACGACTGTGGCAAGCCTACTTCTTCCAATGCACAAGCTAAAAAGTCAAGAGCGCCAATTTGGAGAGAACGTCACTTGCCCCCGTATTCGAGTCAAAACTTCCCATTTGAAGGAAACGCGAATCTACCGATCTTTATGGAGGAACTGGAGACTTTACTTGATTCATTACTCGGCCTTTATAGAATTCAGTTGCGTACTAAAAAATGGTATAAAAAGATTTTTTTCAAAACAGGCAACTTTGTCAAAATAATTGTTTTTTTCGTTCTTACACTATTTGCGAAAAATGAAACGTCTTCTTGTGTTACAATGATATAAGAAGCTGTTTTACAAGCTTCCACACACAATAAAGTTTTTATTCACAAAATGTAAATGTATGCATAAAGAGCCATATATGGCTTCATTTTTTTTCTCCCTAAATCTACATTATAAATTTTTATTTTTTTTCAAATATATACACAAATATCCAAATTAAACATATATTCGCCCTGGTTTATTTTTTTTCTTCACTAATAACATGTCCATGCAGTAGAGGGTTAAACAATCCAATCTTCATTTCGGGGTGACCGCAGCAGTTTATTTTCATGACCCATCCTAATGTCTATGTTGCTGATAATTGTGCTGTCTGTAGCTGAGCTATGGAAGTAATAGTTAATGTTTTCTGAATTGAATAAATAAAAATACAGAAAATAAACATGCTGCAAATGTATATTTCGATTTAATAATCACCGAGTCCAGTCCCTAATTTTCCACTCTCAAAGAAATGATAAGGTTAGTCTAACATCCCATAATTTATCAATATTGGCGTTCCAGCAGCAAGGGAAAACAAACAGTACAGTGGTTGGAAACCACAAAAAGATTCTTAATATTTGAAATAACCCAATAGGCTAGAAACCGATTCAATATTTACTGTGAATCGGTAGTAGCGCACAAGGGGGAAGTGGTTTGCGTGGCCGCACTCACTGGAGCGCTCCGTTTTGAATGGAACTGTTAAATCCAGCTGAAAGATGGAGATATCTAATTATTAGATATCTAATATCGATTCAATATCATTCATATGACTGGCTCGGCAGTACGTCAAACCATTTTTTCAGTACATGGCCCAATGTCGCCAGCCCACAATCCGCCAGCCCACAACCCACACCCAACAGTGACGCGTTGTGGATGTATTGGCTTTTCAATAGACACGTGTGAGTTCTCTGAACCACATAAGCGGCAATTTTGTTTATTGACATAGCCACCGAAATGAAAATGAGCTTTATCTGATTCCTATGCCTGAAAGATACTGCAGCTGTCAGGAAGTCATCCTTGTTCACATTTTTTGAGAAGCCACCAGAACCAACTGCACAATCCTTATCGGTTGTCAAATTCGACAATTGGCAATTTGACGAGGAGGAACAGAATACCTCATACATATATGCCTATTGTTCTAACGCTGATGACATCGTTCATCTTTCGATATCGAAAATCGAAATACTCTGAAAAAGATTATGGTCAAAAATGTTGTTTGCATCATTTACGGCACACCTAGCATATATTTATTGAAGCACATGGCCATAATAGCCCACATAGTAGTCCTTACAATTTATCCATGATTCAGTGCTGATTTATTGAACAAGCTTCTGTTGTATATGTAAAACTACTACAATATATAAATCAACTCTATTTTATTTTCTGCTGAATGGTTTCATGGTTTATAATCACAATCGGGTAACACAACCCCCTTCGTAACTTCACCCACAACACACTTCATCACATGATAGACGGAATCATCCTTTGGCTGAACATCCTCGTGCTTAGATACACATTCCCGAGCTATTTTAAGACTGCATGGATTGCTTGAAGATCTATAAACATTGTCTGCCAAACGTTCAACGTTGAATCCACTATCGGGACTGTAGACATTCATGCCTCTGAAGACACACAACAATCGAGCCCGTACCTCGTTCCCTTCAGGCAGTTGTTTATCCTGCATCTGCTCGTTGACTTTGGCCGGCCATGGATGTTCCGATTTACATTTGGAGAGAATTTGGATAACATTTTTAGGATACCATTGGGGAAGCTCTGCTGCAAGAGCCTTTAAGGTAAAGAAATTTAGTGAAAATCAATCAGTACGTCTTTTTGCTCCCGGTGATTACCAATACTAACCAGCACCAAAGTCCAAGCAAGAACGATAAATATCACTTTATTCATTTTGTTTACTTGAGTGTTGTGAATTAATCACTGACTGAGTATCTTGATTGCTCCTTACTTTTGTTACCAGAATAAATGACTAAAAGTAGGAAATAACCATGACTAAAGCCGCGGTTTGTTAATATCACCAAACAATTGCAATTTTTTCAGCAAACCGCTGACCAATACTAACCAGCACCAAAGTCCAAACAAGAACGATAAATATCACTTTATTCATTTTGTTTACTTGAGTGTTGTGAATTAATCACTGACTGAGTATCTTGATTGCTCCTTACTTTTGTTACCAGAATAAATGACTAAAAGTAGGAAATAACCATGACTAAAGCCGCGGTTTGTTAATATCACCAAACAATTGCAATTTTTTCAGCAAACCGCAAACCGCAATCCACAATCATAAAGTTTATCGTTATTCCCTATGCCACATTGTGGAATTGGATATTAGTCTTTGTAAAATGCCCATGAGTTGTACCAACCCTTCATTACTCACCATCCCAAACAATGTATATTTAAATTGTATAACTAAATTGAAAATATAGTTCAGAGTTATTGGACATGAGAGAGAATGTGTCATATAATTTGCAACGATATCCTCAATATCAGGTCAGTGTAGGTCTAATGGCCAGCTTTACAGTCAGCTTTAAGTTTTAATTTAAACCACTTACAAATTTGATTCGCCCCAATATCCGCTTTTCTGAAATGAGTGAATTCTGAAAAGAACATTCCAATCAAAAATAAAGTTCATAAATGTTAAAATAGTTGAAAAGTTCATTATTATAGAGGTTATTTTGTTGACCTATATTTCAGAAGACATGCATCGTATTAGAATTTCGTTCAGTTCAAGGAATACGAGTGCTCTCTGCATTTGTGTTCGTTTTCCTTTGCAAACAGTGGTCTACTGGTCCTTCATCCATGTGTTTCATGTTCTCCATTATCGTTCGGTCTTGCGATGCCTTGGCATTCACAAATATTGCTACACTAGGGTGTCAGTTAATTATTGCAAAAATAAAATTCTGCTTATAAAGGGTTTTCCAATATGTACTTGACAACTGTGAATTTAATTTGTGAACGCACTATTTCACTGGTCATCTAACTGTTACTTTCCTTTTTTCAGAGAACTCAACATTTTCATCATGGCAAAGTGCACGAACGAACAACGTATGCAAAGTATAAAAATTGAATTGAATTCACTATCGGGACTGTAGATATTTATGCTCCTCATGGTACACAGCATTCGAGCCCATATCTCGGGACCTTCGGGTAGTTGATTATCCTGTATCTGCTCGTTGGCTTTGGGCGGCAATGGATGTTCCAATTGACATTCGGAGAGAACTTGGTTGGCATTTTTAGGATACCATTGGGGAAGATCTTCGGCAAGAGTCTTTAAATTAAAGAATTTTTTGAAAATCAATCAGTCGTCATTTACACTGTCAATACAAACATGTACCAAAGTCCAAGCGAGAACGACAAATAACACTTTGTTCATTTATAGGCCGCCGATTTAAAAAAAATTGTTTTCAAAAATTCGAGTGCAAAATTTTTGGCAAGCGTCACACAAAAACAAAACGTAAACAGCAATACAATCACATTGGCACGGAAAACTACTGTTCATACAAATAATAATTCATTAAATCACAATAACAAATAAAATAATAGCATATTTGAAATTTATTGTGATCTGTCGTTGTTCGTATTAGTAATTAATAGGCCTGTGTAAATTTTTTAGGAATATTAAATTTTTTTGGTATTTTTCTATTGAAGAGCATGCGATAAATTCGGATATTAGCTATACAACTAATTGTGACTGCTTAAATTTGTGAAATATAAAACAGAGACATTGTCCAAATATATAATGCTCATAAAAGTTCAATATTTCGCTATATTACCAGGCTTGCCATATGAATTTTGTCCATGTCCCCAAAATTTTAATGAAAAATCTCCAATTATCCCCAAAATTTAAAAATGATTTTTTTTATTTCAAAGAATTCGACAAAAACAAATAATTATTCATAATGTTGTTCTCCAAATTGTGATGAAAAATCTCCATTATATTTTAAAGAATTCGACCAAAACAAAAACAATTTATTAATGACTAGCAGTTCCCGCTGCTTCGCACGCGAAAAAGCCAGCTATTTGCTGTTATCCGTCTTATTTTAGGATAGTATTTATTTGATTTTCTGTTCTAAAATAGTAAATTGGAAACATAGCACTAATGTCAAAGGAATGTGCTAGTCGATGTGCACGGTTTTAGCTGAACTCCCTTCGTATATATATTTTTTATCATTTTCTACCCAGTTTTTAACAAAAAATTTCAACCGCAGAGCCTTTTATTCGAAAAATAATACATTTTGATGCCGCTTCTACATGGTCAGAGGAATTTACATACTAAATTTCATGATTCTAGCTGTAATCCTAATGTTGGTACCATTTTTATCCTTTTTGGTCCCGCTCTCCCCTCAAAAGTATAAATTTTGAAAATCCATTTATGTTGCAAGTCTACCAAATGTCACGACTATGGCAGCAACATTTTAGTTGGTACTATTTTTATCCCTTTTTGTCCCGCTCACACCTTATAGGTATAAATTTCGAAAAAATCCATTAGGATTTGCGCTTCTACCTTGACGGAGGAATTTACACCAAATTTCACGACTATAGCTGCAATACTTAAATTAGTAGCATTTATTATTCCTTATTGTCCGAAATCCAATTTTAATGCGCTTATACATGGTCAGAAGAACTTACACATCAAACTTCAAGATTCTATCTGCAATGCTTTATTTAGTACCATTTTTATCCCTTTTTGTCCCACGCAACCCTTAAAAGTACAAAATGCATTTATATTGCGCTTCTATGTGGTGAGAGGAATTTACACACCAAATTTCGCTACTATAGCTGCAATACTTAAAGTAGTACCATTCTCATCCCTTTTTTTCCTCGCAACCCTTAAAAGTACATATTTTGAAAAATCAAATTTTAACGTGCTTCTACATGGTCAGATTTCACGATTTTAGCTACAATACTTTAGTTGGTACCATTTGTATCCCTTTTTGTCCCGCTCACTCCTTATAAGTACAAAAAATCAATTTATATTGCATGTCTACGTTGTCAGAGAAATGTAAATATCGATTTTCACGATTCTAGCTGCAATTCTTAAATTGGTACCACTTTTATCCCTTTTTGTCTCTTTCCTCCCTTAAAAGTACAAATTTCGAAAAATCCCTGTTTGTAGGTCGTCTGCATGGTTATTGCAAGGAACACGCCGAATTTCATGTTTCTAGCTACTGCCGTTTAGTCATCCCTTTTTGTCCCATTTTACCCCCTAAAAGTACGAATTTCGTAAAACCCTGGAACTACCCAGCAAATTTCATGACCCTGTCTTCAGCCGTTTGGTCTGGGGGCTGGTCAATGATAAGTCAGTCAGTCAGTAACGCAACTCTTTTATATATAGATTAATTCGTCAATAATATGGCAAGATTTTGAGCATCATATGTCGTGAATTTATTTAAAGTGTGTGTTTGTCTATGGATACTGCAATATTATATACAATATTTTCGAATCATTGGAAGTAGTAACAATACCTAGAAAACAATCTAAGAACACCAATATTTCTAGTAAAGAAAACAGCAATATTTATATCGTAATAAGTTGGATGATATCTTGTTGGATAAAAGCGAATGTTTATAGGAAGTTGGAGCGTCATTAATTTAATTTCAATTTTCATTGATTGTATTAAATACTTTAAAACAAATTCTTTTCGATGTTCTTTTTTTTGTCGATGACATTTTCCTTTTTTACATTATTATTATAATCTCTTTTCTGACCAACGGAAGAACGGTCGTAACCCAACAAAATCATGATAAAGTTAGTGAGCAGCCAAGTAATAAATTTCTAGACATTTGTAAATAAATTTGCATAACCAGTTAAAATCAAATACAAAATATTGTTCAAGTACTTCGAATATTCCCACAAAATCCCAAAAATATTTATGAAATTCCCACAAAAAACCCCTGTCCCCAATTCTTATTTTTTGTCCCTTTGACCATCATAAAATCCGCATGGTTGGGGAAAAATCCCAGATGTGGGAGTTTTTCCCCAACATGCCTGATTATTGCTAATTTACAAAGATAATGGAAATACATAGATAAAATAGTTGCAGTTGTAGCCAAGACCACTAGGAGGCGAATGTGTAAAAAGTGCATTCTAAATCACTCAATTTTGTTCTCTCTTTCGCTTTTTATAAAAAAATTGAAACAAAACGAATGAATTAAAAGTTAATTCCAATGACTTTTGTAGCTTTACGTTAAATACCACACTTCAGTGTATTCGCTATTATTTTCAATTTATTGCAGTTTTTCGAAAAAAGGACATTTTCTCTAAAAATGCCATTCAGAGCCATCTAAATAATTTCCCTTGTACTACGCATTTCTCTGCGAATTTTGTTGAATCTAGTTTTCTCAATTATCTTTGTAATTTATAAACCAGTAACGAAAGGCTAAAGTCGGGCGGGGCCGACTCTATGATACACTCCACTTTCAATCCGAATACAATTTAATTCGGTGAAAAAGTGAAAACGGGAAGGTTTTTTGTATCCTGTAAATGTATGTGTTTGACAAAAAATTTTATATCGGAAAGGACATTTGTATGAGGATATATTGAAACCTGGAACGAAATAGGTGAAATATAAAATGTATAGTTTGGCCAAAATCGGTTAAACTTATGGGAGCAACATTTGAATTTGGGCTATATTAAAATCTGAACCGATCTTACCCACTTTCACCATAGTTTTGTTTAGTTAGATTATAAGATGTTGTGCGAAATTTAAAGACAATCGAGCACAATATGTGGCTTTTAAAGCGGCTTTCAAATCGGGAGCGACATTTATATGGGGGCTATATCTAAATCTGAACCGATCTTACCCAATTTCTGCATAGGTTTTTCTAGTAAGATTATAAGATGTTGTGCCAAATTTAAAGAAAATCGAGTACAATATGTGGTTTCTACAGAGGAAAATGTCAAATCGGAAACGACATTTGTATGGAGGCTATATCTAAATCTGAACCGATTTGACCTATTTTCACCATAGATGTTCTTAGTTTAAATATAAGATGTTTTGCCAAATCTGAAGACAATCTGATACAATATGTGGTTTCTAGAGCGGAAAAAGTCAAATCGGGAGCGAAATTTGTATGGGAGCTATATATAAATCTGAACCGCTCTGACCGATATTCACCATGGGTGTTTCTAGTGGAAATATAAGATGTTTTACCAAATCTGAAGACAATCTGATACATTATTTGGTTTCTAGAGGGGAAAAAGTCAAATCGGGAGCGAAATTTGTATGGGAGCTATATATAAATCTGAACCGATCTAACACATTTTTACCACAGGTGTTTCTAGTTACAATATAAGATGTTTTGCCAATTTTAAAGAAAATCTGTTGTAATATGTGGTATCTAGAGTGAAAAGAGTCAAATCGGGAGTGAAATTCGTATGGGGGCTATATCTAAATCTGAACCGATTTTCTTCAAATTAAATAGCGTTCGTCCTTATCCCGAAAAACATCGTTGTGCAAAGTTTCATTTGGTTCTGTCTACAATTGCGACCTGTATCGTGATTACAAGAATAGATGGACGACCGGACGGACGGACAGACAGACGGACATTGTTAAATCGACTCAGAAAGTGATTCTAAGACGATCGGTATAATTAACAATGGGTCTATCTCGTTTCCTTTTGGGTGTTAGAAACAAATGCACAAAGACATAATACTCTCGTGGAGTGTATAAAAATCATAAATTTCTTTTATACGCCGAGGTGATCGACCCCGCAAGATAAGTGGTCTGATGGACAATTTTATTCTTCCTATAAGCGAACTGCACAATTGCAAGTACCAGTTTCTGCTCCAACAATTCGAAGACGTTTTGTACATATAAATTACAAACCTAATCATAAGTTCTTTCTTATGATGCAATATCGCAATTAATATTAACAAACAACTACTATATGTTTATTTTCAAATGTTTGTTATTCACATTTAATATTTTTATAAACTTAATTTGAAATTCAACCATATAAAAAATTTTCGTTAAGAAAAAAATCAACACTAAAATGAGCTGAATTTTCAATTTAATGGCAAATCCTAAAAAAAGAGAAAAAAATATTATTTTTTTATTTTTTTTTATTTGGGCATCGCTATTATTTTCAATTTAATACGCACGCCTTAAACAACGCCAAAAACAAGAAAGAAACTGAAAAAGTCGATCAGTTCTTTTAGTGTTCTAAAGCGCTTAAAGAGTACTACATTTTAAAAAATATCGTCAGGATTTAGTACAAAATTATAAACAATTTTACATCGAAGCGGACGCGACCATAAACAGAAGTACTTTTGAAGGTCTTACAGAAATATACAAAGTTCAGCGATTTGCTGAGAACTTTGTTTTTCCATATATACATGTAAATGAAGGTCAGAGGATATATTTTGTTCGTAGATTTATGAAATATGAGAATTATCTCTTATTTTTATACACTCCACGAGAGTATTATGTGTTTGTGCATTTGTTTGCAACACCCAAAAGGAGGCGAGATAGACCCATTGTTAATTATACCGATCAACTTAGAATCACTTTTTGAATCGATTTTAGAAAATCCGTTCAGATTTAGATATAGGCCCCCTACGAATTTCACTCCCGATTTGACTCTTCTCATTCACACTTTTTTACTTTTACGACAAAAATGAATATAATCATGAAGTTAGGTTACCTTGCACTGCGTACATGAGAGATAATGGATTTTCAAAATTTGTACTTTTGCAATTAAAATAGGATGGAGATAAAACCAACCAAACGGCTGTAGCAGAAAATGTACCCAATATCCTCCAATAGTTAGGATATCTAAAAGTTTTGTTGATTTGATTGATTGCTGCCTTATATTTACATTTTGAAATGAACAGGACTATTGCTGCCTTATATTTACTTTTTGCAATGAACAGGACTATTCTCTTTCATTTGTATGGCTCGTAAACATATGTATCCTTTGGATATAAAAAGTCATGTTACAAGGAGAGAAGATCACACAACTCTATACTACATACGACTACATACACATACATATTTGTGGATATCCCAGCGATTACCCATTCCTTATTCAGTCTATATGCTTGGCACATTCTCTCATTGGACTTCTTTGGTATGTTGACTTGATTGATTGTTGATTGTTGTTCCAGACATTTTAGTTTCTGCGTTGGACAAACATGTATTTGAAGTGTCGAAAGAAGCATTCAAGTGTCTAGGCTTCTTAAACCGGTGTAAAAATACTTCACTTACTCCCATCTTCTCAGTATCTACATTACCTACAGCAGACCAAAGATGGATGGAATACAACACCCATATATGGTTGGGTGCTCTAGGAGCTACTTGACCGTGTCCAGAGGAGGACGATGTGGTTGATAGGTGACGGTAGGATATCCAATGCTATTGTTTCCAGGGTTTAAAATTACTAAATAATTTTCATTCCAGAATGCGTTATTTGCTGTGACTGCGAAAATGATTTGCAAAAAAAATGAAATGAAACAGATACACACAAAATGATTGGTTAGCAACGACAACGACTTCGGCGAACACACAAGTCGTTTGCAACAGCATTATGCATGCTAACGAAAACGACTGACGACTGACATTTACGAAGCAAATTTTCTGATTGCAAAATGAAATGAATATGCGTCAGTCGTTTGAATTTGCTATTTAGTCGTTTGCGGTGGTACTCATTTGACTTGTGTGTAATTTGACTACTAAGTAAAATTTTTGATATTTCTTTCATTTATTCGAAGGAAACAATTTTTTATAATTAGTAATTTAAAAAAAGTAGAACAAAATAAAAAAATTCAAATACATTTATATATATTGTTAATATTTTTGATTATAACAAATTATTTACTTATAAGTCTTCATTTTGATCTCAGTCAATTAATTAATTTATTTAATTGGAGTTGATTATCAATCAACAAACACACTTGTTTCGCACACCGCAAACGACTAAATAGCAAATTCAAACGACTGACGCATATTCATTTCATTTTGCAATCAGAAAATTTGCTTCGTAAATGTCAGTCGTCAGTCGTTTTCGTTAGCATGCATAATGCTGTTGCAAACGACTTGTGTGTTCGCCGAAGTCGTTGTCGTTGCTAACCAATCATTTTGTGTGTATCTGTTTCATTTCATTTTTTTCCAAATCATACTCATAGATGAAGCAGTAGTCGTTTGACAAAAATTGTTTATGCGTTCGTTATGCATTAGTCAATTTTTGACTGCTGTTGCTATTTTTTTGTAAGCAATTTAAACACTGATTGTTTCCCTTGAATATTGTCATAATGTGTGATGTATGTCCTTGTTCTATCGGTACGTTCATGGTGTTTGGTCTTCGGATATTCGTGATCTTATACCGCCCATGAGAACGTTCGGTGGAGATACGCGACTTTCCACGAACTCTCACCCATCTGTTGTCGTTTGAACAGCCGATAACACCACACATTACGGAACGAATTCGTTCTTCGCCCGTACTATCCGTATGTGGAATCGACTTCCGGCAGATATCTTCCCAGCTATTTATGATATTCAGAAATTTTTATAGAAGTCAACAAACACTACACCTTCTTACCTCCTTCCAATACTTTATCTTGCTTCCGCTAACAAAATGCACTGCATTTATAGGAGACATGTCCTGAGTGTTGGTTCAGTGAAAAAAAATATAACCGGCAGCTGCCTTGAGTTTTTTATGTAGGTTGAAATGGTCATGAAGATTTTGTAGTGTTTCCATCTCCTGGCACTGACGATTTTATAGTGCATTCCTTGCAGCTCGTGTTGTAGTTCGGATCTCTTTATTCAGTTCCCAGTAGATTTCATTATTGCGATTTCTGTGTTTATTTCTTTCTATCCGTAATTCACCAATTTCATCATCTATCCATTTTTGTATTCCCCCCTATAGAGTATTATGCCTATTTGTATATGTTTGTAACACCCAAAAGGAAGCAAGATATATGTACATATTGTTAATTATATCGATCGACTTAGAATAACTTTTTGCGTCGATTTAGCATTTATTGGCATAAGTTAGTTTTGTGGTTTAAGGACGGACTCTATTTAATTTGAAGTAAATAGGTTTATATTTAGCGCCGATTTGAGTTTTTCCTCTCCAGAATAAACACAATTTAACTATATCATTTAAACAATTTGCTTCAAATTTAGTACAATACGTTATATTTGAACTAGAAAAAAAGGAAAAATTAATATGGGCCATATCGGTTCAGATGTAGATATAAATCAAAAAAGTGTCACTCACGACAAAAGTCCGATAGAAATGTTCTTCCCTATTTGACTTTTTTCGCTCTAGAAGCCACACACGTTTACAGATTTTGATCTTATTTAGCAGAACACGTTATATTTCAACCAGGTGCACATACACTGAAAGAAAAATGTTTCATTACATCAATGTTGCAAAGAAAAGTAGTTTGGATGAAATGTTTCTTTAGCATAATTTACAATATTTTTATTTTTTTGTGTCATTAATAAAAGAAATAGTTTTCATTGATGGAATGATGACAATTGGAAAAGAGAGATAAAATGGTACCATACAGATCGTTGAAGTTGAAATCATGAAATTCGGTGTATGTATTCCTATGTCTGTTTGGACGCGAAACGTAAAATCATTTTTCGAAATTTGTTCTTTTAGGCAGAAAATATGACAAAAGGGGATAAAAAAAAGGAACCAACCAAACGGTTGTTGTTAGAATCATGAAATCCAGTGTTTACAATCGTCTGTCTTTCGTAGACACGCAAAATATGAGTATTTCTCCAAATTCGTACTTTGAGGAACAAAATGAAATAATAATAAAACTGGTACCAAGCAAAGGGATGTCATCATGAAATTAGATGTGTACATTGTAATTTAGACCCGAAACATAACGAATCTTTGAAATTTATACCTTTCAGTCACTTTGTAGCTGAATCAAGAAATTGCAGATGGGAATCAAGAAATCCTAATGACGCTTGACAGACAATACACCTAATAAATATGGCACTTTTTGTAGATTGCTGCCTCATGTTCACTTTTTGATTACAATTGCAGTATTATATTTATATATGGCAATGGACTATTATTATTATAATAATGAATGATGAATATAATAATAATGGACTATTATTATTATAATAAATTCAGCTACGCCGTCAGCTATATGACCCTTGATGATTTTGTTCTATAAGCGCCACTTCTGATAGTCTACATTCATTACCTGTACAACAGTAGTCAGTTGTCTCCAACTTTTTTTTATTATTTCATATTAACAAGTATGATTTTAAATTCGATAAATTGTTTGCCTCAGCGCCTCTAGGGCATTATTGAGGCTAGTCGACAACACATTATTCAGTAAATATCGAATTAAACATATTTAAATATAATAATACAATCTATATCTATCTATCTTAAAGGATTCACCGCTGCCTATATGTTCAATTCGCTGTTTGGTTGTTTCTAGGCGACATCGGGTTACTCTTAATTGAGAATTGTTCCTTGTTTTTGTTTGTAGGGATAGAAAATTCATAGGTCGTCCGCATACATATATAATTTTCCTTTTAGTCCTAGGTTGTTTATGTCATTTAGATATATTTTAAACAAGAGCGGTCCCAGAACACTGCGTTGGGGAACACCGCACAACACAGCTTCCATAGTGGTCTTACTGGAATTTATCTGAACATGAACATCGTAAAAACACCACCATCTCCAGAGAATCCTCGATCAAGACCGCCACAAATACAATTCACAACATTTACTACAGCTTCTTCAGTTCCACATCTCTTTCTGAATTAATTTTCAAATAGTAAATTCTCATTTTCGAAATACGTTGACAGTTGTGAATGTATAACTTTTTCAAAAACTTTATCAACGTTTGAAAGTAACGAAATGGGTCTAAACTTCTCCAAAGTATATGCATGAATTTCTTTAGGAATTGGCACAATTTTATGCGTCTTTAAAATTTCTGGGAAAGTAGAAGTGAATATTGTTGTATTTAAAATGTTGGCCAAATGCGGAGTCAACTCTTCTACATATTCAACAATTGTTGTTGAGGAAATTCCATCACTGCCAGTGCTTGTAGATTTATACATACATGTTATTATGTTATGAATTTCAGTATTTGTAACACTTGAAAATATAAAACGATTCGAATGATTTCGTAGAGTTCTTTATAAATTACAATTATCCGACGGATATACTTCAAATTGGTCCTTCAACTCCTGCACCGATCTTGAAAAATATTCTTTAAACTTTTCAGCTTTTATAGTATCACTATCAATAAATTCACCGAGTTCATCTTTAAGTATAATTTCAGATTTGGATGCTCTTCTTAGCGATTCATTTAAAAATTTCCAAAATTTGCTAGGTTGTTGTTTAAATTTACATAAGTTTTCTTCGTAGTATCTGTTCATAGCTATTTTTATTACTCTACTTAATCTTTTTAGTACAATTCTCCTTTCTTCTTTCATAGTTAGTATTCTTTTTTCTTAACTTCAGCAACTTATGTTTATACTTAATAAGGTATTGTAAATTACCTTTTATCCATGGGGCTATTTAGTATTTCAGCGGTTTTCTTCTCCTAGATTCCTGTGTAGTTAGATATATGGCACATGTATATCATCAGATGGATTTCTCGTGAGGTTACTAAATTGTAAATTGCGATGGAGATAATTTCTCACATGCTGATAATTACAACGACGTTGTTTAGTTATCTCAAAGTCAGTCAGTGTAATATTCGTTCCAAGTTGCTCTAAACATGATCGATCGACGAACCACTACTGGGACGAGTAACTAGTTTATGGCAATTGGCGAAGCTAAAACAGTCCAGTAGACTCGTTAGCTCTAGATTTAAAACATTACAATTTTTATTAATAAAATAAAAAGTTTAAGATGACGATAAAAATCCTTCATTTGGTTCAGCATCGCTTCCATCAGAATCATAAGTAGTTTCTAAAGGCTGAATTAAGGTTCTTCGTCCGCGGCTTATAGCTGCTGTTGCCTCCAAAAGAAGATTGTCAACTACATCGGCATCTGCGATAACTCTTGGTTTTGACAATTCACTCATTTGTACATAGACTTTTCCTCCATTAGTATACACTTGACGGTAACCGACTGTTTTTAACAACATAGCATGATTCAACAGGGTTAGTGTTTCCTTGCTTAAAAAGTCGTTGACGTAAATCGATTTTGTGGTGTCTTTTTTTAGTTTTGGCTTAGCCGTCATCACCTTTTGTTTCACCTTGAAGGAATTGAATTTAACGATCATTGTTTGCTTTCCTTTAACTTTTTCTTTATTTTTTCAAAAAGAACGCATCATCAATTTCATTTGAAAGTAATTCCACACCAACATCATAACGGACTTTATAGCATCTACTGCACTCACGTCTTCAGCAACTTCCACACCACTAACAATACAACACTGCGGATTGTGATGCTAAATAATTTACATACATACTAATATTGTATGTATGGCTTTCTAAACCCTACATACACACTCGTACATAATAGAATATCATAGTGTCATATTTTAGCCATCGCCAAATACGAAAACATTAAATAGAAATTACCCCAAAAATAAATACATATACGCGTATACAGAAATAATTTGAATGATGTTTATGAGGCATGACGACTGAAGAAAAAATGATTAAATGGTGGGTTCAATTGCGTTTCAAATAAACAAAGTAATTTTCATTAATTTAATTTCAAAACATGTTAATTTTATTTCAGTCCAATTACACCCCATTTAATTTGTTCATCACTCCGCTGCTAATCACTGGTAACACATCGCTCCGCAGCACTTTCAAATATACACTGGATACTGAGGTACATGAAGTCCTCGTGGTTATTTTGTTCGCCCACTTCTTTGTGACTGGCCAAGCAGTCGCGCACCAAATCTATGTCACAATTTAGACTGATGCTCCTGTAGATGCCATAAGCCATGCGTTCCGGTTCGAGTTCAACATCCGGTTTGTAGACATTATGACCACTGGCAATGCACAACAACAGGGAGCTCATGTTGGGAACATCCGTGATCTTAAAGTTACGAATATCGGCCTTAGCTTCGGCACTTATGGGATACTGTTGCAGACATTCAACTTCGATTTCGGAGGCATTTTCTGGATACCAGTCGGGTTGGTCGGCCAGGATCTACGATTCAGTGGCAATCATATTAAAATTACAGCTCACATTTAACATACCTCCGTTAGGGATAATAGTAGAATAACCATAAACTTGATCATGTTTCGCTCCAAGTTGCGTAGGGTTGAACGTGAAATTGTAAACTGTGGATTATCTAAAGTGTCATTCTATTTTATAGAAACTTTAGGGGGGCATCTCTTAATTTTAAATGAACTAACAATTAAAATTTAATTATTAAAGCGAAATTAACTTTAATTATCTAAAGAATACAACTGGTTGGCTTTTGGAAAGAACCAATTTACATATGCCCTGAGTTGACGCTGCACAGTGATTAGAAACAATTCTATGACTTTTATTTCGTTCTCAATGAAATTTCACACAGTTATATTACTCCTGCCAATGCTCGCCAAAATAGAAGTGTTTGAAATTGGACTCTCCAAATGGACAACATACGCGTAGATGCGGCCAACAAAAGAATGATGTGGCCATTAACAAGTAAAGTTGCGTTAAATTTGACCGAGCAGAGTGTTATGTACATTCCATCATGAAGTATAAACCAGACTTTACGTATAAGTCTAGCAACGCATTGTACACTGGTCCCAAATCCATTTTTTGATAGGAATTAAAAAAACTGGATATTGTTAAATGTGTATATATTTTCTAGGTGGCAAGAATTATCATGATCCTATCAGCTTTCTCAAATCTTGTGTTTCATAGTGGACATAACCTATAAATGTCATGGGCCAAAGGTTATATGCGGGACGAAACGGAATAAACGTACTACCAAAAAAGTAAAAACAAAGGCCAAAAGTTGGCCAAACTATACACTTTATATTTCACCTATTTCGTTCCAGGTTTCAATATATCCTCATACAAATGTACTTTCCGATTTAAGATTTTTTGTTAAACACATACATTTACAGGATACAAAAAACCTTCCCGTTTTCACTTTTTCATAGAATTGAATTGTATTCGGATAGAAAGTGGAGTGTATCATAGAGTCGGCCCCGCCCGACTTTAGCCTTTCCTTACTTGTTATTATTTCAAACCACACTTATAGGGCAAGGCTACCAATACGTTTACATATCGAAATAACGCTTCAAGTCAATTAAAAAATAAATATATTAAATTTATATTTTCAAGAAGCTTAAATACCATAAATATTGGTAGATAGTGGGTTGGTTGTTTTTCCATTCTATTTTCATTCCAAAAGTACAAATTTTGAAAATCCATTATATCGCGTACATAGTGCAAAATAACCAAACCTTTATTTTGAGTGTATATACAGTCAGATGAATGAATATACCGAATTCCATGATTCTAGCTGCGGTCATACCATTTATATCCCCTTTTTCCTATTTTACCCCATTAAGAGTACGACTTTCTAAAAATCTTTATTTTACGTGACAACGCGATTAGAGAGATGTACACACCGAATTTCATCATTCTAGCTGTAGTCGTTTAGTTGGTACTATTATTATCCCTATATATCCCTTGAAAGTACGAATTTGTAAAATACCTGTTGTTTTTTATTTTATTTGAAAGTGCGAATTTGTAAAATATCTGTTATTTTTCGTGTCTACGCAGTCAGAGGAATGTATATTCCGAATTTCATGACATTTGGTATTATTTTTATCCCCTTTTTCCATCTTAAGCCCAAAAAGTACGAATTTCGAAAATTTTACGTGTCTACGCAATCAGAGGAATGTCTACAACGAATTTCATTAATCTTGGTTCAGCCGTTTGGTTGGTACCATTTTTATCCCTCTATTCCCATTTTACCTCTTAAAAGTACGAATTTGGAAAAATAATTTTATATTATTTATCTACTCAATTAAAGGAATGTATACACCAATTTTCGTGTTTCTAGCTGTTGTCGTTTAATATGTACCATTTGTTTCCCGTTTTTCCCCCTTTATGGTACACGTTTCTGTTATAGTGGGAATACTCGTACCCAATATCAAGTAAGTACAACCAGAAATATTGAAACACAAGTAAGGAAAGCCTAAAGTCGGACGGAGCCGACCATATGATACACTCCACTTGCGCTCCCATTATATTCATTGCTGTAAAAAAGTGAAATCGGGAAGGCTTTTTGTATCCTGTAAGTGTATTTGTTTGACAAAAAATTTTAAATCGAAGAGGACATCTGCATATGGGTCTATTGAAACAAGGGACGATGTATGTTTTTAGATGAAAAATAATATGTAAAGTTTGGCCAAAATCGGTTAAACATTTGAGAAAAGATTTATAGAGATTTATTTATATCTAAATCTGATCCGATCTTACCCACATTCACGATGGGTGTTTTTAGTTGAATTATAAGATGTTATGCCAAATTTAAAGAAAATGGAGTGAAATGGTTTCTAGAGCAGAAAAAGTCAAATCGGGAACGACATTTGTATGGGGGCTATACATAAATCTGAACCGATTTCCTCCAAATTCAATACCCATCGTCCTTGGCCCAAAAAAGTAACATCTGTCAAATTCCATGTAATCGGGCAACAATTGCGACCTGTAAAGTGCGAACAAGCTTAGATGGACAGCAGACGGACGGACGGACAGACATACATCGTTAAATCGATTCAGCTGGTGATTCTAAGCCGATCCATATACTTAAAGGTGGGTCTAGCTCGATTATTTCTTGGTGTTACAAACATTTGGCGGAAAACTAACTTATAATACCCTAGTCCACGAAGTGGTGTAGGGTATAAAAATTAAGGAAAGGTTATGTTATTATTCCCTTATTTGGGGTATATTATTTTAAAGTCCAATGGATTTACAGCATTTTATAATTAAAATTATTTTTTAAACGATTTTTTTTTCATTGCCTGCATCGTTTCAACTATACTAATGTGAATATTTTTACAATAACAAGATAATTTCAAAAATATTATATTTATTTTTAAAGTAAAAAAATCATGTGAGCGTGGTGTGCTAATTAGCTGACCAACACAGTATGTTCTGTCCTCCTAAGAAAGAAAATCTTTAGTAATTTAGATATATTAAACTTTTATTATACCCTCGATATTCGTACTTTTTGGGGTCAAAATAGAAAAAGGGGATAAAAATAGTACCAACCAAATGACCGCAGCTAGAGTCATGAAATTCGGAGTAAACATTCCTCTGACTGCGTAGACATGAAAAATAAAAGGGTTATTTTCCAAATTACAATTTCAAGGGATACAATGGGTACGGAGGGGTAAAAATGGTACCAACCAAACGGCTACGGCGTAGACGCTTAAAATAAACAGATTTTTCGAAATTCTTACTTTTTGGAGTTAAAATGATGAAAGGGGATAAAAATAGAACCAATCAAATGACCGCAGCTAGAGTCATGAAATTCGGAGTATACATTCATCTGACACTGAAAATAGACGAATTTTTCGAAATTCGTACTTTTTGGGGTTAAAATGGAAAAAGGGGATACAAATAGTACCAACCGAATGACCGCAGCTAGAGTAATGCAATGTGGATTATACATTCCTCTGACTACATAGACACGAAAAATAAAAAGATTTTTTCCAAATTCGTACTTTTTCTTTTACGGCAAAAATTGGTTAGGTTATTTTTCACTATGTACGTCTGATAATGGATTTTCAAAATTTGTACTTTTGGAATTAAAAGAGAATGGAAACTGTAGCACCCACTATCTACCAATATTTATGGTATTTAAGTTTTTTGAAAATATAAATATAAGAATATTTATTTTTTTAATTGACGTATTGGTAGCCTTGCCTTATAAGCGTGGTTTGAATTTGATTAATATATTATATTTATTTATAAAATTATTTTTTTCAATATTTGTATTTATTTTGGTTTGGCTATATTAAAAAATTTATATTTTCCTGTAATATTACTCCACTTCTACGAAAACCGACAACCTCTGTCGAATGCAATCCATGGTTGAGGGTATATAAAGTTCGGCCCGGCCGAACTTAACGCCGTTTTTACTTGTTTTTTTCTAACTAGGTATGAAATGTTAGATATGACCATTATGCTTAACGTTTTTCAGTCATTTACATTTGGAAATTGGATTCAAAACAAAAATCAGAAACGCATTCACGGTTCCGAATCTGCCCTTATCTCGATTGTTTTTTAATTTTGTTGCTTGTGAGATCAAAGTGTCGTATTTGGGCTATCGCCCGAGTGGCTTCTTCTAGTATTCTGTTATTTACCAACGTTTCATATCAAAATTCAACGGAAATATGACCAAATTAAACCGCAATTTTGCAAAATACAAATATGTACTCATACATGAAATGAAATCATCAAATCAAGTAAAATGATTTCATATCAAAACACAAACTACAGCAACCAATATGAGCAAATTTATATAAACGAAAGTCATGATTGATAACATGGAAATAAATTTAAAAATAAATACGCGTTTGTGAGCGCAATTGGTTCACTAATTTAATTTCTCTCGAATTAATAATTACTTGACAAACTATTATATACGTATCAACAAGTTTTTGTACGGGGTGGCTGACAGCAATAAATGGTCATGAAACACCTACATTGTGTTTAAAATGAAAATCGTCATTTTCATTATACATTATAAATACATCATCAATGAAATGATGATGATGATGAAGTTACATTTTATATTATATATTATTTCAATGAACTGAAAATTACACTCCATTTAATTTGTTCACAACAACTGTTCTATTCTATGGTTACACATCTCTCCGCAGCACTTTCAAATATACACTGGATACTACAATACAAGATTTGCTTGTGGTTCGTCCCCTTCTATGTATCTGGCCAATCAATCGCGCTCCATATCTATGTCATCATTTAGACGGATGCTCCTTTAGAGGCCATAAGCCAAGCGATCCAGTTCATGTGGTTAACATTTTGGCCACTGGCAATGCACAGCAACAGGGAGCTCGTGTTGGAAACATCCGTGACTTAAAAGTTTCGAATATCGGCCTTAGCATCGGCATTTATGGAATACTGTCACAGACATGCAACTTCAATGTTGGAGTCATTTTCTGGATACCAGTCGAGTTGGTCGACCAGGATGTACGAATTAATAAAAATAATATTAAACAAGTAAGGAAAGGTTAAAGTCGGGCGGGGCCGACCATATGATACACTCCACTTTCTATCGGAATACAACTCAATTCAGTAAAAAAGTGAAAACGGGAAAATTTTTTGTATGTTTCCTAATCACAGGCTAATATGACCTGGTCCAATTTGTCAAATCGAGAGGAACATTTGTATCGGGGCTATATCCAAACATGGAATGAAGTGACTAACTTTCACAATAAGTTATTCCAGTTGAAGTATAACGTGTTATGCTCAATTTTAAGAAATTCTCTGAAAATACGCGGTTTCTGGGGGACGAAATTTTTATGAGAGCTATATGTAAATTTGAATCGATGTGACCCATTTTTACCGTGGGTGTTTCTAGTTGAAATATAAGTTATTTTGCAATATTTAGTGAAGATCTGTTAAAATATGTGGTTTCTAGAGCAGAAAAAGTCAAATCGGGAGCGAAATTTGTATGGGAGCTATATATAAATCTGAACCGATCTGACCTATATTCACCATGGTTGTTTCTAGTGGAAATATAAGATGTTTTGCCAATTGTAAATCTGTTAAAATATGAGGATTCTAGAGGGGAAAAAAGTCAAATTGGGAGCGATCTAAATAAAAATAAAAAATCTAAATAAATCTGAACCGATCTAACACATTTTAACCACAGGTGTTTCCAGTTGAAATATACGGTGTTTTGCGAATTTTGAAGAAAATCTGTTGAAATGTGTGGTATCTAGAGTGAAAAGAGTCAAATCGGGAGTGAAATTCGTATGGGGGCTATATCGAAATCTGAACCGACCAACATTAACTGATGCAAGTGCTTCCATTTTTACAGTCTTTTTAGATCTCTCTTTCTTAGAGTTGCAGCCACTGTGCATTGCACAGTGTCTTCCAATCAATAACAACCCACGTAATGATCGATCTTTGTTTTTTCATATGTGCCAGTTAGAATGATAGTGGTCTAAGTCACAATTTATCCGTCCTGAAGCTCACAATTTTTTTCTTAGAATTTCCTACCACTATATCGAAATTTTGTAAAAAAAAAATCGACAACGTTGGTACCTCTAAGGGAACCACTACTTTCAGAGGACGCACAGACTTAGACCACTTTCATTCTTCTCAAAATTGAAATAATTGAACACACAAACCTTACCTTACCAAAAATGATGGAAACACAAAATATTATATTAAAAAAGTAAAAACGGCGTTAAGTTCGGCCGGGCCGAACTGTATATACCCTCCACCATGGATCGCATTCCACAGAGGCTGTCGATTTTCGTCGAAGTGCAGTAACATTACATGCCAATGTCAATTTTTTTAATATAGCCTAACCAAAATAAATACAAATATTGAAAAACTAATTTTATAAATAAATATAAAATTGTTATTATTTCAAACCACGTTTAGCAAAACTACCAAAACGTTTATAATATATTTCGAAATAATACTTCAAGTCAATTCAAAAAGTAAATATAAGACAGCAATCTTCAATCAAACTTAAACACTACAGTTGGTCGTATTTCCATCCATTTTAATTCCAACAGTACAAATTTTGAAAATTCATTATTTATCACGTACACAGTGCAAGATAACCTAACATCATGATTCAAAAGATTAGAATTTGGAAAAATATTTTTATTTTGCTTGTCTATGTAGTCAGACGAATGTGTACACCGAATTCCGTCATTCTAGCTGCGGCCATTTGGATGGTACCATTTTTATCCCTTTTTCCCATTTTACTCCCTAAAAAGTACGGTTTTCTAAAAATCCCTTTATTTTACTTGTCTACGCAATTAGAGTTATGTACCAAATTTCACCATTCCAGCTGTAACCGATTTAACCCTCTGACCCATTGTATCACTTGAAAGTACGAATTTTGAAAAATCGTTTTATTTTTCGTGTCTACGCAGTCAGAGGAATGTATACTCCGAAATTCACGACTCCAGCTGCTGTCATTTGGTTGGTACTATTTTTATCCCCTTTTTTCCATTTTAACCCCAAAAAGTACGAATTTCGAAAAATCTCTTTAATTTACGTGTCTACACAATCAGAGGAATGTATACACCGAATTTCATTATTTTAGGTGCTGCCGTTTGGTTGGTACCATTTTTATCCATCTTTTCCCAGTTTACCCCTTAAAAGTACGAATTTTGAAAAAATAATTTTATATTGTGTATCTACTCAATTAGAGGAACGTACATACCAAATTTCGTGTTTCTAGCTGTTGTTGTTTGATAGGTACCATTTTTATCCCGTTTTGCCCCCATATCACCCCCTACGAATGAGAAGCACTTTATGGTACGCATGTTTGTTACAGAGGGAATGCGCATACCCAATATCAAGTAAGTACAAGCAGATATATTGAAAAAACTTGCCTACATATTGTAAAATATAAGGGATATTATGGGTATTTTTAGTCCTTGTGAGGGAAAAATGTTTCTCTTTGGGTCGATTTCGCCCAGTTTCAATCCCAACCGATCTACGACTATAAGACACATTTATGTTAAATTTGGACGTCCTAGCTCCTTTCGTTTAGATGCTAGCGTGCTCTCAACAGACGGACGGACATTGCTAGATCGTCTTAGAATTTTATGACGATCAAGAATATATATACTTTATAGGGTCTCATGTAGATATTTCAAAGTTTTACAAACGGAATGACAAGGTTAGTATATCCCCATCCTGGAGGTGGAGGGTATAAAAAGATATAAATATTTATATGTAGTTCGTCTAGATAATTTATATTGAAACTAGTTTTTACTTTTCAAATAATTTCATTTTATATGCTATTCAAATTATCTGAATCACCTAAAATGAACATTATAAATAAAAAAACCACTCATCAATATTAGTGGATATAGTGTGACTTTAACCACTTTCAAAGACAATTTGGGTGTGCATAAAATGAGAAATGTCATTGTAAGGGTACATTTTTTATAAATGTCAGTAATAAAAGTTCTTAAAAGAAAAATTGACATATCTCAATTTTATTGGATTTTTGATTTAGACCACTATTATTCTAACTGGCACATTTGTACTCCTCTATTCCATTATGACGCATTAGGAATTATTATCTTTTCTCAACTCTTACAATTCCAAGATCAAAAGGTCACCAGTATAAAAATAGATTGTGACATCAATTACGTTTTTCATTAAAAAAAGGGCCATGCTTACATGTCTCCCCTCTAGGGGTGACTCTGGGGCAGTTTTGGGGCTTTCCTTCATAAAAATTTAAAAAAAAAATTAAAAAAATGATGGGGACCACCTTAAGTGTTGAAGGTAAAGGGTAGGTATGTTCAGGGTCTGGGTTGGGTCTGAACAAATATTGAGGGTTTTCCTCGGGCCTCCTTGGGCAGCTAGAGCGGAGGGAGCAAATATTATTGCAAATAGTTTTTGTATGTAATTTTGTTCGGAACAAAGGTTGGAAAGGGAAAATGGAGGTCGGTCTTACATTTTACCCAGCTAGGGGTGAGTGCGGCGTAGTTTTGGGCCTTACTGTAATAACAAAAATTATAAAAAAAATCGTATGGGGACCACCTTAAGGGTTCAAGATAGGAGGTAGGTATGTTCAGAAGAAAAAAACGGGGGTTGAAAAAATATTAGGGGTCGGTCATACATTTTACTACACTAGCGGCCCCTCAACGAGTCACCTTCCCCTGATGAGAGTCCACTTGCACCCGCCCAACCACCCCCCACTTTTTGGCTCATGAACGTTTTCCGATCCTCACAAAATAGGGTGTTCTTGCGTATCCAAATCAAAGTCCTAAATTTCCCATATAACACAATCCCACCCCAAGTGACCCCAAGTCCAGAGGTAAGCAAAGACAAAAGGATATGTTTTATTAAAGTATCTCTAAACCATGCTAATGTGCGGTGAAAATATATTTTTTGCATCTGTTTTTTTTTTTTTTTATTTTAGATCTTTTTTATTCGATTTTTTTCATAACACAGCCTAATGTATATATTCTGGTTATGTTTAAAAGATTTCCGGCCCTCCGTAATTTTTCTGATAACGCTACGTTTATTAACTCATAATCTCAGTATAAGATTGGCTGGTTCAACCTGCAGACCTTTGCTTATGTCTATGTGTTGTAAAATAACACTGGATAGACAAAGAAGATAATTCAATTTATAAGGAAATATCGTGAAAACCAATTAATTTCAAAGACTCTCTAGACTCCCAGATAAAATCATTCAATTCTTCATTTAATTATCAATTTAATTATCCATTTTATTAATGTTCTTTCTTCACACATTCACTCGCTTTCAATTCCAAATTCCTCAAACACTTATGGACACCAAAGATCATAGCACCTTCGGGCTGAGTAGAGTTATGTTTAGTCACACATTCACGATGACATGGAAGAGTCGAGTTTGTGAACATGTTGTATGCCACACGATCTACATCGAATCCTTTCTCGGTACTATAATAATTCAGGCCCTTAGCTGTGCACATCATAAACCCACGCACGTCTGGGTTATCGTTGATATAGCCATTTAGTAGCTCTGCCATAGTTCGTCGACTCAATGGATTTTCCTCTTCACATTTTTTAGCTATGGCTACAGGGTCTGCTGGATACCAATCGTATTCACCGGCAAGGACCTTTGGATGGAACGAATAATGTTTGTTTGTTCCATTCCTTTAATATTACACCTTACCAACCTGCATTAAAGTCCAGCTGAGGAACAGAAATATGACTTTGCTGAGCATTGAGTTTGAGAGTGTGTTGTAAAACTTTTAAAATGAAAAATGTAAATAATTATTACTCGATACCGCAGTCCATTTTTATACAGGTGACTTCTGATCTTGGAATTGAAAAGATAACATTTCCTAATGCGTCATAATGGAACATTACGTGGCCCAATAATGATCAGAAGGCACAGCACAGTGGCTGTAACACTGATATATATAGGGTGGGCCATTTACAATTTTAAATTTGAACTACCTTTGACTTTGAAAGGTAGAGAATAACATTCTTTTTTATTTTCAGGTTTATGTTTGACATTTGCAAAATGGGACAGACACAATATTAAAAACTTACTTCCAAAGTAGTGATGCTTTAACGCAATCTGTAAAAAATTTATTTTTCATGAAACTCATTTTCATCTCGGTGGCTATGTCTATAAGCGAAATTGCCGCATATGAGAACCCACACGTGCTTATTGAGAATCCAATGCATCCACAACGAGTTACTGTTTGGTGTGGATTTTGAGTTGTACTGAAAAATTGGGTTGCTCGGAAGAGTTACTGCCGAGCCACTGTGTTCTGTGTTCCATTATTAAATGACAAACCTTTCCAATAATTTGAGAAATTTGTGAAAATAAGTACTTTCTAATTTAAAAATTTAAATGGCCCACGCTATATTTCAGCTAGAAATATTTGAGGCAAAATTTAACTAATACGGCCCTATATTAATGTAGCTCCCGATTTTACGTCTAAGCGTCTAGAAACTGCGCTTTATATGAACAGACTCGCCCTGTTTTATTTGAACTGTTCTTATGCAAATGTCCCACGCGTTTTGGGATAATTTTATTAAAAACAAGTAAGAAAACGTCAGTCGGCTAAACCGACTTATATATACCTCACTCTCAGAGAACTTGTACGTAGAAGTATTTAAAATTTACTTAAATTTTACCTAGGAAAGATACAATTGTGTGACAGGTACATGAGGGGGCGTGCCTGAAGCGTAAATTTGTTTTAGGTTTAAATTGATTATAAAACCATTTTCAAATATTAAATTGCAAATGATATATGTTATGGATGTTATATCAGTTTTATTGTAACCAAAGTTTATGCCACTTTGTGAAGGAGGTACCAGAAGGGGTGTGGCAATATCACCCATATTCCATGCGAATGTAACTTCTATAAAAGCATTCTCAATTATCAAATTTCACAGTATTCCGATCATCTGTACAGAAGTTATAATGGCTTTAATTTTACGTAGTAGAGTGATGTGTGTGGGAGATACTGGAAGTGATTATAAAAACTTCATCAAATACCAAAATATATCTTTAGTTTTAATTTAACATAGGATCGGCGTGGCAATTTCGCCCATCTTTGAACTTAAATTAAATCTGGGAAAGATATTACTATCTACAATTTTTGAATTGATTCCTTACTCCTTTAGAAAGTGATCGTGTACACAAGCCAGACAGACGGACATGGTTTAAACAATTTAAAAAGTAATGCACCGGATTTGGTCCAAACATACTTGGGGTATTAAGTCACTCCATCAATGCGTTACACTTTCTTTCTCTTATCCAATGATATATACCCCCCATTCTGTAGAGTGAGGGTATAAAAACCCGCGTAACTTCTATAATAGAGAACTCCAAAAAAATTTTCAAATTTTGCAAAAATATTCAATTTGTATCTTCTGTTTACTGTGCTCTACCGAAATACCCACATATTTGTAGAAAATGATCGATATTCAAAAAAAAAAAAATCGTAAAGGGTGATCTTTTAAAAGCTATAGGAAAAATTTTCAAAAAAAACACATAAAATTCAGAAAAATGCTTGAAATCTTTATTTGAATCGATAGTACGGTCCATATAAAGGGTGATTTTTTAAGAGCTTGATAACTTTTTTTTAAAAAAAAAACGCATAAAATTTGCAAAATCTCATTGGTTCTTTATTTGAAACGTTAGATTGGTCCATGACATTTACTTTTTGAAGATAATTTCATTTAAATGTTGACCGCGGCTGCGTCTTAGGTGGTCCATCCGCTTAGTCCAATTTTGACATTTCCACGTTTTTGAGTAACAGAGGCCCAATTGCTGCGAACGGCGACGAATCGATAATTGATGGTCATCATTACCACTGGCCGATACAGCTGCGATATTTTCTTCAGTTCGCACTCTACGTAAGCGTGTTGGTGGTTTAATGTCCAACAATGTAAATTTGGTGCGAAATTTAGTCACAATAGCCCGAATAGCCGCTTCAGTGGGTCGATTAAACTGAGCATAAAATGGAAAAAGCGCGCGATGAACTTTCTTAACAGAGCACGCATTTTGATAATAAAATTCGATAATTTGCAAGCGTTGTTCGTTTGTAAGACGATTCATGGTTAAATTATAGACCAAACTGAAGATGTTTGACAGTGAAACAAAACACGAAACGTGCGTCAGCTGTTTAAGCCAGTGTTTCCAAAAAGATAATAAAATCACCCAATAGTTTAATCTTTCAGCATCCTTTTTGAAAAGACTTTTTTGATTTTTTCGAAAAAGGTTTAAATTGACCCATAAAGAGAGGAGTTAAAGGATTAAGATCTTCCACAAAAATGATCCCCATAGAATTCCTCAATATAGTTCTGACAATACGAATTCTCTCAAACATTAACTTACAACACTTTTTTGCTTAGTAAAAAAATGAAAACTTTGACCCGTTATAAAAAAAATTTCAGACCAGCTGGAGTATAAGTTTATTCTACAAAAAAAAGATCTACCCAACATGCCCTTTCAGAATTATAAAATTCTTAAAAAAAATCTTAATTTGTTGGACAAATTTCAAATAAAATAAAAATTACAGACTAAACTGCAGTATAATGATAGCTGATAGATATTCGTGTTAAAATTGGCATGCTCAGTTTCAAATACTACTGCTTTGTAGTCAAAATTTCGATAGAAAAATTCAAATTTACTACATTGGGGTGCTGCGATAATCGAGGACTTGCGTTCATCGAGTTCACAGTCTAATTCAAAACATGTTACTTTAGTGGTTACTATTATTTGCGTAATTACATGTATAACATTTCCCCCAATTAAGTCCGCGACAATAATACACAGAATATACATTTTTATCAAAAACTTTCAAAAACAATTAAAGATCTTATTTGCGTCAATGCTCGAGTTATCAGAAACTCAATTTGAACTTTTGCTCTACCAGAGATTATTTTCTAAACATGGATTGTGCTTCTGGCCGAACATCTTATGTTAGCTCAGACACTAAAGGCAATAACAAACATATTCATTATTCTAAAAGCCTTTTCAGACTGCGTGCGAAATCTAGCTGAAATGGCAAAAGGTTGATACAAATATCGCATTCCATACAAATTTGACATTTGTAAATTGATTTCGCTTGCAATCTGAAAAGGCTATAAACTCTGTACGTTTTTAACCTAACATCAAGGGAATATTGTGACATATATAATTTTGAAGAACCTCATCAATGTAATATTTTTATACCCTCCACCTCCAGGATGGGGGTATACTAACTTTGTCATTCCGTTTGTAACACCTTGAAATATCAACCTGAGACCCTATAAAGTATATATTCTTGATCGTCATAAAATTCTAAGATGATCTAGCCACGTCCGTCCGTCCGTCTGTTGAAAGAACGATAGTATCTAGAAAAAAGGATCTAGGTATCCAACGACAACAGCAAGAAACACGAAATTCGAGGTGTACATTCCTCTAATCCTTATTAATATTATAAAACCTTAGAGTAAGTCTGTCTGTTTGTTTGTTCCGCAATCACATGTAAACGGCTGAACCGATGTTGTTGAAATTTTTAGTACAGATAGATGCAGGTCTGGAAGGAAAGCTAGGCTATAGAATTTTTTTTTAATTTGCTCTGTGGGCGGAGAGGGCGTGGCAATAGTGGTTTTGAGAGCTAGAAGGCTGAAAATTGGTACATGTATATTACTGACCACGAGAATGATAAATATGATGCCGAAATTTGGATTTTCATTTTGTGGGCGGAGTGGGCGTGGCATAAGTGTTTTTTTTTTTAGCTACAAAGCTGAAAATTTGTACATATATATTACTGACCACGAGAATGATAAATATGATACTGAAATTTGGATTTTCATTTTGTGGGCGGAGTGGGCGTGGCAATAGTGTTTTTTTGAACTAGAAAGCTGAAAATTGGTACATGTATATTACTGACCACGAGAATGATAAATATGATTCCGAAATTTGGATTTTCATTTTGTGGGCGGAGTGGGCGTGGCAATACTGTTTTTTTAGCTAGAAGGCTGAAAATTGGTAAATATATATTTCTGACCACGAGAATGATAAATATGATGCCGAAATTTGGATTTTCATTTTGTAGGCGGAGTGGGTGTGGCAAAAGTGTTTTCTGAGCTAGAAAGCTGAAAATTGGCACATATATATTACTGACCACGAGAATGATAAATATGATGCCGAAATTTGGATTTTAGTTTGGTGGGCGTGGCAGTAGTGTTTTTTAAGCTAGAAGGCTGAAAATTGTAACGTATATATTACTGACCACGAGCAAGATAAATATGATGCCGGATTTTGAATTTTCGTTTCGTGGGCGGTGGGGGCGTGGCAAAAGTGTTTTAAGAGGTAGTAGACTGAAAATTGGTACTTATATATTACTGACCACGAGAAAGATCAATTTGATGCCGAAATTTTGATTTTCGTTTTGTGGGCGGAGAGGCCGTGGCAAAAGTGTTTTTGAGAGCTAGAAAGCTGAAAATTGGTACATATATATTACTGACCAGGAGATAGATCAATTTGATGTCGAAATTTTAATATTCGCTTCGTGGGCGTTGGGGGCTTGGCAAACGTATTTTGGAGAGCTAGAATGCTGAAAATTGGTACATATAAATTACTGACCACGAGAAAGAGAAATATGATACCGAAATTTTGATTTTCGTTTCGAGGTCGGTGTGGACGTGCCAACAAAAGTGTTTTTCGAGCTACATAGATGGCTGAAAATTGGAACGTATATATTACTGATCACGAAAAAGATAAATATGATGCCGGATTTTGAATTTTCGTTTCGTGGCGGTGGCGGTGGCAAAAGTAATTTTTTGAGCTAGAAGGCTGAAAATTGGAACGTATATATTACTGACCACGATAAAAATCAATATGAAACCTGATTTTAATTTTACCATTTGTTTTTTTTGCCTGGCGAAACGGGCGGGGTTCAGCTAGTTGAGTAGATATATAATATAAAAATATTTTTCCAAATTCGTAAAATGGGAATAGGGGGATAAGAATGGTATCAACCAAAAGGCTGCACCTAAAATAATGAAATTCAGTGAATACATTCCTCTGATTGCGTAGACACTTAAAACTAAAGGATTTTTTTAAATTCGTACTTTTTGCGGTTAAAATGGGACAAAAAGGGATAAACATCGAACCTTCATCCCGACTAAACGGCGTAGCTAGAAATATGCAACTGTGCAGACACACGACAAAGAGGGATTTTTTTAAATTTGTTCTTTAAGTGAGGAAAGAGAGAAAAAGGGATAACACTTGTACCAATTTTAATATCGCAGCTATATTCCTGAAATTCGGTAAGTATATTTCTCTGACAACGTAGACTTGCAACACAAATTGATTCTTTCGAAATTTGTATGTTTAAGGGAAAAATGTAATAAACATAGATAAAAACAAGTAAGGAAAGGCTAAAGTCGGGTGGAGCCGACAGTATGATACACTCCACTTTCTATCCGAATACAATTCAATTCGGTAAAAAGTGAAATCGGAAAAAATTGTTGTATCCTGTAAATGTATGTGTTTGACAAAAATGATAAATCGGAAAGAACATTTGTATGAGGATATATTGAAACCTGGAACGATGTGATCCACATGTATATTTATAGGTGAAATATAATATGTAAAGTTTGGCCAAAATCGGTTAATCATTTGGGAGCAACATTTGTATATATATAAATAAATGTATATCTAAATCTGAACCGATCTTACCCACTTTCAGCATAGATGTCTTAATTAGATTATTAGATATTGTGCCAATTTTAAAGAAAACCGGGTACAATATGTGGTTTCTAGAGCGGAAAAAGTCAAAGAATTCATTGAAAATATGTGACCGCTGGTACTAATATGAACCCTGATTTAAGTCAAAGACATACTTTCGTTGCGAAAGTTCGGATGAGATGGGGTAGCACCCATCGAAACTGCGCAGTCAACTTTTAGCTGCAACAATAAAGGTCTCACTTGCCTTTTTGCTAATTTTTGGTTTCTGCTGAAGACTTCAGCACAACCTTTGGTCTTGAACCAAAATAAATGACAAACACATACAACATAACAGACCAACTATACATACAAACAAAAATACATATTTTCAACTTTTCAGAAAAAGGTGAAAATCTGTAATACGAAAAAAATTAAAATTTTTTCTTCTACATAAAATATTGTTAAAAATTTTGAAAAATAAAAAAATTTACTTTAAAATCGAAAAATACGAAAAGTTAACTTTGGGATAATTTCTAAAATATAATCAAATGCCCGATTTTTAATGTTAAGATCTCCTTGTATCTAATTTCAGTTTTTACAGAATTCAAAAATGTTTACTAGAACAAAAGTTATTGAATTTGATTTGGATGGATTTTGATTCTAAATAATTTTTGGCGTTTTCGCTTTGCTTCTTTTGATATATTACTTACAAGTTTAGAAAATCGTTTCCCCAATCATATTTTATGTTTGAGAAAACTCGTTTCTAAATAAATAATGTTTGTAGTCTGTCCGACAATACGTTAAAGAGGTTTTTTTATTGCATATGCATAAATAGTTGGTATAATTTTATTTTTCACCAATTTAAATACAGCTGTTTAAGTCATTTTCTTACAATTTTCAGCCATATCCGCAAAGACGCACTTAATGATGCTGAAATACATGTATTCCGCGGGCTGCAATTCTTTGTATTTCTCAGCGCAGTCGCGAATGTAGTCCATTTTGCAATCGACCTTAATGCTCTCCTTCAGAGCCAAATAGAAACGTTCTACTTCAAAGCCTACCTCAGGTCGGTAAATATTTTTACCCAAGGCACTGCAGAACAATACGGAACGTATAGCGGGAGTATCCTCCAATTGGCCCATACGGATTTTTGCCACAACATCGGCAATTATGGAATATTTCTCCATGCATTTGGCTTCAACTTCAGCAGCATTTTCCGGATACCAATCTGGACGATCAGCGAGGATCTACGACATGGCACAATTATAAATTTCGGAAAATAGTTAATGTATCGCGTTTGATAGGAAATTAAAAAAAAAATAAGAAATTGCCTCTTTTTCTTCGGATTTTTTCTTCAATTTCCTTCCAAGAGTGATTATCCTAATATACGTACCGCTGTCGATGATATCACCAGAATAGCCAATACCAATTTATTCATTTTTCGATCTGTGTTTTGAACGTTGTCACGAGAAACTTGGGTCTGACGTTAAACACAAATTTCGTGGATTATTTATATGACTATCTTATCAAAATTGTCTTGTGTATATATGCAGATCTACATGTATACTTACGTGTGTGATCTTAGTGATCTTTCATGTACATCCATATGATCCATTAGGCCTCAGTCTAGCCAGACAAAGATACCGTAAAATGAAGTACATTTCAAGTTCAAGGTCTTTGTGAACAGTATGGACATGAGTATATTTGTTGAAAACATTAAACTTCTAAAAGTTTCTTTTTCGATCCAATAAGAACCAATTATTGTGTTACAAATTTTGATAGATACAATTAAGGCAAACAACAATAATAAATATAATAAACAAGTAAGGAAAGGCTAAAGTCGGGCGGGCCGACTATATAATACCCTACACCACTCCGTCGCTTTGATTACTACACCCAGGTATTTCATGGGAGCAATTTTATATAGTTCATATAAATTATACAGTTACTATCAATTCATCTTTAGTCATATTTAACGAATAATATGGTAATTGATCCAACTATCCGACAGACAAATTATTAGTAATAGGATGAACCGGACCGACATTTCAAAAGGGAGCCTATAACAACATTTTGGGCCTTTTCCAAAACATGGGCCTATATATTTCTTATTCACGGTAGGTATTCCTAATTGAAAAATATCATGATCTGCAAAATTTGATGAAGATCCGATGTAAGATGTAGTTTCTAGAGCTGTAATAGATCAGAATGGGGCGACCTGTAGAGTTATACCAAAGTATGGACATATGACATCTGCCAAACAAGTAAGGAAAGGCTAATCACGGACGGACTTTCTATCTCAGTACAATTCAATTCGGTAAAAAAGTGAAATCGGGAAGGATTTTTGCATCCTGTAAATGTATGTGTTTAAAAAAAATGTTAAATCGGGAAGGATATTTGTATGGGGGTATATTGAAACCTGGAACGATGTGACCCGATTTCACCATGTATGTTTATTGGTGAAATATAATATGTAAAGTTTGGCCAAAATCGGTTAAACATTCCGGAGCAACATTTGTATCAGAACCGATCTTACCCACTTTCACCATATGTTTTTTTATTTGGATTATAAGATGTTATGCCAATTTAAAAGAAAAACGGGTACAATATATGGATTTTAGAGCGGAAGAAGTCAAATCGGGAGCGACATTTGTATGGGGGCTATATCTAAATCTGAACCGATCTTACCCAATTTCTGCATAGGTGTTTCTAGTTGGATTATAAGATGTTGTACCAAATTTAAAGAAAATCGGGTACAATATGTGGTTTCTAGAGCGGAAAATGTCAAATCGGGAGCGACATTTGTATGGGGGCCATATCTAAATCTGAACCGATCTTACCCAATTTTTGCGTAGGTGTTTCTAGTTGGATTATAAGATGTTGTGCCAAATTTAAAGAAATTCGGGTACAAGATGTGGTTTCTAGATCGGAAAATGTCAAATCGGGAGCGACATTTGTATGGGTGCTATATCTAAATCTGAACCGATCTTACCAACTTTCACCATAGGTGTTTTAAGTTAGATTATAAGATGTTGTGCCAAGTTTAAAGAAAATCGGGTGCTATACGTGCTTATAGGGCGGAAAAAGTCAAATCGGGAATGACATTTGTATGGGGGCTATATCTAAATCTGAACCGATTTCCTCCAAATTCAATACCGATGGTCCTTGGCCAGAAAAAGTAACTTCTGCCAAGTTTCATGACAATCAGATAATAATTGCGACCTGTAGAGTGCGAACAAGCTTAGATGGACAGCAGACGGACGGACAGACAGACGTCGTTAAATCGACTCAGCTGGTGATTCTAAGCCGATCCGTATACTTAAAGGTGGGTCTAGCTCGATTATTTCTTGGTGTTACAAACATTTGGCGCGAAACTAACTTATAATACCCTAGTCCACGAAGTGGTGTAGGGTATAAAAACTAATAAGGAACGGTTGAAGTCTAATGGAACCGACTAAAGAGTGATTTTTTTGAGGTTAGGATTTTCATGCATTAGTATTTGACAGATCACGTGGGATTTCAGACATGGTGTCAAAGAGAAAGATGCTCAGTATGCTTTGACATTTCATCATGAATCGTCTTACAAACGAACAACGCTTGCAAATTATTGAATTTTATTATCAAAATGCGTGCTCTGTTAAGAAAGTTCATTGCGCGCTTCCATTTTATGGTCAGTTTAATCGACCCACTGAAGCGGCTATTCGGGCTATTGTGACTAAATTTCGCACCAAATTTACATTGTTGGACATTAAACCACCAACACGCTTACGTAGAGTGCAAACTGAAGAAAATATCGCAGCTGTATCGGCCAGTGTTAATGATGACCACCAATTTTCGATTCGTCGCCGTTCGCACCAATTGGGTCTCTGTTACTCAAAAACGTGGAAATGCCAAAATTGGACTAAGCGGATGGACCACTAAGACGCAGCCGCGGTCAACATTTAAATGAAATTATCTTCAAAAAGTAAATGTCATGGACCAATCTAACGTTTCAAATAAAGAACCGATGAGATTTTGCAAATTTTATGCGTTTTTTAAAAAAAAAAAGTTATCAAGCTCTTAAAAAATCACCCTTTATAAGATACAGACGGGCGGACGGACAGATATCGTTACATCCACTGGACATACTTAAAGACACAAGTGTAACTTAGTCAAATAATGTTCAAGACATTTTTGACTGGGGGCCAACTACATAATTCGAAATCGTGAAAGTTAAGTTTAAAATAAGGTTTTACTTGTTGTTAAAAGGGCGTGAATTTCTAACGAAAATATTCAAAATCCACCGATATTAGTTCTTATATACGTTATCCCGACAACCAATATGTTTGCGTTAGTAATTCACATTTCTTTCGCAATAAATAAAAATTAATTTCGAGCAATCCTGGAAGCGTGATACAGGACACTACACTCAAGCTTAAAATAGTGATGTGGAAATACGATTTATAATAATAAATTTAATTAAAACAGGCGAGGCCGACTATGATACACTCCACTTTCTATCCGAATACAATTCAATTCGTGAAAAGTGAAAACGGGATTTTTGTATGTTTTCTAATCATATGCTAATATAACCTGATTCACTTTGTCAAATCGAGAAGAATGTTTGTATCGGCGCTATATCGAAACATGGAATAAAGTGAGATTTATATATAGCTCCCATTCAAATTTGACTCCAGATTTTACTTTTTTTTCTCTAAACCACATATTTTAACAGATCTTCTTCAAATCTTGCAAAGTATCTTATATATTAACTAGAATTACCTAGGATGAAAATGGGTCAGATCGGTTCAGATTTAGATATAGCCCCCATACAAATGTCGCTCCCGATTTTACATTTTCCGCTCTAAAAACCACATATTGTACCCGATATTCTTTAAATTTGGCACAACATCTTATAATCCAACTAGAAACATCTGTGTAGAAATTGGGTAAGATCGGTTCAGATTTAGATATAACCCCCATACAAATGTCACTCCCGATTTGACATTTTCCTCTCTAGAAACCACATACTGTACTCGATTTTCTTTGAATTTGCCACAACATCTTATAATCCAACTAGAAACACTTATGCAGAAATTGGGTAAGATCGACTCAGATTTAGATATAGCCCCCATACAAATGTCGCTCCCGATTTGACATTTTCCGCTCTAAAAACCACACATTGTACTCGATTTTCTTTAAATTTGGCACAACATCTTATAATCCAACTAGAAACATCTTTGAAGAAATTGGGTAAGATCGGTTCAGATTAAGATATAGCCCCATACAAATGTCGCTCCCGATTTGACATTCTCCGCTCTAGAAACCACATATTGTACTCGATTTTCTTTAAATTTGCACAACATATTATAATCCAACTAGAAACACCTATGCTGAAATTGGGTAAGATCGGTTCAGATTTAGATATAGGGTCTCATCGTTCCAGGCTTCAATATACCCCCCAAACAAATAATGCCCCTTCCGATTTAATATTTTTTGTCGAACACATACATTTACAGGATAAAAAAATATGATTTCACTTTTTTACCGAATTGAATTGTAAAGAGATAGAAAGTGGAGTGTATCATATAGTCGGCTCCGTCCGACTTTAGACTTTTCTTACTTGTTTTCTCTCCATTTGTGGCATTCAGAGATTTACGACAGATGTCAACAAACACTGCTGCCTCCTTCCATTTCTGTATCGGCCAACCGAATACACTGCAATTATAGGAGACATCCACTGAGTGTTGGTTCAACATTTGTTTTAAACCAAATTTTGTACATTTTAATCGCTAAAAGAGACGATAAACATTTTTTGAAGTTCAGTGATGCAAACTTACTAAACCGAAATCCATTTATTACATATGGGAAAATCTACAAAATAGTCCGATTTCAATTTTGAAAAATTAAAAATTTCAAATTAGAGGCACACGTTTTATTTTAGCGTCAACTTGTTAAAAATACATTAAATATAAATAATGTGCTCGCGTGCATCATTTTTTTCAAGTGCTGAAGAAGTTATAATCGGATTGTCCCTTTTGGTTCTATTGCAAGTTAAGCCTGAAAATCAACAAAATTTAACCTAAAATGGCTCTCGGTACCAAAATAATAATTCGATCTATTTAGCACTTACACACATTATTAGTAGTACCCATATTCACCGATCACACAGGGTTGCCACCAGTTATTTTTCAAACTGCGGATGTGCTCTTCAAAAAATATGAAAATTCATGATCTGCACGCATCGACCTGAACAGTACGAACATCAGTACTGTCATAATCTCCTTGTCGCTGAAGGCACACCAAATCGTCCGGTCGCCTTTTGTTAGTATCTCTGTCGTTTATAATCCAATATTAAAAAATTTGCAATTACGTTCACGCTGATAGCGCAAAAAAGAAAATTGTATCAATTTTCGTTTTATGCAAAAACAGAGTGACAGATTTTGAAGAGCTACCATTTATTCCTCAGTGATGGCACACGCCCTTTTCAACATATAGAAGATTCCGCAACATCATTACTATCATCCACAAAAAGATCTGAAAAATATTATATATTGCTCTTAAAGCGGTTAGAAGCCTGAGTGACATGGAATCATACTATACCGTAGATTTGCCCATATATCAGTTATTATTTTAACATCGACATCCCCATATACGGTCCTGTTCTGACTCCAGATATATTTTCTATCAACATTTTTCTGATTCTAGTTTCTAAATTTTGTATTTCCAATATATAATATAATACTTTTTTTCCATCTACTCCTAAGAAAAGAACAAACAATTAAGTTTTAAAAACTAATGCAAAATTTAGAAACTCAAATAAACAAACAAATTTTGATTCAAAAACTTTGTATCTAAAGCCTATATAAATGTCACTTTCTAGTTTGTTTCTAAATTTGCTTAAAATGCAGTGCATTTAAAAAATTTGCCTAATTATTCAAATTGTTAGGGCATTTGTGTCATGTCCTGTAGTTGCCCGATCGCTCCACTTATGGAGCCAACGGACAAAAATAATTTAAATGAGTTTATGTTTATCAAACGATACATTATTTTATTTTCATTAATTATATTTTCATATATATGATTTCTTTAAGCGATTTGCTTACAATTTTCGGCCATATCATCAAAGACGCACTTAGCGATGCTGAAATACATGAATTCCTCGGGCTGCAAGTCTTTGCATTTCTCAGCACAGTCGCGAATGAAGTCCATTTTACAATTGAATTTAATACTCTCCTTCAAGGCTAAATAGAAACGTTCCACTTCAAAGCCTACTTCGGGTCGATAGATATTTTTAGCCTTGGCACTGCAGAACAAAAGGGAACGCATGGCCGGAGTATCCTCTAATTGAGTCATACGGATTTTCGAAAAAGTATCAGCGTTTATGGAATATTTCTCCATGCATTTAGCTTCAATTTCAGCGGCATTTTCCGGATACCAATCTGGTCGATCAGCGAGAATCTACGACAAGAATAAAGGGGACATTATTTGTGGTCAAATATATGTATATACCACCAAAATACGTACCGCCGTCGATGACAAGACAAGAATAGCCAGCGCCAATTTATTCATTTTTCTATTTGTTTTCGCTGTTTCGAGCAACTAGGGTCTAACGTAAAAACAGAAATTTCGTGGACCATTTATAGTGGGTTCTTATCAAAATTTTCTTTTATACACAAATACATATGTATATCGTCGTCTGACTTATTCATAGCTCTGTCTAGCCAGATAAAGAGATTTATATTTCGAGTTCAAGGTCTTTGTGGAGACGTTCCTAGAGACCTTTAATCTTGTGTTTGATTTGAATAAGTTTCGATCTATTGCCTTAAAAGTTTCTAATAATTATAAACTTGTAAGCATTTTCCATTACGAATATTATTATGCACCTTGAAATATTCAACGGAGACCCAATAAAGTATATATATTCTGTGTCCTGCCCGTCTGTGTGTCTGTTGAAAGCAGCTAGCTTCCGAACGAAATGGGCTAGGGGTTTAAATTTTCCGTAAGTGTGTCGATTGTAGATTGGTTGGGATTGAATGTGGGCGAAATCGCACCAGTGTGAAAAAAATTCTCTAACAAGGACTGATAATACCCCCTAATATTTAGATTATTTTTTTTTTTTTTTAAACTATTATTCAATCCAATTCTTAGAATCGGATTATAAAATTGCTCATTTGAATTTTAAAAGCATTTTAATATAAACTATTTAAATATGAAATTAATAACATATTTTTGTATGTGTCTTCGATTCATTAAAATTAATTCTCTTTTGTTGTTTGTCGAACCATTCATTCGCAGTTAGAACAAGTAAAAACGGCGTTAAGTTCGGCCGGGCCGAACTTGCATTCCACAGAGGTTGTCGGTTTTCTTAGAAGTGCAGTAATATTACAGGTAAATATACATTTTTTAATATAGCCAAACTAAAACAAATACAAATATTGAAAAAATAATTTTATAAATAAATATAATATTTTAATTATTTCAAACCATTATTTATTTCAAATCAAAAAATAAATGTTCTTTTATTTATATTTTCAAAAAGCTTAAATACCATAAATATTGGTAGATAGTGGGTGCTACAGTTGGTTGTATTTCCATTCTATTTTAATTCCAAGCGTACAAATTTTGAAAATCCATTATCAGACGTACATAGTGCAAAATAACCTAACTTCATGATTCAAACAAATTTTTGCCATAAAAGAAAAATTACGAATTTGTCAAAAAACTTTTTATTGTGCGTGTCTATGCAGTCAGAGGAATGTATACACCGAATTCCATGATTCCAGCCACGCACATTTGGTTGGTACCATTTTTACCCCCTTGACGTTTCTACGCAATTATAATTTCATTATTCCAGGTGTAGCCGTTTGGTTGGTACCATTTTTATCCCTCCGTACCCATTGTATCAATTGAAAGTACGAATTTGGAAAAAATCTTTTATTTTTCATGTCTACGTGGTCAAAGGAATGTATACTCCGAATTTCATGAATCTAGCTGCGGTCATTTGGTTGGTACCATTTTTATCCCCTTTTTCTATTTTGACCTCAAAAAGTACGAATTTCGAAAAATCAGTTTATTTTCCGTGTCTACACAGTCAGAGAAATTTATACTCCGAATTTCATGACTCTAGCTGCGGTCATTTGATTGGTACTATTTGTATCCCCTTTTTTCATTTTAACCCCAAAAAATAGGAAATTTGAAAAATCCGTGTATTTTACTTATCTATGCAATCAGAGGAATGTATACACCTAATTTCATTATTCTAAGTACAGCCATTTGGTTGGTACCATTTGTATCCCTCTATTCCCATTTTACCCCTTAAAAGTACGAATTTGGAAAAAATACTTTTATATTATGTCTCTACTCAATTAGAGAAATGTATACACCAAATTTCGTGTTTCTAGCTGTTGTCGTTTAATATGTACCATTTTTATCCCTTTTTTGCCCCATTTCACCCCCTACAAATAAGAATCACTTTATGGTGCACGTTTTTGCTATAATGGGAATGCGCATACCAAATATCAAGCAGATATAAACAGGCATATTCAAAAAAAATGCTTAAATACGCTAAAATATTAGAGATTAATATGGGTATTTTTAGTCCTTGCGAGGGAAAAATTTTCCCCTTTGGGCCGATTTCGCCCCGTTTCAATCCCAACCGATCTACGACTATAAGACGCATTTGTGGAAAATTTTAACGTTCTGGCTCCTTTAGATCGTCTTAGAATTTTAGGACGATCAAGAATATATATACTTTATAGGGTCTCAGGTCGATATTTCAAGGTGTTACAAACGGAATGACAAAGTTAGTATACCCCCATCCTGGAGGTGGAGGGTATAAAAAGTGAACCCTACAATGAGTTATAATTAGACAGCGGATTTTTATGCAAATTCCATTTTTAATCCATACTAGCATAAAAAAACCTATCGCTATGCAAAATATAATAACATAATATCGATTGTTTAAATATTTTTATTATGAGAATCATTTGTGTAAAGCCGGTATTCGATTATAAGCATCCGTTCAAAAAATGATTTTGCGTAAAAATCCGCTGTCTAGTTATAATGTACTAATATTTAGGAAATTGAACTTCGTATAGCGCTGAAGCAGTATATATAGGTTGATTTTTTAAGAGCTTGATAACTTTTTTTTAAAAAAAAACGCATAAAATTTGCAAAATTTCATCGGTTCTTTATTTGAAACGTTAGATTGGTCCATGACATTTACTTTTTGAAGATAATTTCATTTAAATGTTGACCGCGGCTGCGTCTTAGGTGGTCCATCCGCTTAGTCCAATTTTGGCATTTCCACGTTTTTGAGTAACAGAGACCCAATTGGTGCGAACGGCGACGAATCGAAAATTGGTGGTCATCATTAACACTGGCCGATACAGCTGCGATATTTTCTTCAGTTCGCACTCTACGTAAGCGTGTTGGTGGTTTAATGTCCAACAATGTAAATTTGGTGCGAAATTTAGTCACAATAGCCCGAATAGCCGCTTCAGTGGGTCGATTAAACTGACCATAAAATGGAAGCGCGCAATGAACTTTCTTAACAGAGCACGCATTTTGATAATAAAATTCAATAATTTGCAAGCGTTGTTCGTTTGTAAGACGATTCATGATGAAATGTCAAAGCATACTGAGCATCTTTCTCTTTGACACCATGTCTGAAATCCCACGTGATCTGTCAAATACTAATGCATGAAAATCCTAACCTCAAAAAAATCACTCTTTACTCATATCAAGTTCAAATTTTTCCTTGAAAGAACGGATTGCTATGAACTTGATTCTATAGATTATATATTATTATGATTACGTTTCGCGTAATATTTCTTCAAAATTTAAACTTTCTAGAAAGATACTTGAAAACAACTTTTTGAAAAACTATCTAACGATAGTGTAATGCGATTTTAGCGACGATGGATGTCGGACGAATGTAGCAACATTTTTCCCGAGATATTGATATTAAAATGTAAATGATTTCCAAACGTTCACGGAATATTGCAATGGTGGTAGGGTACATTGATAAAATAATTACAGAAATAATTCATACATTTTTCAGAATATCTACGCTATATGTTTAGCGAGATTCTAGGCTCATTTAATTTACATTTAATATGATGTATCCGATCGGTATACAGTAAAACCCGCTTTAGTACCTCCCCGCTTTAGCACCTAACCCGTTTTAGTACCCAACATCTGCAGACACTATGGCTTTTTTGTAAAAAATCGAACAAATTTACCCTTTTAAGTAATTCCCCGCTTAAATACTCAACCCGCCTAAGTACCATAATTTGTTTTGCATTAAATACAATTTTACGTACGTTTTCCCCCGGTTAAGTACCTTTCTGAATACAATTGCTTTTTTAAAACGGCAACTCTTTATAATCGATTGTTTATTTATACCATTACTAATTTATCGAAAAACTCACATACATGTCTGTCAAAATAATCAAGATATTATACATAAAATAAAGATACGTAAAAATGCCTGGCAAAGGGCGAAAACTTACAAGTTTGACAATTAAGCAAAAAATACTAATACTTCACTTGATTGATCAGAAAGCAAAATCGAAAAATGAAATTGCGCGGCATTTTCGGTGCGACATATCAACTGTAAATAGAATTTGGAGAAACCGGCAACAAGTGGAGGAGGCCGCAAACGCAACTTGTTTGCGACGTAAACGTTTACGTACGAGTCCGCACAATGGCATTGAAAAAGCTCTTGCTCAATGGTTTGACCAGATGAGATCTCTTAATACAGTGTTAACCGATGCTCAAATCCTCCAAAAAGCCAGAGACTTCGCAGCAAAATTGAATTCCGATTTTATGCCAACAAATGGCTGGCTATGGCGATGGAAACGTCGGGAAAGCATTAAGTTCATAAAAATAACAGGAGAAGCGGCTGATGCTGATACCGAAGAGGCAAATAGGTATCGTCAACAAAAATTGCGATATCTTCAATGCTGACGAAAGTGGGCTATTTTATAAGGCATTGCCGAATGGAACTTTGGCAAGAAAGGGTACAACAGTAACAGGAGGAAAAGGTCAAAAAGCACGACTGACTCTTCTATTCTTGTGCAATGTTGACGGGTGTTACAAAAAATTGTTTGCTATCGGAAAATCGAAGAATCCTTACTACTACTTCCAAAATTAGGCTTGGATGGTAGGCTCTTTGTGGTCAACTATTTTAAAAGATTTTGATCGCGAAATGGAAAAGGAAAATAGAAAAGTTTTGCTCTTTGTCGATAATGCTCCTTGCCATAAGGTGGCCGATTTGAACCTCGAAAATGTGAAAGTTGAATTTCTTCCAGCGAATACCACGTCGATATTGCAGCCTCTCGATCAAGGTATCATACACATCTTTAAAGTTTACTTTCGACAAATAATGGTTAGAAAACAGTTGCTTGCAATTGAAAAAGGTTTGACAACCAAGGATTTTTTGAAAACCATTTCGATTTTGGATGCGTTGACTTTTTCAAAACGAGCCTGGTGGCTTGTCAAAGGTGAATCCATCAAAAACTGCTTTCAAAAGGTATGGTTTTTCACTACTACATATTTAACATTTAAAAATTCTAATTTAATATTAATTTTTTAGGCCGGATTTGAGATTCAAAATTATTTTCCTGATGACGACGAGGAAACACTAACGAAACACGACGATATTCCCATAAACGCTCAAGAGTTTGAGGAATATGTAAATTGCGATAAAGATACTGAATGCTTTGGCCCACTTACGGAGGAAGAAATAGTGTCATGTATTTTGGAAGATAACGCTGACGAGGTGTCACCATCTGAAGATACTATGGAAAATACTATTGAAGTGAATCCACCCTCTTTTGCAGAAGCGCTGACAGCACTAGAAACAGTGAAAAAATATATGGAGGGCAATAATATTGAATTTGATGAACTCGAAATATTAGAAGAGAAGTTGTTTAAAAAAAAATTCAAAACATGCGTCAAAAGAAAATGACTGACTTTTTCGCTATTTAAACCTATTTCTCAATTTCACTTTATTTTAAGTGATCTCATAAAATACATACATATGTATTATGTACACAAAATGTTCTTTTTTTAAATGAATTTTTAAAGCAATATGAAATGTGTTTTTAATTAATATGTAATCAAAATATGTTTTGTTAAATAAATTTTTTGTTTGTGTTTAAATAAGTTATTTTCAATATTTTTAAAATTATTAAATGTTTAACTACCCAACAGAAGGTACTAAAACGGGGCTGTCTAAGTACCCAACCTGTGGTACTAAAGCGGGTTCTTATAAGTACACAACCCGCTTAAGTACCTCAAAATGCTGTCAATTTTAGGCAAGGCACTTATGCGGGTTTTACTGTACTTAAAGGTAAGTCTAGTTCGATTATTTCCTTGTGTTTCAAACATTTCGTGTGAATCAAATCATCTATAATCGATTCCAGTATAAAGTCGGAAGCATGTAATCGATTCCAAAAGCATCGGTTTTTGAACCCCCAAAATCAATTTTCGATTTAAATTGGAATCGATTTACCAGTCACTAGTGGAAATCTTGATAGTGGTAGTCTAAGTAATAAATGTCACCATACCGTTTGTAAATAAATGTGAATTCTATTAAATATAGATGCAAAATGGCCTTGAGTCAGGACAATATTCCAGTTCAAATCAAACATTTGTATTTGGGACAGAAAAATAGTGTAACGCATTGAAGGAGTGACTTGAGACCCTAAGAATGTTTGGACCAAATCCGTTTCACGACTTTTTAAGGTGTTTAAGGTGCCATGTCCGTCCGTCTGGCTGGGGTACTCGATAACTCTGGAAAGGAGTTAAGGAATCGCTTCAAAATATGCACATCGTAATATTTTCCCCAAACTTAGTTTAACTTCAAAGATGGGCCACGGAATTGCCACGCCCCTTCTGGTACCTCACACAAAAATAGTCCATATTCCAATGTATAATTAAAACCCATGTAACTTCCATACGGATAATCGGAATAAGCTATATTTTGGTATATGATAATGTTTTTATAATCACTTTAAGTGTACTAGATATCACGGGTTTTGTCACGCCCCTTCCAGTACCTCCCACACAAATCACGCAAAACTACGTACAATTGAAACTGTTATAACTTCTATACCGATGATCGGAATACTGTAAAATTTGACATTTAGCAATGCTTTTTTAGTGATTACATTCGCATGGAATATGGATGAAACTGCCACACCCCTTCTGGTACCTCCCACACAAAGTGGCATAAACTTTGGTTACAATAAAACCGACATAACATCCATGCGTTTAGTCAAAATAATTTGAAAATCGACAATTTTTAAATTTTAATAACATTTGTGGAACTTTATTAAAACAACTTTCTCAGAAGCGGAAAACACGTCCATTCTTCTAAGGATGCGATTAAAAATAACTTGTATTGGTAGTATTTTTTGCAGTGATATTAACAAACTTATTAATTCAAGTATTTTAATTCGCAGCAAATGTTTTGAAAATATTGTTTCTAATAAATAATGATGAATAAATAAAATTAATCATTTTGAATGGGTCATGAAAATACCCACATAATTCTGAAAGCAAACACCAAACAAAAAACTTCAACCTAAGGTTTTCTGTTCTGTTTTATTAAAAAAAACTTATAGTCACAAATCAAGCTATGTAATGATTTTTCAGTATGCTTATCGCTTAAAATATTAATTGTATTTTACTAGTTTCAAACACAATTATTCCTTTCGGTATTCGTGACCTCATCACTTGCTGACTCAAACGCCGCATCAAAGACACATTTCATGACACTGAAGACCATGGCTCCCTCTGGCTCAACATGATTGTTCTTTGTCACACACTCACGTACCCCTTCACGATCACACCGACGCTTGGAGTAGGCATATGCAGCGTATGCCAAACGATCCGCATCGAATCCTTTCTCCGAAGTGTAGACATTCAAGCCCTTGACTGTACAGAGTAAGAGACCTCGTATAGCTGGACTATCATTCAGTTGGTGATTTTTTATCTCCTCTCTAATTTCGGGGCTCAGCGGATTGTCGGCAATGCATTTGCGATGGATGGCATTGGTATCGGCTGGAAGCCAATCGGGTTGATCGGCAATGACCTGCAGATATACTCATGGATATTGGATTTTCTTATTATTTCAGCAGACAAACCTGTACAAAAACCCAAGCGAAAAGGGTGATGATCGTCTTATGCATTATTTGAGACTAATAAACTTGATTAAATACAAAATTCAAAATTAAATCAATAAATACTGCTGCCATCGATTTCTATAGAAGTGCCCTTTGATCTTAGAACTGATAAGGTAGTACAAAATAACAATTTCTCTAAGGCGCGCCACAATAAAATAGGTGGGCTGGAAACGATGATAAGCTTCATGGCTTCAATGTACGAAATGCAATATAAACAAAAAATTCGAAAGATTTAAATTTAACGATATTTGAAGGGCAAGGCAGGATAATAACTGACAGTCGGGTGCAATTAAATATGGGAAGCTGTGAAGAAAGAACAAAGCATTTTCATAGTATAGTAATGAGCAATTCCATGGAATAACAAACACTGTGGAACAAAATGAAACTGGATCAAAATTAACAAGATTTTGACAACGGATCTGATAGAGGGGGTGAATGAAGAATATACGTGTACTAGCAGTACCCGCTGCTTCGCACGCGAAAATGCCAGTTATTTGTTAATTTTATCCGTCTCTGTTTTTGGATAGTATTTATTTAATTTCCTTTTGAAAGATAAATCTAAAATAGCAATTTGGAAACCTCCTATTAGCTAGAACTCACACACAGTCAAAGGAATGTGCTTATCGATATGCACTATTTTACCTGAACTACTTCGTAATTATAATATTTTTTAATTTTTATAATTTTCTACCAAGTTTTGAACAAAATATTACAACCATTTATATCCTCGATGTCATGTTTCTAGATTCAGCCAGCCAGTTAATAACTTTTTGAACTTCTTAAATTCTACGACTATAGCTGGTACCATTTTTATCACTTTTTGTCCCTCGCAACCCTTAAAAGTACAAACTTTTGAAAAATCCAATTTAATTTGCGCTTATACATGGTCAGAGGAATTTACATACCAAATTTCTCGATTCTAGCCGTAATATTTTAGTTGGTACCATTTTTATTCCTTTTTGTCCCGCTCACCCCTTATAAGTACAAATTTCGAAAAATCCTTTTATGTTGCAAGTCTACATTGTCAGAGAAATATAGATACCGATTTTCACGAATATAGCTGCAATACTTAAATTGGTACCATTTTTAGCCCTTTTTGTCTCTTTGCGCCATTAAAAGTACACCTAGGTAACATGTGTTTTTGCTTCCCCTAAAAATATGTACTTTATTTGGTAACACATTTATTCCTTGTTGTCCCGTATCCTCCTATTAAGAACAAATTTTGAAATATCAATTTATGTTCCGCGTTTACGTAATTATAGGATTGTACAGCATTTTTATCCCTTTTCGTCCCGTGCCAACTTAAAAGTACAAATTTCGAAAAATCAAACTACTGCGCTTCGATATGGTCAGAGGAATTTACATACCAAATTTCACGATTCTAGCTGTAATACTTTAGTTTGTACCATTTTTATCACTTTTTGTCCCGCTCCCCCTTAAAAGTAGACATTCCGAAAAATCCAATTTTACTACGTTTCTATATGGTCAGAGGAATTTACATACCAAATTTCACGATTCTAGCTGTAATACTTTAGTTTGTACCATTTTTATCACTTTTTGTCCCGCTCGCCCCTTAAAAGTAGATATTTCGAAAAATCCAATTTTACTTCGTTTCTGTATGGTCATAGGAATTTACATACCAAATTTCACGTTTCTAGCTGTAATACTTTAGTTGGTACCATTTTTATCCCTTTTTGTCTTAAAAGTACAAATTTCGAAAAATCCAATTTTACTTCGTTTCTGTGTGATCAGAGGACTTTACATACCAAATTTCTGGTGTCTAGCTGTAATACTTTAGTTGGTACCATTTTTATCCCTTTTTGTCCCGCTCTTCCCTTAAAAGTACAAATTTCTAAAAATCCAATTTTACTTCGTTTCTATATGGTCAGAGGAATTTACATACCAAATTTCACGATTCTAGCTGTAATACTTTAGTTGGTACCATTTTTATCCCTTTTTGTCTTAAAAGTACAAATTTCGAAAAATCCAATTTTACTTCGTTTCTATATTGTCAGAAGAATTTACATACATAATTTCACGATTCTAGCTGTAATACTGTAGTTGGTACCATTTTTATCCCTTTTTGTCTTAAAAGTGCCTTAAAAGTACAAATTTCGAAAAATCCAGTTTTACTTCGTTTCTATATTGTCAGAAGAATTTACATACATAATTTCACGATTCTAGCTGTAATACTGTAGTTGGTACCATTTTTATCCCTTTTTGTCTTAAAAGTACCTTAAAAGTACAAATTTCGAAAAATCCAATTTTACTTCGTTTCTATATGGTCAGAGGTATTTATATATCAAATTTCACAATTCTAGCTGTAATACATTAGTTGGTACCATTTTTATCCCTTTTTGTCTCGCTCGCCCCTTAAAAGTACAAATTTCGTAAAATCCAATTTTACTGCGTTTCTATATGGTCAGAGGAATTTACATACCAAATTTCACGATTCTAGCTGTAATACTTTAGTTGGTAACATTTTTATCGCTTTTTGTCCCGCTCGCCCCTTAAAAGTACAAATTTCGAAAAATCCAATTTTACTTCGTTTCCATATGTTCAGAGGAATTTACGTACCAAATTTCACGATTCTATCTGCAATACTTTAGTTGGTGCCATTTTTATCCCTTTTTGTCCCGCTCGAAAAATCCCTATTTGTAGCTCGTCTGCATGGTCAACAAATCCCGATCCACGATTATAATCCGAGACCTTCTGGGTGAAAAGTGGACACATTACCTCTGAAACCCCATACTAAAAATTCGTTCCCATTCACTTTCGAAGATGTTTTTTCGTAAAATGTTACGGGAAATTAACATAATATTACTAACTTTTTTGAAGTCGTTCAATATAGCATTCTCAAAAGCGGGAAATATGCACATATCCATATTTTAATTTTTTACTAATATTCACAAAATTTGCCGAAATTTTGCTGTATTTTGGCTTTCCAAACTCGAAAACAATATTAAGTTTTTTAATGGACCCATTATTTATTTTTTATTTATTTTAGCCGAAGGTAGCATTGATATTTGCACTCTCATATGTCTGATAACACACCCTTATAAGTCCAATTAAACATAATATATATTTACTCCCGTCGCACAGTGGCAAAACTCCCAAATCTCAACTTTGCTGATTAAATTTTGCAAAGAACATTCCTTTTAAGCATATTCTAGAATAATTTTAGCTGTGGGTGCATTTAAAGTTCATAAATGCTAAAATAGTTGCATATTTCATCATAAGAGAGGTTATTTTATTGGGATGTATCTCAGAAACCATGTATCGTATTGAAATTTCGTTTAGTTCGTCGAAAATAGGAGCTCTTGAGGTGTTCTTTTGCTGAAGGCTGTATTTATTTATAAAGGGTGATTTTTTAAAAGCTATAGGAAAGTTTTTCAAAAACAAATGGTTAAAATTATAGACCAAACTGAAGATATTTGACAGTGAAACAAAACACGAAACGTGCGTCAGCTGTTTAAACCAGTGTTGCCTAAAATATAATAGCTAAAAAATATTGTTAAACTATTGTCATATTTATTCATTTTAAAAAGAATATTCTGCTTATGGCTGCAAACATCGATTTAATTACTGAAATGGTAAAACATTCTAAGCCAAAAATGAAGCAATACTTTCTTCGTTGTTCTCTGTTAATGTATTTAGGAAAAATTATTTAAAGCATACTTTAGGGATGTAAGGTGTTATGGCATGCGAGAGCATTTACAAGTATAAAGCTATAATAGCCGTATGTCATCGATTAAAAAATAACATAATTTTTACACGAAATTTCGAAAAACGTAAAAAACCAAACATTTTATTTGGGCGTTGGGCGTGGCACTGAAAATTTTCATTTAATGAAAATTTATGTTCTATTGGGACTGAAAAGATATTGGGGTCAATATACGTCAATTCAAAAAATAATTATTCTTCTATTTATATTTTCAAAAAGCTTAAATACCATAAATATTGGTAGATAGTAGGTGCTACAGTTGGATGTATTTCCATTCTATTTTAATTCCAAAAGTACAATTTTTGAAAATCCATTATCAGACGTACAAAGTGCAACATATTCAACCAGTTTATGCCCTAAAAGAAAAAGTACGAATTTGGAAAAAAAAAAAACTTTTTATTTTGCGTGTCTATGCAGTCAGAGGAATGTATACTCCGAATTTCATGATTCCAGCTGCGACCATTTGGTTGGTACCATTTTTACCCCCTTAAGAGCACGACTATATAAAATCTCTTTATTTTACGTTTCTACCCAATTAGAGTTTCATCATTGTAGCTGTAGTCGTTCAGTTAGTACTATTTTTATCCCTTTGTACTATTTGTATCCCTTATATGTACGAATTCCTTTTTTTTTCATTTTAACCCAAAGAAGTACGAATATCGAAAAATCCGTTTATTTTCCGTGTCTACGCAATCAGAGGAATGTATACTCCGAATTTCATGACTCTAGCTGCGGTCATTTGATTGGTACTATTTTTATCCCTTTTTTCATTTTAACCCCAAACAGTACGAATTTTGAAAAATCCGTGTATTTTACGTGTCTATGCAATCAGAGGAATGTTTACACCGAATTTGAGTATTCTAGGGGCAGCCGTTTGGTTGGTACCATTTTTATCCCTCTATTCCCATTTTACCCCTTAAAAGTACGAATTTGGAAAAAATACTTTTATATTTTGTATCTATTCTATTAGAGGAATGTACACACCGAATTTCGTGTTTCTAGCTGTTGTCGTTTAATATGTACCATTTTTATCCCTTTTTGTCCCATTTCACCGCCTACAAATAATAATCACTTCATGGTGCACGTTTTTGTTAGAAGGGGAATGTGCATACTCAATATCAAGTAAGTACAACCAGACATATTGAAAAAATATGATTAAATAGTCTAAAATATTAGGGATTATTATGGGTATTTTTAGTCCTTGTGAGGGAAAATTTTTTCCCTTTGGGCCGATTTCACCCTGTTTCAATCCCAACCGATCTACGACTATAAGACGCATTTGCGGAAAATTTTAACGTTCTAGCTTCTTTCGTTTAGATGCTGGCGTGATTTCAACAGACGGACGGACATGGCTAGATCGTCTTAGAATTTTATGACGATCAAGAATATATATACTTTATGGGGTCTCAGGTCTATATTTCACGGTGTTACAAACGGAATGACAAAGTTAGTATACCCCCATCCTGGAGTTGGAGGGTATACAAATATTGGGGGTCCACAAGCGGCCTCCTTGGGCCAGAAAGAGAGCTGCGAACAAATTTTATAAAAAAATATAATTTTTGTATGGGAGACCCCCCTAACTATTGGTGATAGGGGGTATGTGTGTTCGAAAAAAGTTTAGGGGAGGGAAAATTAATGGGGCCCCGTCTTACATTTAACTCCTCTGGGGATGAATCCGAGGCAGTTTTGGCCTTTTTGTATATTTTTCCACCTTTCCCTCAGCTTTGACCCCGATGAGCACCCTCTTACACTCACCCTACCACCCCCATTTTTGGCCTCACGAATTTTTTTCCAAACCTCATAAAATAGGGGGTTCTAGCGTATCCAAATCGAACTCCTAAAATTCCCATATGTTTAAATCATTTACAATACAATACCTCGAATATCTCGAAGACTAAATTTAATAATGAAAGATCACAAAGTGTCTGAGTCATGTCTGTCCACAAAACACCAAGAAATCTAAACTTTGTTGGCAAATGTCACTTGATTGATTAATAGACAATTAATCCAAATTTGTGGCCTTCAAGTATTTTTACCAAAAAATATTGCTATTATACATTTTAAAAATATTCATTTGATTATTGTCAGAGTTGTAAGCACTGTGCATAATTATCATCATTATTATAATTATAAGAACATCTAATCTACTGTGGCGCATTAGGAAAGATTTCCCGTTCACGACATAAACAGATCAAAAGGGTCACCTATATAAATACCAACTGCTGCGTCAGATGATGATTATTTCTGTTTTTTCATTTAAAATAGTTTACATACAATACGCTTACAAACAATGCTGAACAAAGTGATATTCCTGTTGCTCGGCTGGAGTTTAATGCAGGTTTGTGACGTGGATGATTTTAAAAGACACAACATTATTCGCTCTATCCAAAGGTCCTTGCCGGTGAATACGATTGGATGCCGGCAGACACCAGTGCAATACACGAAAAATGTAAAGAGGCCCATCCCCTGAGTACGCAAACTATGGACGAGTTAGACGATGAAATTATCAATGATAGCCCAGCATTGCGAGATCTTTTGCTCTGTACAGCCAAGGGCCTGAATGTTTATAGTACCGAGAAAGGATTCGATGCGGATCGTTTGGCTTACAGTGTATACAGAAGCACGAATAGTCCCTGTAATCGTGAATTGGTACGTGAATGTGTGACTAGACACCGCGCTGTCCAGCCAGAGGGTGCCATGGTCGTTAGTGTCGCGCAATGTATCCACGGAGTGGAAATGAAGACGTTTTGCGATGGAAAAGTGTGAAATGTGAATGTCTAAAATAATTATAATTATCTTGTAAAGAATAGATCAGTTGTGACAAACATTTAAATATGTACAATAAAAAATATTTTGAAATTTTTAAAATTCTTGGTATTTTCCCCTGCTTTAGGTATTGTTTATCAGTTATGGAAATTTGGGCGACTCGTTCAAGCATAACGACTTGTATCTCCCATTCACTGAAAATAACACGCAAATTTAAGTCGTATGTAAAATACGCCGAGTTGTCGAATACGACAAGCCACTTCTTTCTCACCGAACGCTGAACAATTTGAAGACGCAGTTGTGGTGTGAGTCTTTCCATGATGACTTACCAAACGATACTGAACAAAAATGACAAATCAGTTGGTCATGAGTCATACGTGATCTGCCAAAAAGCCTATTGAAAATCAAATCTCACGATGAATAACCAGATATATTTCGGGATTATTTGGAATTAATTTATATTTATTGATAACACTGTGGAACAAAATGATGTTCTAATAGAGAATGTCTGGTGGTGGTAATTTTAGAGGGGGTCAATATTTCCCCCTTTTGCGCATTCTTATAATGAATCGGCATATGAAACCTCGCGATCCTTACCAGTTAAGTATACACTCAGAAAAAAGTATGCCACGGATAAAGTAAATATGTACTAAAACTGAGGAAAACTGAACTTCGTATAGCGCTAAGGAAATAATTTCTCACACCAAGTACAAACTTTTCCTTGAAAATAGGACATGCTTTGAACTTGATTCCAGTTCAACTTTTCCTCAAAGCAAGTAAAATTTACTCAAACTGAGGAAACATTTTCTTCAAATCAAGTAAATCTTTACTTAATCTGAGGAAATTTTTTAAGAAATTTTACTCAAACCAAGTAAATTTATACTCAAACTGAGGAAAATATTCCGATTTTTTCCTCAATCCAAGTAAATTGTTACTCAAACTAAGTAAATTTGTAGTCATGCCAAGTAAATTTATACTCAATACGAGGAAAATTTTCCTTAAACCAACTAAAATTTGTACTCAGCCTGACTAAAACTTTCCTTAAACCAAGTAAACTTGTATTCAGCCTGACTACGGCTATACTGAGAATTGAAATAAATTATTTCGCTTCAGAGTATGCAACACACACGTGAAAAATGACAACATGGTATAGTTCTCAAACGAGAATTTCTGTTTTTAGACCACTATTCATGTATTTTTCTAAATACCCTCAAGTTTTTTTATAAGTTCATTTATACTTGAATGTATGAGGAACATGGCATAAATTTAATTACATTTATTTACTTTATTTGAAGTAATAAACACATTTATAAGTAAAAATTCCTAAATGAAATTTTTCAATACAAAAAAAATTGCATTATTTTGAATAAACTTAATGGCCAGAAGTTTTTACTAGATCCAATAAAATGTTTTTAAGTACCTACCCTACTTAACTACCTACCCTATTTTGAGTATATGTACTATTTTTTCTGGCTCTGAACTAAGGAAAGTGTACTCATATCTATTTGATTTTCCTTCTCGTAAGGAAATTTCACCTAAACTGGAGTAAAATTGTTAAACTAAATTGGAGAATGGATTTTACTCATATTTAAGAATGCTATTTTTCTGATGTGTTATTTCTTATAACACCACAAGAGACATTTTAACCCTGTAGATACTCGATATAGGGGTCTTTTGGTCTCTTTTGAGCAAAATGGTAAAGACACCACTAAAAAAGGGTTTACATAGGTCAAAATGTTCTACAAAAATATTTGCCATAAAATTCTACTATAAGTCCCTGAATACATCACAACTTAAATGTTAGAAATAAGTCAAAATTTAGAATTCATTTAGGGTTAATTTCGTACTTTTCCCGAATTGTTGATACAGTGCCCCCAAAACTGAGTTTGGGGATTAGGTGAAAGGAAAAAATATTCTACATCAAATTTCACTATAAGTAACCGAACAAAAGACTAAAGCAGAAGATATATTATATGGGACATTCCACGACAAATCGGACAGTTAAAAACAAATATTTTTGATTTCCTCATTTTTTTACATTTTTTAGTACCCACTAAAAACACCCCCTGGTATACTTTGAGCTTTTTTGTGATTACTCGTTAAAAAGATATAGCTTTTTTAAAAATCGTTAAATAGTAGTTCTTTTTCAGTCGTTTGCTCATAACTTTGTCAATAATGGTCCGAATTGGATATTCTTTTTTATACACTCCACTCCAGTATTATGTCTTTCTGCATTTGTTTGTAACACCCAAAAGGAAACGAGTTAGACCCATCGTTTATTATACAGATCGGTTTAGAATGACTTTCTCAGTCGATTTAGCAATGTCCGTCTGTCACCGTCACATCAGGCGCATTTAAACGCCTGGGTTTATTATTCAAAACCATGTATAGGTGCAGAGAGTGATGTCATTCATTCGGCACGCCCATCATTAGCCTTCCTCTACTGGTTTTTTAAATCATGAAAACGAACAGAAATCCATTTCGAAGAAAATTAAAACAGAAAACAATATTATAATTTCATTTAATGAACGAATGAATATTTACATTTAATTCACTATTCAATGCGTCCCTGTTCATTTTCCGGCATCAGTTTGAAACACTTGTCGTCCGCTTGGTCAAACACGCATTGCACGACATGGAAGTACAAGGCTTCTGGCGATTCGTCGTCCTTATGTTTCTCAAAACAATCACGAATAAACTCTATATCACACTTGAGTCTCAGTTTATATTGTAAACCCAAATCAAAGCGGTCAATCTCAAATCCCACTTCCGGCCTGAAAACATTTTTACCCTTGGCGCTGCAGAATAACATGGATCGTAGTGCGGGCGTATCAACAACTCGAAAATTTAAAATGTTTTGCATAATCTCAGGACCTAGAGAATATTTCTCCATACATTTCGCTTCAATTTCGGCGGAATTTTCGGGATACCATTGGGGTCGCTCGGCGAGAATCTACCACAAAGAGTTATAGAGTGGATTGATTAGAAAAATATCAGCAATTAACTTACCGTCGATGAAATGGCAAGAATTAGAACAACTAATTTAATCATGTTCTATAAACGCTGTGATTTTCAAACAAACACTAACGTTAGGTGAATATTTTCTTCAGATTTTAAGGAGCTGCAAGACACAGGGATTATCTTTTGAGCTCTTATCACAAGTAGGTAGCAAATTCACATTTAGAGTGATGAAACTACCTCGATGTGGACGATGAGATGAGAAGAACTTCGTGTTGAAATTTCTAATTCAAATTCACGCTGATAATGAATATTCAAATGTCTTTTCTTTCACGTTTTGGCCTTGGGGTCTTCAATTCATTATCACGCCGTGTTAGAGTGATTACCCCAAATCGAATTTTATGAAGCTCACTTCGATATTTCAAAGTGTTGCACATATATTGGAAAACTAATGTGTAGTCCTCTCGGCTAATGAATGACAATTTGTCCGTAAAATTATTAGTAATTTACGATAACTAAAACTCTTTTGACACAAACACAGCAACAGTTTATCGTAGAAATGTGATGATACTTATTGAGCGTTTTGAAAATGTCATCATGCCATTTGTAAATAAATTTGCATTCTATTAATTATAGATGCAAAATGGTCTGGATTCAGGACAATATCCCAGTTCAAATCAAATATTGATTACAGACCAAAAAATACAAACGAAAAAAAAAACTAAAACAAATGAGCGTTGGTACGGCAGAAGTATTGTTGGGTAATTATACCTGCATATACACACACTAACATATGCAACTCAATGAGATGCTTGTGAGATGGCATGTGACTTTAGTACTTGGTGCGATTTTTTAAACGCATATTCTTCAAGTGAGTTGTGCTTCTCGTTCGATTGTGAGAATCATTTCCTTAAAGAGGCCGGATTTGATGTTGAAAAGTCGCTGCGAAGCCACTTGACAAAACATTTGACAGGGTGGAAATCATGATAGTGGTAGTCTGCAGCAAAGTAATAAATGTCACCATGCCATTTGTAAATGCATTTGCATTCTATTAAATATAGATGCAAAATGGTCTGGAGCTAGGACAATATCCCAGTTCAAATCAAATATTGATTACAGACCAAAAAAATACAAACGAAAAAAAACTAAAACGTTTTGAGAATTTGTATGAACCATAACTCGTAAGCTATTTTATCATGGCTGGCAGTTATATATATGAAAGCTCTTACCCCTGCGAGTTACCAACCAAGCAGCCAGACCAATCAGGGGGTGGAAAGTGCGTGTCAGACAAGGTCAAAATATGGGCCAGCAACGAATTTCTTTACGCTGTAAGTAAAACAGACAAATCTTTTATGGTCACATCCTTACATTATGAGAAAAAACAAAAATCCATGTCTGGCAAACCTTCGGGGGTGGCTTTGGCCCCCATACACCCTTTAAGGTGAAATGAAAATGGTGATATTTCTACCACTTCCCTATAAGTAAAGCTTCCAAAACTTGTATGGTCACCTCCTTACATGATGAGAAGAAAAAATACGCTTGTCTGGCAGGTCTACGGGGGTGGCTTTGGCCCCCATACAATTTTTCATTTGAAAAAGGTAGTGTTTTTTAAGATCGAAAAGGGTAGTGTTATTTACAATATTTTATCATGGCTGGTATTTGATTATTTGGAAAGCTCTTACACCTACGAGTTATCAACCAACCAGCTAGACCAGTCTGGTGGTGGAAAGTGCCTGCCAGAGAGGCTTAAAGTCCGGGGGCCAACAACGAATATCCTTAAACAATAAGTAAAACGGCATAAACTTTAATGGTAATTTTCTTGCATTGTAAAGTGTGATTTTTTAGCTATTATCTTTTTGGCAACACTGATTTAAACAGCTGATGCACGTTTCGTGTTTTGTTTCACTGTCAAACATCTTTAGTTTGGTTTATAATTTAACCATGAATCGTCTTACAAACGAACAACGCTTGCAAAATGCGTGCTCTGTTAAGAAAGTTCATCGCGCGCTTCCATTTTATGGTCAGTTTAATCGACCCACTGAAGCGGCTATTCGGGCTATTGTGACTAAATTTCGCACCAAATTTACATTGTTGGACATTTAACCACCAACACGCTTACGTAGAGTGCGAACTGAAGAAAATATCGCAGCTGTATCGGCCATTGTTAATGATGACCATCAATTATCGATTCGTGGCCGTTCACAGCAATTGGGCCTCTATTACTCAACAACGTGGAAAATTTTGCGGAAGGATTTAGGTGTGATGCCTCCACCACCAGACTGGTCTGTGATGCCGAACGACCTACCGCAACGTAAAATGTTCTTTTTTACCGAAAAATTGTGTTCAGCGACGAAGCTCTTTTTTGGCTCAATGGGTACGTAAATAGGCAGAATTGTCGATTTTGGAGTGAATATCAGACAGAAGCATTGCAAGAGCTACCAATGCATCCATAAAAAGTCACAGTTTGGTGCGATTTATGGGCTGGTGGTATCATTGGACCGTACTTCTTCAAAGATGATGCGAATCGTAACGTAACTGTGAATGGTGATGTGTTTTTTCTTGAAAAACTTTCCTATAGCTTTTAAAAAATCACTCTACAAAGAAAACAAATCCATGTCTGGCAAACCTTCGAGGGCGGTTTTGGCCCCCTACACCTTTTAAGGTCGAATAAAAATAGTGTGATTTCCACCACTTCCCTATAAGTAAAATTGCCAAATCTTTAATGGAAAGAAAAAATCCATGTCCGGCAAACCTTCGGGGAGGATTTGGCCCCCCTGCACTTGCCGATCTGTCAGTTGCTGATACAAATTTTTATGTAAAAACCTGCTAAATTAAAAAAAAACTGTACTCTAGTGTGAGATTGCGCAGAAATCGACGGAATTATTTGTTTCAAATACAATTCAGAAAATACAATTACAATCAAATATACAAATACAATACAATCAAATACAATTTACATAATTATAATTGAATTTTATCCCTTTATTGAAATAAATGTATTTGAAACAAACAATTCCGTCGATTTCTGCGCAATCTCACACTAAAGGACAGTTTTTTTTTGATTTAACAGGTTTTTACATAAAAATTTGTGTCAGCAATTGACAGATCGGCAAGTGCAGGGGGCCCAAATCCTTATGGTGTAACCAAACATGTTTCTGGCTCCCGGACTATTTTTGATAGTTTGCGAGCACCTCTACTCTTTTACGGCAAATGAATAAATCCATTAAACTGTATTGTCGCTTTGTCGCGAAAGTTGCAGTTCATTTATAGCAACACATTTGGTTGCTCCAAATACTTTCCCTATATTGATTTTATCACTTAAAGGTATATCAAGTAAAATTTTCCTCAGTTTATGTAAATATTTACTTGATTTGAGTACAAATTGACTTAGTTTTAAGAAAGTTTCAGCAAAAATAGAAAAATTTACTTGGTTTACTTACTTTCAGACAGATTTTACTTAAATTTAGTAAACATTGACTTGGATTTAGGAAAAATTTACTTAGATTTAGGAAAATTTCTGCAAAATTTCACATAGATTTAATAAAAATGTTTTTGGTTTGAGGAAAAACTTATTGGAATTTTCCTCAGTTTGAGTAAATATTTACTTGATTTGATGAAAATTGAACTAGAATCAAGTTCAAGGCATGTACTACTTTCAAGGAAAAATTTGAACTTGATATGAGGAAATATAGTTTTAGCGCTATACGAAGTTCAAAATTTCCTAAATTTTAGTTCATTTTAACTCATTATAGGGTTCACTTTTTTCTGAGTGTATCTCCTCACAAATACACCCAACTGGACTAGGTTAGGACCAGTCTAAACCCAAAACCACGCACAACTTTTGACTTTGAAAGTCATATTACCTATAAAGACGAGTATACGTATGAGGCTTGATTGTGAAAAAATTACTGCGGCCACCCCCAGAAATGAATACCGGATTGTTTAATGATCTGCAAAATATTTCTTCGTTTGGTCAAACCGTCCAATAAACGCATCTAAACACCTCTAAAAATAATAAATTCGTCAATTTATTCCCAAATACGGTGTTGGCGTTCACTCATATATATTCCCATGTGAATTGCTGGTCGTCATCCGCAGCGGAAAATTGCCAACGGCGTCGATTTTTCTTCTGCCCATAAGAAATGCATGTACAACTTAGGACGAACGCCGTAATTTTAGATTCAAAGTTTTGCTGTGTTCGTAAAGTTTTTTTTTTAATTTGCGGCCCATGTTAAAGGTGGCATAATCGCACCGAAAAAGAGGCTTTTGCACTATGAAAAACCGGCGTAGACTGATATAAAAAACCGGGTTTCCCGGTTTTCCAAAAAGCGCGATTTTAAAAAACCCGACGGTCGGCCTCTGTTGAAAAACCCGGTCGACCCGGTTTTCGGTCTCGGGTTGGATCACTCTAACCACTATCCTGGAGGTGGAGGGTATATATATTTTATAAGGTACTTAAAACATTACGGAAAATGGACGTATTTCATATTTACGATAGCTCCAAAAAGTATGCAATTTGTACCCTAATTAAAAGCAGGCAAAATGAAAAAGATTATATATTTTATATGGAGACCAACCTCGACTACGGTACTTAAAACATTGCGGAAAATGGGAGTATCTCAAATATTACGAATATCATAAATAAATATGTACAGAAGATAGATGAATCTATATATTGTAAATTGAATATATATTTCCCATTATAAAATTTACGTATTACATTTTAAATATTAAATTATAAATTGTTATAGACACGAAATAATATATATATATATATTTATATAGTACTTAGATCTGATCTGATATATGCATTTCATCAATCCTCTTATCGATAATAATGCACTTTATTTACACACATCTCTAGTCCTCAATTTTAGTACATTGATCTTGGTCTTGACCTTCGTCTTTGTCAAAGATGCACTTAACTGTGCTGAAAAACATTGACTCCTCCGGTTCTATATTTTTGTGCTTCTCAGCACACTCACGTATGTAGTCAATTTTGCAGTCGAGTTTAACGGCGTATTTCAGAGCTGCAGCAAAGCGCTCCGGTTCAAATCCTACACCCGGCCGGTACACATTTTTACCGACTGCACCACAGTATGCTAGGGCGCGCATTTGCGGAGTATCCACCATTTTCTTCTTGCGAAGTTCCTCCATATTCTCAGCATTTATGGGGTGTTTTTGCAAACATTCGGCTTCTATTTCGGCGGCATTTTCCGGATACCATTCGGGTCTATCAGCGATAATCTACAAGTCAAGTTGACACAATCAGATGAACTGTGTTAAATAAAACTCGGTAATCAAAAATTTACTTACCGCCGATGAAAAAGCCAGAAGAAGAAAAACTAATTTATGCATGTTTCTTCTAATTCTTTTGGAATACAAAATACTACTGACGAATAACAAGAGTGCTGGATTCATTTATAGCGCCATTGAAGTGTTTATTTCAAATTTATATGTGTGTAGCAAACTGGATTCTTATCAACGACTTGGAATATCAGTCTGTACACAGTACAACGACATCTAGATGGCGTTAATGTATTCAAGTGAAGTTCCTCTTACACGATATGAAGGGAATCTGTAGCATTTCGCCAAGTACTACATGTAGCAACCTCTGCTTAATATAGAGGGAATTTTAAAGAAATTCAATGAGACATTTTGCATTGTAGGGTTTTTAAAAAATTTGGAGCTTCAGTAGACATTTAACAAACAGGTTCTGTATAAAAATTCAGTGGGGATTTTTAATATTAACTTTTTATTGATAATGTTTAACGCTGCCGCATAATTTAGTGACAAAATCCAAAATTTGTGTTCTAATGTTTTTCGTTGTGGTTGAGTTGATATTAAAGATTAAGAGAAAATAATATTTTTTAGTGAAAATGCATGCAAGAAAATTAGAAGGAATTAGGTCAAAAAAATTTTTTTTTAAATCTGCCCACAACCACGCCTCCCTCTCATGTAAGTTGAAATGAAAAAGCGTCGTAAATTTCTTATTTTAATATATATGTTAATACAAATCATTACCAGTGATTTACTTTGAGGCAACAACTAAATGAAAATTGTCAGTGCCACGCCCAACGCCCAAATATTTTTTTTTGTTTTTTACGACATTCGAAATTTTTGATAAAAATTATTTTATTTTTTAATCGATGACAAACTGCTATTACAACTTTATAAATAAATAAAGAGGGTCATTCCACTCTTGATGCTTTACTAAAGCTCCACAATGATGTTGTTTCCAATTTGAGGATGCATCATTGCACGGTAGCTGTTTCTCTGGATGTCGGGAAGGCATTCGATAGGGCATTTCATAATGGGATTATCTACAAGATGATTCGGATTGACTTTGACTCATCGATTGTGAGATTATTTTGTAGTTTTTTCGCGGATAGGCATTTTTGTGTGATGTGTCAGATGCGGAGTGCCTCCGGGTTCAATTTTGGCCCCGCATTTGTATAATATTTTTATGAACGATTTTCCACATTTTGGGTCCAACAGTGTGGGTTTGTTGTACGCAGATGACAGCCTCATTTACGCCCATAATGAATCCCCGATTGGCGCATTGTGTGATGTTTCGGAACATCTTCGTGAGGTGCAGGAAGTTTAAGACGATTGGGGTATAAGGATGAATATTTCGAAATGTGAGGCCATCTGTCTTCGAAACGCGTCGAAGAAGTGCAAGGAATTCGTAGTCCCGGAAAGTAAGCATTTGAGGTTATTCATTGGTGGTGAGGAAATTCCGTTTAAGGAGAGTATCAAGTATTTAGGTATACATTTCGACAAGTTACAGATTTGTTACGCGGAAGGCTTACAGGATATTGGGTGCACTTTAAAGGATTTTGTGGAACAGAAATTTGCCAAGGAATACGAAGCTGATGTTGTATAAGACTACTATAAGGCCTGTCATTTTGTACGGGTTCCCGATATGGTTTCATATAATTGATTTTTTAAGAGCTTGATAACTTTTTTTAAAAAAAAAACGCATAAAATTTGCAAAATCTCATCGGTTCTTTATTTGAAACGTTAGATTGGTCCATGATATTTACTTTTTGAAGATAATTTCATTTAAATGTTGACCGCGGCTGCGTCTTAGGTGGTCCATCCGCTTAGTCCAATTTTGGCATTTCCACGTTTTTGAGTAACAGAGACCCAATTGGTGCGAACGGCGACGAATCGAAAATTGGTGGTCATCATTAACACTGGCCGATACAGCTGCGATATTTTCTTCAGTTCGCACTCTACGTAAGCGTGTTGGTGGTTTAATGTCCAACAATGTAAATTTGGTGCGAAATTTAGTCACAATAGCCCGAATAGCCGCTTCAGTGGGTCGATTAAACTGACCATAAAATGGAAGCGCGCAATGAACTTTCTTAACAGAGCACGCATTTTGATAATAAAATTCAATAATTTGCAAGCGTTGTTCGTTTGTAAGACGATTCATGATGAAATGTCAAAGCATACTGAGCATCTTTCTCTTTGACACCATGTCTGAAATCCCACGTGATCTGTCAAATACTAATGCATGAAAATCCTAACCTCAAAAAAATCACTCTTTATCTCCGACGGTCATGAAGGAAATCAAAAAATTGGAACGGAGGGTTTTGAGATTATGTATTGGGAGGAATTTTGAGACGTTAACCAAACGATTTTCGAATGCGTTTGTGTACAGGGAATCGGGGCATATGTATAAAAAATTGGGGACAATTCATACCAATTTTGTGGCATACGTGCTGGTTGATTCCGGGCTTCGGTTGGACATGGCAGGAGACTTTGGTGATTGTTCTTCCTTTCTTTTCGTTTTCATTTTGCTTTTGTTTTCTTTTTGTTTTATTATTATTTTTTTATAATCCTTTAATTTTAGTTTAGTATTAAGTATAGATATAACCGTACTTTTAAGATTTACTCTTACACCATTGACAGTCCCGGGAGCAAGGGCGTTTCTCATTTATGTATGTAATCATAGTCAACAATAACATGTAAGAAGCATGTCGCTGTATATATTATTATAGTACATTGGGATAATACAAACAAACAACGAAGAAAGTTTTGCTACATTTTTGACTTATAAGGTTTTACCATTTCAGTAATTAAATCGATATTTGCAGCTATCAGCAGAATATTATTTTTAAATTGAATAAATAAGACAATAGTTTAACAATATTTGTAAATACATCTCAATAAAATAACCTATATTATGATCAAATTTTCAACTATTTTAGCATTTATAAACTTTAAATGCATCCACAGCTAAATTTACCCGCGATATTGGCAAAATCTTTTAGAATATGATTACTAGGAAATGTTCTTTGCAAAATTCAATCAGTAAAGTCGAGATTTGGTCGCATGAAATTTTAGACTTTTTACCACTGGTAAGTCAAACATTACAATATTTGAAAAAAGTACTTCAAAGTACTGTATATCTTATCATATTTAAAAAAATCATTTAAGCAATTAGTGTAGACAATAAAATTATAAATAATCTTAAAAGTATATGTAAGTGGATGTGTGCAATCGGGTTTCAATACAGAATTTTAATAATCTGACTGAAAAGTAGAGCAAGGCAAATGGAGGTTTTTGAATGGAAATATTGATTGCCTACTACAACAACATATTGACTTCTCATCCTTTTTTACTTCAAGTAAAGTGGTAGTAGGGTGTGTTGATTTTAGACAATTTTTGATTTTTTATGTTTGTGCTAAAATTTAGTTTATTTTTTCGTTTAATTTTTTAACGACTGCTACTAATCCACTGCTTCTACACGAAAGATACGTTTGTAGCCCTTATAATTGCCTTATTCGATCGGGCTTATACTTCAAAAATAATAAGGTTATCTTTGACAATAATTCTAGTTTTAATAAATAATATTATTTTTTCTTAATTTCAAAAACGTTTAGTTGTGAAAAGCTTTGTTATGCTTTGCCATTCTCCGATAATTTTTTTTGTCATAATATTTAGTTTAACTCGATAAATCGTCAAAAGAAGAACATTTTTTTTAATGATAGCTACTAAACCATTGTTTCTACTTGAAAGATATATTTGAAACATTTTTAGCCCTGATAATTACCTTAAATTAAGGTTTTTGAAAATTAAAAATTGTCTAAAATCAACACACCCTTCTGCGGGAGTCAACAAAAACATTTGATGATTGTTGTCAAAGATTCGAAATGCCAAACTATTCATAAATGCATTGTAATTGTAATGTTTATGGATTTATCAACCCGTCGATCTGATATTCTTGATAGTTATAAAATTCTAATCTAGCCTTGTCCGTCCGTCCATCCGTCTCTTGAAAGCACGTTAGCATCTAAACTAAAGGGCGTCCAAATTTTCCATAAATGCGTCTTATAGTCGGTTTAGATTGCAGCTGGGCGAAATCGGTCCAAAGGGAAAATTGTTCCCTCACAAGGACTGAAAATGCCTCTGTAAACCCCGTAATATTTAGATTATTTCATAATGTTTATTTATATATTTAGTTACTATGAATTGCAAAACAAAGTAAATTTATATTCTAATTTTGGGTCTAGGGATTGATCCGGGTGACTAAGACAATTGTAGCCTAGTTATTGCAGTGACATCAAACTATAAAAAAAAAAATAAAAAATATATATTGTTTCATTACCTACTATTTTATATTTGTCATTGTTCTTCAACATCACGTTAATAAACTACTGAAAAAATAATCATTCTTCAATTAAATTCTGGTCGATTTGCAAAAAATAAAAAAAAACCGTAAAAGATAGAAGCCATCATTTCACCACTTCCAAACTCACACATTCACTAAACTAGACATATAGGAACACAACTTTAAAGTTTAAAAAATAGAGCCAGGACAATATCCCAGTTCAAATCAAATATTGATTACAGACCAAAAAAATACAAACAATCATTTCGTAAATCAAAATAAAAGGAATAAAATTGTAAAAACTTGGAAACATATAAGGCGGCTATACCATTCCAAGTACATTAAAATCGGTCAAGTATTTCAGGAGTTAAAGGCTACTGAATGAACACACCTTTTTGAAAAAAAATGTATTCTTTTCACTCTAAAATTGCTCATTAATCGTGAAAAATGTTTTTCTATTTTGTTTCCAAAAAATATGTATTCAATATCTTTATGAGAAGAATACATACACAAACTTTCAAAACAATCGCAGCTATCGAGGTCAAAAGCCGTACCGCTTGACATGGAATGACTCATATACCGAATTTGGTAGGAAAATTTTCTATCACTTTTAATCCCGTTTCCACCTTATAAGATTAAATTTTGAATATTTCGAATATCACGATTTTGGCTTCATCCGTGTTGTGCCGTTACCACCATCTTCATGTCATTCCCGCTCATATTTCCTCTTTTAAAGCATTTTGACGGATGCTCACACCGAATTTCATGACTCCAACTAATCAGTTTTTATCCTATTTTACTCAGTTTTACCACCAAAAAGTGTGAATAAAAATAAAATAAATAAAATCAAATTCCAAGATACTAGGCCCAGCCGTTTGGAAAGGGCTCCCTTTTAACACCATAACCTCTAAGAGAAACCTCACCTCTAAGAGAAATATAAACAGCGTTTGGTCTGGGCAGTGATCAGTCAGTCACGCAACTCTTCTATATATACATTAGGTATATACAAGTGGAAAAACAATTTCCAGTCACCCCACGCAAATAAAGTTTGGATTGTTTAATGATGATCTGCAAAATATTTCGTCACTGGATCAAGTCATCTGTAAGCTAAACGCTCCTGAAAAATCCTCCAAAAATCATGTTTTAACGTGAATTTTTGTACGTCCCATTTTTATCCAAATTTTTTTTTCTGAATTAATATTAATAACACTAGTCAACAGTCAAAATGTACTCGGGATGCGATAATTTTTTCTGTGTAGATAACCTTGACATGAGCTCGAAAAACGCAATAAATTTTTTTTTTTTCGTTTGGTTTTTGTTTTATTTTTTAAATTTAAAAAATTTTTTTTTGGTTAATTTGTTTCGTCCGGCATAACTCGGGAACCACTAGCCCGATTTAATTGAATTAAATTTTAAAAAATTTAAAATTACAATTCCCTTAATCTGTTCATATATTGTTTTCCTATACAAGCAACAGTTTCCAAGTTAAAAATGAATATATAAAGGAAAAAACTTATTTTTTGCCTAAAGATTTAAATTTTTTTTTTTTAAATCCATAAAAAATCCAAAATGAAAAAAAATGTCAAATCTTATTACTTTTACGTAAAGTCACATAACCTATGAGCAAAATGAGACAAAGGTCATGAAAATCGATGCACGCGTTTCGCTTTTATTCGCAATTGAGTAAAGGTATGAATTTCAAAAATTTGCTCGACATATGCACAACTTTGTCTATGGTAAGGTTTTTTCTTTTTTTTTTTGATTCTCAGAATTAACAAAACGGAATAAACAAAGGGTTATTTAATTTTTATGATTGCGTAAGCAAAGTAATAAACGCTAATAAATGTGCGTGAACAATTAAAAGGAAAAAAGGAAAGGGGACTTTTTTAATTATTTGGGTTTTCCGTTGGCTACCTGTATGATTTTTTTACAGAAATGCAACCCACATTTAAGGGTGGTCATTATTCGGAAAATTTAAGACTCACACATGGTGAAACAGGTATGTAGCCACCGTAAAAAAATATACACCCATTTATAAGTACCTGTCAGTAAAATACTAAACAATACACAGTATAAATAGGTCTTCATTGATCGATTTTACTCATTCAACAAGTGTCGACGAACGCGATAGTTAAAATGAGCAAACGTTCGCGAGGATTTGAATGCAATACCAATCCAAGTAATTTTTGTTACATGTGCGGAGAATACGTTTCTGAAAAAAAACAAGCGTTGTTTTTCACCTAAATTGAGAGATTCATTTGAAGAGAGCTTCAATTTAAAGGTCTCAAACATAGATGAGCGGTGGACACCAAGTGCTCTATGTCGAAGGTGCTACGTACAGCTAGCTGACTCAAGGTAAGTGTAGATTACGAAATTCAAGAACATATATAACTTATTATTGAAATTCTTTCAGACGACAGCCGAGAATCATGTCAATGCTTTGGAGAGCTCCGCTTTGCCATGTAACAGATTGCTACTTCTGTCTTAGCAAAAAAACAGGCGTGGGAAAAAATATACGATGGACTTACGCTGCTGTTTTAACAGTGAATTTTCCAGTGCCATTTTCCGAAGAACCATTGGACACGCAACCGTCCGTTTCAAGATGGGCATCTAATAATGAGGCGATACATCCAACATCAGATCCGGAGACAGTAGAAACCACATCAGAATGCGAGTCAACATATACATTGCATGGAGGTCAACGCTTATGTTCCCAAGCAGAACTGAACGATTGGGTTAGAGAATTGAAACTCTCCAAGGAAGATGCAGAGTTGCATGCATCGCGCATGCAACAGTTCGGTTTCTTGGCTCCTGGTGTGGTGACAACAATCTACAGGAAGCGTCATGAACCATACGCAAGGTACTACACAAAAAAAGACAACATCTGTTTTTGTAAGGACATTCCCGGATTATTTGGTGAACTCGGGTACTCTTACGATCCAGGAGAGTGGCGTCTTTTCATCGACAGCAACAAGCAGAGCCTTAATGCAATTTTACTGCACAACGGCAACGAGAAACCTTCGATTCCAATTGCTCATGCCGTTGACACCAAGGAAACATACGAAGTCATGGACAATCTACTAAAGTGCCTTAACTATGAGAGGCACGATTGGAAAGTTTGTGCCGACCTTAAGGTTATCGGTATCCTTTGTGGATTACAAGGTGGATTCACAAAGTACTGTTGTTTTCTCTGCCTTTGGGACAGCCGCGATCGTCAACATCATTACACCAGGAGGAGTTGGACAGAAAGAGTTAACTTCATCCCCGGCAGCGACAACGTGAAATATACACCACTCATAAAAAAGGAAAATGTTTTTCTCCCACCTCTTCACATAAAGCTCGGACTCATAAAAAACTTCGTGAAAGCTATCAACAAAGATGGCGAAGCGTTCGCCTATTTAAAAACCATTTTTCCTCACCTTTCATCGGCAAAGATTAAGGAAGGCGTTTTCGACGGTCCGCAAATTAAAAAGTTGTTGCAAGACCAACAGTTTGAGCACATTTTATCACCAAATGAAGCTGCAGCTTGGAACTCATTTCGGCAAATTGTTTCCGGATTTCTTGGAAACAACAAAAGCTCAAATTACAGAGAGATCGTCGAACAACTACTCCAAAATTATAAAAAAATTAGAGCAAATATGTCGCTTAAGATACATTTTCTACACTCGCACTTGGACTTCTTTCCGGACAACCTGGGCGATGTGAGTGACGAGCATGGTGAGCGTTTTCATCAGCAAATGAAAGAAATTGAGCACCGATACCAAGGATTTTGGAACGAAGCTATGATGGGGGACTATATCTGGTTCCTGATAAGAGAAACAGACCCACAACAATATAAAAGAAAGACAAAAGCACATAATTATTTTTAATTTGAAGGTTTTTATTTTTGTGTTTAGATATTTTTTTTAAAAACTTTTTTATAATTAATTAATGTTGATATCCTTAGGATAATTTCTTGTACATATATCGAATTGTTTTTTAATTTAAAGTCATATATTTTTGTCACCCAACAAATTTTAATTTTTTTTGTAATAAAAAAGAAAAAACCTTACCATAGACAAAGTTGTGCATATGTCGAGCAAATTTTTGAAATTCATACCTTTACTCAATTGCGAATAAAAGCGAAACGCGTGCATCGATTTTCATGATCTTTGTCTCATTTTGCTCATAGGTTATGTGACTTTACGTAAAAGTAATAAGATTTGAAATTTTTTTCATTTTGGATTTTTTAAAAAAAAAAATTAAATCTTTAGGCAAAAAATAAGTTTTTTCCTTTATATATTCATTTTTAACTTGGAAACTGTTGCTTGTATAGGAAAACAATATATGAACAGATTAAGGGAATTGTAATTTTAAATTTTTTAAAATTTAATTCAATTGAATCGGGCTAGTGGTTCCCGAGTTATGCCGGACGAAACAAATTAACCAAAAAAAAAATTTTTAATTTAAAAAAAAAAAATAAAACAAAAACCAAACGAAAAAAAAATTTTTTATTGCGTTTTTCGAGCTCATGTCAAGGTTATCTACACAGAAGAAATTATCGCATCCGGAGTACATGAAATTTTTTTCATTTTGTTGAGTAGTGTAATCGGAAGCACTTTTAATATAAATTTTTATATTAATTTTTATTTATTTCATATTTTATAAATTTTAATATAAAATTTATATTTATTTATAAATTCTTGTCTTAGAGTAACTTATTGGTCGAATTATTGGACGTTTTAGCAATTGTTTTCGTTTTTTCATAGTGACAACTGAAAACTTTTTCGTATTTGGTGGCAGTATTTTAAAACATAAAAAGTCAGTCAATACCTTTCGAATGATGCCTATATGATGAACATCGGAAAGAAATTGACGTCGCAGTGCCCATTTTTTTGTAAAAAGAGTTTGAACATTTTGGCTCTGAAAAACCAAAAGCAATTAATTCACAAATATGGAGTCAGTGACGTCTTTTATCGTCACATATTCATCATTTAGGCATCATTCGACAGGTATTGTGTCCTTCTATTTATTTGTCATTACATCTTTCACAAAATGTTACCAAGAAATATGAGTTTGTATGTGTCACTTTGAAAACCCACAAAAATCAATCTAAACGTCCAATAGTTACACTAAGACTAGAATAATAATTTTTATTTAAAGTGTTATTAATTCAGAAAAAAATGGACAAAAACGCAACATACAAAAACAAGTGAGGAAAAGCTAAAGTCGGGCGGGGCCGACTATATTATACACTCCTCTTTCTCTCCAAATACAATTCAATTCGGTAAAAAAGTGAAATCGGGAAGGATTTTTGCATGTTTCCTAGTCACAGGCTAATATTACCTGACCCAATTTGTCACATCAAGAAGAATATTTGACCAACTTACACAATAGGTTCTTCCAGTTCATGTATTACGTGTAATGTTCAATTTGAAGAAACGCGGTGAAAATAAGTGGTTTCTGGTGCTGAAAAAGTCAATTTGTATGGGAGCTATATATAAATCTGAACCGATCCAACCCATTTTCACCACACATGTTTCTAGTTGAAATATACGATATTTTGCAAGATTTGAAGATCTGTTAAAATATGTGGTTTAAAGAGTGGAAAAAGTCAAATCGGGAGTAAAATTTGTGAGGGAGCTATATATAAATCTGAACCGATCTGACCTATTTCCACCAGAAGTGTTCCTAGCTTAAATATAAGATGTTTTGCCAAATCTGAAGACAATCAGATACAATATGTGGTTTCTAGAGCGAAAAAACTCAAATCGGGAGCGAAATCTGTATGGGAGCTATATATAAATCTGAACCGATCTGAGCTAAATTCACCGTGGGTGTTTCCAGTGGAAATATAAGATATTTTGCCAAATTTGAAGAAGATCTGCAAAAATATGTGGTTTCCATACCAGAAAAAGTCAAATCGGGAGCGAAATTTGTATGGGAGCTATATATAAATCTGAACCTATCTGAGCTAAATTCACCATGGGTGTTTCCAGTGGAAATATAAGACATTTTGCCAAATTTGAAGAAGATCTGCAAAAATATGTGGTTTCTAGACCAGAAAAAATCAAATCGGGAGCGAAGTTTGTATGGGAGCTATATATAAATATGAACCGATCTAACACATTTTAACCACAGGTGTTTATAGTTGAAATATAAGATGTTTTGCCAATTTCTATTAAAATTTGTGAAATTATGCGGTATCTAGAGTGAAAAGAGTCAAATCGGGAGTGAAATTCGTATGGGGGCTATATCTAAAGCTGAACCGATTTTCTTCAAATTAAATAGCGTTCGTCCTTATCCCGAAAAACTTCGTTGTGCAACGTTTCATTTGGTTCTGGCTACAATTGCGTTTTTGTGATTACAAGAATAGATGGACAGACAGACAGACGGACATTTCTAAATCGATTCAAAACAATGGGTCTATCTCCCTTCCTTTTGGGTGTTACAAACAAATGCACAAAGCCATAATACTCTCGTGGAGTGTATAAATACACGGGAAAACATGATTTTTAGAGTTGTTTTCGGGAGCGTTTAAATCACTGATGGCTTGACCCAGTGACGGAATATTTTGCAAATCGTCATTAAACAATCCAATCTTCATTTCTGGGGGGTGACCGCTATAATTTATTTTCGTGACCCATCCTAATATAGATATAAGTAATTTGGACTACCACTACGTCCAGTCGCACATATCAAAATAAAGCTAACAATTACTTTTTGGGAATTGAGGCTGTCGGTACTCTAGAAAGAACAAAAAGCTTTTTACTTGTCTAACTAAAGCATAAAATCTACTCTAACTATCGACGAGCGATCATAAACATCTTTTATGAATATTAAACAAATTTAGCAAAGAATCAGACGATCCATAAGAACGAAAAAAGTGATAACAATAATTCGCGCAGTTCTTCGATCACTTGCTGATAGAAGTTTGTGTCCAACAGATAGCGATTTTCTCTGGCTATAATCTTGAATACAGCTTCAACAACAATTAGAGTGCATTCGCGTGTGATAACGTTCAGACCCGAGCTGCCAACATGCTTAAGTTGCTGTTTTTAAATCTACTTTGTTTAACAGCGGCAAGTATAACAATATTTTTTGAGATTCCACCCCACCACTCACACTCAATTCAATTGTGTTAAATTTCAGATTCTAGCCGGTGAACCCGACTGGTATCCCGCAAATCATGCTGAAATTGAAGCCAAATGTCTGGAACAGTTCCCTGTGAGTGCTGAGTTTATGAGCGATATTCACAAGCTGAAACTCAGCGATAGTCCAACAGTGCGTTCATACTTCTTATGTCGGGGAACCGGGAAGAATATCTATCGTCCCGCGGTGGGTTTCGATGCCGAACGCATAGACCTACCGGATTAATTGTGACGTGGCCTTGGTGAGCGATTGCATTGAGAACAACCAAGAATCGAGCTCAGAGGATGGCTTGTATTTCGACATTATGAAGTGTATATTCGATAGCGCATCCGAGGAATGCGACAGCTTTGCCTAAGCTAAGCAGAGATTGACTATTGTAGAGGGGCTTCGAATAAAATTGGCTAAAGTTTAATCTGCGTGCTTTGTTTTCTTCTCGGCACATTTCAGATGCTAGAACTGGTTCCTCGCAACAAGAGCGTCTGCTGAGTTACTGGATATTTATAATTTATAATAATTAAGTGATAATATAAAAAATATTATGAATGGGTTTAAAATGGGCATATAATGAGATCAATTCGATCGAGACGAATTTCAGATACACTGCATCGCATATACAAACTTTTTTGTTGGCAACTGATGGATCTATACAAGGTACATTAATGACACGGCGATTAATAACATTTTTTATTGTTAATCACCTGCAGAACCAGGTATAGCACACTGAAATCGGTCTAGTGTTTCAGGAGTTACAGACAGATTGAGTGAACACACCTTTAAAAAAAACTTATTTTTTTTCTCTGCTAAATTGGAATTTTTTTTTTTTTCAAAAATATTTTTTATTATTTTTTTACAATATTTTTATGCGTAGAATGCATACACAAACTTTCAAAACAATCGAAGCTATCAAGCTCAAAAATTGTACCGCTTGACATGGAATGACTCATATATCACAAATACAATAGGCGACCCAGTCCATGCAATTGAAAAATAATTTCCAGTCACCCCGCTATATTAAAGTTTGGGTTGTTTAACGATGATTTGCAAAATATTTCCTTCCTAGAGATCTAAACGCTCCTGAAAACACTCATGCTTGTAATTTATTTCGCGTTCCATTTTTGTCAAAAATATTATCTGAAATAATAAACCTTTGAAAGCACTTTAAATATAAATTTTATTCTTGTCTTAGAGTAACTTATTGGTCGAATTATTGGACGTTCATAGTATTTTCTTATGTTTACAAATTTTTACAATTTTTTCCATGAAATATGAGTTTTTAGATGTCTTTTGAAAAACCTAAAAAATCAATCTAATAGTCCAATAATACGACCAGAGTTATTCTAAGACAAAAATGAAAAGGGTTTATTACTGAAAAAAAAATTGGACAGAAAAACAACATAAAACATGGCTTTTAGAAGTATTTTCATCTTTGCCGAAGTTATCTTTAATATTTGTATTATCATTTTGGGGGTATAAATATGACCCATAAAAACGTCATTTTATAAAATTCTTTTACAAAAAAGGACCATAATTTTTACATTTTTCTGAAGATAGTTATCAAATATTATTTATTATATTTTCTACGATGCTAGCTATTAAAAAAATCAAAAAAAAAATCAATACTATTTAAACTACACAAAGACAAGACTATGAATTTAATTAGGACAGACCGGCTACAAAAGTTGAACTGTTTTAAAGTTTTATTTTTAAAATTTTATTTCTTTTATTTTTAGTTTTCAACATGATTACATCAAACTATTTTTAAGTGTTCTTAGATGTCGTCCTTTTGTGACTGTCTGAGTATGACATTATGGATTCAATTTTTACGATTTTTTAATATTTTTTGCAAAATCAACAAAAAATTCAGTGAAAATCATCAGAATGTAAATGTCTTCATTGGTTTATTAACACAATGTATAGAAGAAATAAAAAACGCAGCAACACCCATATTTTAGTCCGATTTGTGTTTTAAAGTTAAAAATTAAACAATTTAAAAAATATTCCATTATGAATGTTATGGAGGGTCCTACTGACACTATTAGCTATAAATAAAAAAAAAACTTTTTTGTTTAATAGAAATTACGGGGAATTATGTAAAAACTTATTGTTTTAAGATTTGATAATTTTATATTAAACTAGAAGCCAACTTTCTTGACAATTATGCTAAAAGAAGTTACCTTCATAATAGCTATAAAGCGTTTTCATAAAAGGGGTTTCATAAACTTGTGCATTTTTTTTCTTCGATTTTATGAAACGGTTCATAACTTACAAATATATTTTTAGTGTTTCGACTTTACTACACTGCTAGCAATTCTCATTTGTCATATGTTAACTCTGACATAAATAGGGTACATACTTAGGTCAAAGACATATTCAATGTATTCAGTATACACCTATCTATATATATAAAAATCAATGTGTGTCTGTATGTTGCGTATAGGACGCCAAACCGGTGGACCGATTCGCCTGAAAATTTTACTGTATCTAACTTCTGGACAGAGGATGGTTCCTGGATATACTAGGTCACACAAAAAATACAGGGTTGCCCATATTCGACGGACCCATCTGGCAACGCCATAACTTTTGACAGAGATGTCAGATCGCTTAATGACATACCGCGTTTGAAGCGTCAGTCCAAGCAGATTTTTACCATGCAACAATACACGCCACGCGAGCGCTCTGAAATAGTTGAAATTTACATTCAACAGAACAAGTCAATTGTGAAAACTCAACGTGCTTTTAAAATATTAAAAAATGTGAGAAGTGCGCCTTCTAAGAACACCATTAAGTGTTTATACGAAAAATTTTCGACTGGTGAGGCTCTTTCTAATCCGAAGAGGCCAAATAAAAGTCGACCAAGGCGATCGGCCGAGAATATCGCTGCCGTACGAGCCAGTGTTGAGAGGTCCCCAAGAACATCCCAAAAACGCCGTTCTCAGCAGTTGGGCATGGCTCGGTCCACTTTACAACGGATTATTCGCGTTGATTTGCATTTGTTCCCGTACAAAATTCAATTGACGCAAAGATTGTTGCCTGTGGACAAGCCTCGTCGATTGGAATGGGCCCAAAGAGTCATCGAAATGGCCGAAGATGACGAGCAATTTTGGAACAAAATTATCATGTCCGATGAAGCCCATTTCACATTGAATGGGACCGTAAATAAGCAAAATTGCCGTATTTACGACACTGAAAATCCTCAGGAGATTCAAGAAGAGCCTCTTCATGACGAAAAAGTCACAGTTTGGTGCGGCGTTAGTGCGAAAACGGTCATTGGGCCGTTTTTCTTCCAAAATGAAAATGGCCATGCTGTTACCATCAACCAGGAGCGTTATCGCGACATGATGACCAATTTTGTGATGCCAATTATTCGTCGAAAGCGTATGAGGCAGTTCTGATTTCAACAAGACGGCGCTCCACCGCACACAAGTCGCATAACAATCGATTTTCTGAAGAATTTGTTTCCGGGCCGTTTGATGTCGAAAAGTGGTGATTTGGACTGGCCACCGCGTTCGCCCGATTTGACGCCGCCTGACTTCTTCTTGTGGGGATATTTGAAGTCAAAGGTTTACGTTAACAAGCCAAGGACCGTAGAAGAGCTCAAGGACAACATTCGTGAAGAAATAGCCGCTATTCCGGCCGAAATGTTGACGAAAACGATGGAAAATGCTGCAAAAAGGGCACAATACGCCATCAACGCCAGAGGCGGCCATTTGAGAGATATCATGTTCAAAAATTGATGTAAACAAATCTACTTGGAACAAATTAAATGATTAAGATTGCCAACCGCCAAATTTTTATTTTTTTCTTTGATTTTTTAAAAAAAAACATGGGTCCGTCCAATATGGGCAACCCTGTATTTGAAAACTATCAAAAATTACTAATTTTATCTTCCAAAGCATACGAATGGGGAAAAATGAACCCGTACAACGTCGGGTACAAAATAGTAGTTATTAATATTTATGCAACTTTTTCATAAAAAGAATGAAGCTTCCTTATAAAATCTATGAAAATTTGTCACAAATTATATTATGAAAAATTCATGAAATAGTTTCTATGAAATGTTTCATAAATTCTATGACACTTTGATCATTGATTTGTGCTTTATGAAACATGTTTTATACATTTTATGAAGTGCTTCTTTGGCGACTTTTTAATGAAAAATTTCATTGAGGTTATGACAAAATCATAAATATTGTGAAGATAATTCTTGCAAATCGGAAAATGTAGGTTTATTTGTTGTATTCAGAAGTACAATCTTGCAAACTTTCATTAAAATCGAGGAAATACTTGTGTTTACCCATACACTTCCAAGGATCTAAGAAAGAAAATATTAAATAGTAATTCCAATCTCCTTCGTTTGACGAGACTTACTTCCTAAATATTGTAATAATATTAATGTAAATAATTACTCTGTTCGTAGTAATCATAGTATCATGAAACGATCGAGAAATATTACATGATTTAATTTTAGCAAACTCTGAATTCAATACTCAATTCGATTTATTTTAAGTACATTGTTTTCATTATATAATGTATCAAGTAAAATTTTACTTGATATATTTCCTCAGTTAGAGAAAATATTTCTTTGCTGGAATTTTTACTTTTTTTAATTTTTACTTTAATTTACTTGATTTCAAGAAACATTTTTTGATTTCGTCAGATTTATACATTTTACTTTCGTAAAATCATCTTATGGAGGTATACAGATTTATTTATATTTAAAACTGCAGACATTCAGTCAGTGTTATTATCGAACCGATTTCCAATCTGTTTGTCCTTTCGAGCGATGATTTAGAATTTTAATTTATCAAAACATAATGACCGACTAATACCACAGTCCACCCTATGATGGAGGGCAAAACATGTATTTACGAAATGATTTATTCGCAGCCATTCAAATATTGCAAAGCAAATATGTAAATGCATTGCAACCCATTGAAAAGCTTACAAAAAATTAGGATTATTTGAAACGAAAACATCGCCTATAAAGACCGTAAACAATTTCAGCTGATTATTTACTAATAATTTCTTTGTCATAACGTCTAAAACTCGTATCGAAAATATGAAGACGATAATCGCTTTTATAATTGTACTTTGTTCGGCATCTGTGGTCTGTAGTCTTATATCCCGACATAATTAACAAAAATCGTATGAACGATTATGATTGAATTCCAGATCATCGCTAAACGGCCAAAATGGTACCCTGTGAATGGCATCGAAATCGAAGGTAAATGCATGGAAAAACATTCCATAAGTGCTGAAACAATGGCGAAAATTCGCAATCTGCAGATCGAGGACACTCCCGATATTCGTGGGCTGGTCATATGTTGCCTGAAGAACACGAATGTCTATAGACCGGAAATTGGACCGGAGCCAGAACGCATCGCCGTGGCCTTTAATCAGAGTCTGTCACTCCACTGTGACATGGATATGATTGTCGACTGCACTAGGCAATATAGAGACCTGGAGCCCATAGACGATTCGTATTTCCATGTCATTCAGTGTGTGTACGATGCGGCGACGGAGCGATGTGTGCCAATTAAAAAGGAGAAGACAGAACACTGAGTGGAATCTGTTGCTCTATTGAAATGAATGGAAATACAAAAGTGTTTTATTATAGAAATTTGTTGTTTTGTTTCATATCAAATTTCTGTAAGATCGATCTTAAGCGGCATACATATTAATACACAATTTTGAAACGTTCAGTCCATCTTTCATTCAAATTATATGCAGCCTTGGAAGAATTAAGTCAAATTATTTTGAATACTTAGTCATACCCTATGATACCGGTATAGATTTCAAATTAAAGTGGCAATGTCTGTCAGAAATGATTCAAATATCATGCTTCTATCTGTGTTCTAAATTTTGTTCAAATTTTAGATTGGTTTGATATATCTCTCAAAAATATAGAAGTAATCCTTCTTTTATTTTTATACCCTCCCTCTACAGTGTATATATAATTTGGGAAAGAAAAAAGTTTAACGCATTTTAAAGTGTTTGAGCCATGTCCGTCCGTCTGTCTGGTTGGTGTACACGATAACTTTGCACATCGTTCGAAGACGGGCGAAATTGCCACGAACCTTCTGGTACCTCCCACACAAATACCCCATATTTCAATGTTAAATTAAAACCCATATAACTTCTACACGGATAATCAGAATCAGCTATATTTTGGTATTTGATAATATTTTTATAATCGTTTTTAGTGTTCTAAATATTTCGAGTTTTGCCACGCCCCTTCCACTACCACCCACACAAATCACGCTAAACTACGTAAAATCAAAGCTATTATAACTTCTATTCTGATGTGCGGAATACTGTGAAATTTGATATTTACCAATGCTCTTTTAGTGGTTACATTCGCATGGAATATGGACGAAATTGCCACATCCCTTCTGGTACCTCCCACACAAAGTGGAATAAACCTTGGTTACAATATAACCGATATAACATCCGTGCAGGTAGTAAAAATCATTTGCAATTTGATATTTAAAAATGTTTTTATAATCACTTTAAACCTAAAAAATATTTACGATTTAGTCCCTTCTTTTACCTCCCACACAATTGTCTCTCTCCTAGGTAATATTAAATCCTTCATAACTTCTAAACTGGTGCATGGAATCCACTATGACTTGATATTTGATATTTTTTTTGCAATTTTTTATAAATGTGGAAGCTGGGATAATGTGACACGAACCTCTTAGTACCTTTCACACAAATTATCCTGTCCTACGTAATTTAATTTAATAATTTAATGAATACATTGACATTAGTTTCTAAGAAGAGCAAGTAAAAGCGGCGATAATTTCGGCCGGGCCGAACTACAGTCAATTCAATTCAAAAAGTAAATATAAGGAAGTAATCTTCAAATAAGCTTAAATACCCTATATAGGGGATAGTGTGTGTATTTTCATATCTACAGTCGTTTGGTTGGTTGTATTACCGAAAGTACAAATTTTAAAAACCAATTTTCTCTCACATACACTGTGCAAGATAACATAACTTCGTGATTTTAGCCATTTTTGCCGTAAAAGTAAAAAGGACGAATTTGGAAAAGTCGCGTCTACACAGTATGAGGAATGTATACTCCGGCCATTTGGTACACACAATTTTCCAATTTTACCCGCTTAAAAGAACGAATTTCGAAAAATTTCTTTATTTTACGAGTCCACGCAATTAGAGGAATCTACTCATCGAATATCGTGTTTCTAGCTGTTGTCGTTTGATAGGTACCATTTTTATCCCTTTTTGTTCCATTTCGCCCTCTACAAATAAGACTCACTTTATGGCACACACCAAATATCAAGCAAATATATGCAGACACATTCAAAAACATGATTAAATCTCTATAAACTCTAAATCTTAAGGTTTATTGTGGTATTTTCAATCCTTTTGAGGGAAAAATTTTTCCCTCTGGACCAATTTAGACCACTTTCAATCCCAATCGATCTACAATTATTAAACGTATTCTGAGAAAAATTGGACGTCCTGGCTAGATCCTAGAGTGCTTTTAACAGACCGACGCTCTGTGGGGCCTTTGCCCGGAATCAGTGGCAAAAATCAAAAAATTGATAACAGCTTTTGGTAAAACTAATAATATGGCTGTTTTTCTTTAAGACTGAATAACTAAGATGTGATAACAAACATCTAAATAAAATGTTAAATAAAATAAAAAATGTATTTTGAACAAAAAATAAATTTTTATTAACATTTTCGTTATCGCAGCTTGTTATCCCAGCTTAAAAAAAAAACAGTCCTAATATTCAAAATCAGACAAAAATTGTGGTTTACAGAGCCGCACAAAGTTGATTAATTTCTGCAGAATTCAAGAAAAGGCTGAAAGTAAAAATTATCTACCCAATTTTTACGTCTTTAGTCTCGTTTGAAAGGTACGTTAGATGAAATGAAATAAAACAAAAATTGATAGTTTCCAAGGCTTAGATACCCAAAATTTGATATTTTGATCGTTTTTCAACTTTGGTGGAAAGTTGAAAAAAGAACTAAAAAAGTTTTGATTAGTTTTGGAAAATATTACTTTTAGGTGATTTAGTACTCATTACTCTGTCGTATTCAATTAAAGTTGGCTACCGATACTTGCCTATTCGCATATTATTACAATTAAATTGTGGCACCTAGAACACAAATTTATTTTTTTCGCCTTTTATAAACCAACATATTTGAGTACTATGACCGTCAGAGTCTTGAAATTTTGTGAGATTTCATTGGGTATTAATTTGGACAGTGTGCACAAAATGGGCGGAATTGGAAAAGCGGGCGTGGTACTTCCAATACAAAATTAAAATCTATTATAAAATATATTCATTTCTATGGCACTGAGAGTTCTGAAACTTTATAAGAATCCATCCACTATTAATCTGGGTAGTTGGGAGATAATGGGCATTATTGTTGAAGGGGGCGTGGCACATCCCATAAGAAATTAAAACCAGTTATGGTGTATTTTCTCTTCACTTACGTAAGCAAGATACAAATTGGCGGGATTTAAAAGATGGGCGTGGCACCTTCTCTAAAAATTAGAACCTAATTTAACCTATATTCCGTTATATGGCAACTAGGGTTTGGGGTCCGGGAATTCCGAATCGTTTTTCCCGGGAATTCCCGAAAAAATTTGGACGGGAATTCCCGGGAAAAAATTTCAAATTTCCCGGGAATACGGGAAATATTACAAAATATTTTATTGATTATTTTTAGCACTAATTTAGTTATAATATATAAAAGGAAAATGTCGAAAACCAGATAGGGGAATACACACTTTTTGTGAAGATATTTGCAAGATTTTTATTGTGAAACAAATACATGACAATAGCTGACATTAAATTTCTTGTTTGAAAATCTTCTCAAAGGAGAATTTACATAACATGTGAAACCGGTAGGAAATGGTCTAAAAATAGGGATAACACTTAAAATTGTTCACTTAGAAACTTTCAATAGAAATCTAATATGATTAGAAATATTTAAATGGCCATTAGTGAGAACTAAGGACTGCACTATTTCATTGTTTTTATTTTTTATGATTTATTTAATTAATAAGGCTGTTTTTCTTTAAGACTGGATAACTAAGCTGCGATAACAAAAATCTAAATAAAATGTTAAATTTTCACTGAAAATAAAAAATTCTTTTTTAAAATTGTCGCCAAAAGCAATATCAATGTGTGTGTGAAAACAAATTTTGAAAAAATAATTTTGTGTTGTCAAAATTTTGGACTTAGCCGAGGCTAAGTCCAATAAAGTCAACAAAATTTTTTTTTGTAATTTTTATTGCTTTTGGCTACAATTTAAAAAAAAAAAAAAGAATTTTTTATTTTGAGCAAAAAATTAAATTTTTATTAACGTTTTTGTTATCGCAGCTTGTTATCCCGGCTTAAAGAAAAACAGTCCTAATATTAACATTTTTTAAAGTTCTATTGCTTCAACAGTTTAGAATATTTTTCCTCTTTTTCTGTAACATATGTTCCTCTCTAGACGAATGAATTAAACAATCATAACATTCTCAGTCATACAAGTTCTTTGTTTCCTTAATTATTTTTTTAATTTTGAATCTAGTGTAGGTGTCAGTCCGTTGAGCTTGTGATTTAAATGTCTATATTATGACTCGTCCAATCATTTCTGATTTGTGTCGATTAAAATGTTATTAAAATGGAAAATTATATTCAATTATTATATTCAATTATTTTCGATCCTTTGTGCCATATAGTTTTATTAGGAGTTACATTCATATTGAAAATTATCAAAAATGTACGAAAACCTTTAAATAGTGTACACGGACGTGTACGGTCTACTTTAATGGGTTAAAAAGCACACCAATGTTGATATTTTAACCCATATTGGACGTACGTAAAATAAATTATGTTTTCCCGGGAATTCCCGGGAATGAAACATTTCATTCCCGTTTTCCCGGGAAATGAAAAAAGTCCGGGAAACCCCAAACCCTAATGGCAACAAGAATCTTGAAATTTTGTGTGACTTCATTGAGAATTAATTTGCAAATTTGTGGAAAAGTGGGCGCAATGTAAAAATATTATTTAAAAATAAACTATAATTTTAGGAAAAAATAAAAATGCCTCCTGAAAAAAATATCAGGGTGGGGGCGGTATGTGCTTGGCTAAAACTGTTGTAAGAAAAACTTTATAAATATTAGTACATATATATTACTGAACATGAAAAAAACAATATAAACCCGAATTTTGATTTTTCGGTATGTGTTTTTTGTCTGGAGAAGTGGGCGAGTTCTGTTAGTTTACTATAATTATATATGCTAAATATATGAACATATGTTGTGTTAGAGCAAAAATAAATAAAAAATTATTAGTTTGGCAACAAACAAATAAATGTAAACTAACTAGAAATATTATGTTTTTAAAAAGAAAGAAACACCATATTAGACGTCTGTTTTTAAAGCTCCCATTAAGTCTAGGATTGAATATCTAGTATCATTTTAAAGCATTGTTAATGATGACCATCAATTATCGATTCGTCGCCGTTCGCAGAAATTGGGCCTCTGTAACTCAAAAACGTGGAAATGCCAAAATTGGACTAAGCGGATGGACCATTTGAGGCGCAGTCAAGGTCAACATTTGCTTGAAATAATCTTCAAACATTAAATTATATGGACCGTACTATCGACTCAAATAAAGATTTCATTCATTTTTCTGAATTTTATGTGTTTTTTTTTAAACTTGCCTGTAGCAAATACAGGGTGTTTTGTAGACGTACAGACATGGTTTATCCCAACAAGGCAGCATGCTTTGAAGGAGGGAATATAAAAAAGTAACTTTAACCTACCCAGCGGCGGAATTTACGAGGCCTTCCAAATTTTAGGCAAGTGGAAGACCTTATTTGGCGAGGGCTTCCTTATGTAAGGCCTGCGAGAAATTATTATAGGCATGCTACTATCAGGCGCGTTAAAAGTCCTTGTCATTGCTTTCTTTTTTAATCTTATTTCTGCTTCTTTTAAGAAGGCCTGTTATATGCCCTTCTAAAGGAAGGCGTATGGATTTTTGTCTCGTTCCTCTTCGCTTCCTTTTAGAAGGTCTTGCAATTTGAAAGCAAGAGGAATGGGTTTCCACTTTCTCTCTGTCATTCCTCTTCACTTCTTTTAAAATTGCCTGTTATAAATAGGTCCTCTAAAAAGAAGGCGTATGGATTTTTTTCTCGATCCTCTGCGCTTATTTTTAGAAGGTCTATTGAAGGCCTTGCAAATGGAAAGCAAGGGGAAGGTGTTTCCAGTTTCTCTCTCACATTCATCTTCCCTTCTTTTAAGAAGACCTGTTATAAGTCTTGCTAATAGAAGCAAAAGGTGCAGACATTCCACTTCGCTTCTCTTTAGAATGTCTGTAGAAGGTGTATCATATTTTGATATATCCTCTGTGTGCTGCAAAAATGTATCCCGTTATAAAATGTCGAACGTAGAAGCAGGATTGCCACAAATCTTTTTCGCTATGCCCAACCAAATCTGCAAAAGTCCCCAATAACCTTTTCACACTACATGGGAAATCAATCGATTTTAGCTCAAGGTCGATTTGTGAGATTCCATACAAATTTGATATTTGTAAATCGACCTTGTAATTTCACGCTGAAATCGAATCATTTCAGTCCGAAACATATTTATGCAACGACTGGGTCACATCCACAGTTCTGGTAACCCTACATTGCCTCTCTACGTGCTTCGGGAGGGGGAGTAAAACAAAAGGGCAAGTAAAAACAAAAACAGATTTGATAAAACGCTATCAGTTTCTGTTGTCGTTCGGTTGTAGTTTCTACTTCTGGAGTTTTTATTATTTTATTTTATTATTCATTGAACTGAATTATTTTATTTTACTTTCTATTATTTATATTATACTAAAGAAAAATCAAAAATAAATATTTTTAATCATTTTGTTATCATTTTTAGCATTTTCAACAGTGTTGCGTAGCAACTTCGAAAACCTTTAACAGGTCTTCTTTTTAGCCATAGGGCCTGTTTTTTCTTCCATGCATTATGCATTCATTTTGGAAGGCATTATAATGTGCCTGTGGCTTCAGACCTTAAACAGGCCTTTATCTTAAGCCCTTCTGGAAGGCCTGATTTTTTCGGACATAATGTCTGCCTTCTTCATGAAGGCCTTATAGCAGGCCTGGGCCTCAAAGACCTTCACCAGATCTTCTGGAAGGCCTGATTTTTTCCGACATGCATTATGCCTTATCTAGGGAGGCCTACTAAAGGGTGATTTTTTAGCTATTATCTTTTTGGCAACACTGGTTTAAACAGCTGACGCACGTTTCGTGTTTTGTTTCACTGTCGTCTTCTTCAGTTTTGTCTGTAATTTAACCATGAATCGTCTTACAAACGAACAACGCTTGCAAATTATTGAATTTTATTATCAAAATGCGTGCTCTGTTAAGAAAGTTCATTGCGCGCTTCCATTTTATGGTCAGTTTAATCGACCCACTGAAGCGGCTATTCGGGCTATTGAGACTAAATTTCGCACCAAATTTACATTGTTGGTAAACCACCAACACGCTTACGTAGAGTGCGAACTGAAGAAAATATCGCAGCTGTATCGGCCAGTGTTAATTATGACCATCAATTATCGATTCGTGGCCATTCGCAGCAATTGGGCCTCTATTACTCAAAACCGTGGAAATGCCAAAATTGGACTAAGCGGATGGACCATTTGAGACGCAGTCAAGGTCAACATTTGCATGCAATAAGCTTCAAACATTAAATTATATGTACGGTCCATATTGATATGTACGTATCCATATCGAATTCTGAATTTTATGTTTTTGAAAAACTTTCTTATAGCTTTTAAAAATCTCCCTTTAGAAAGTCTTCCTATAGGAAGCGAGAGTGGAAGGAACGTCGATGGAAGGCCTCCGGGTGCTGTAGACAGCCCTGATATAAGGCCTTCCAAGTCACAATTTCCGCCGCTGGGTATGTTCTCTATAAATAAAAACAAATTTATTTTGACTTTGATTTTAAATCCTGCATTTCTATCAAATTCCTAATTGCTTGAATACAAATAAGCAAAATCGGTAATATTCAATTACGCCCCATCTAAAAAGCAACTTGCGTCAAATCCCACAGAGACTGGCCTCTGCTTACAATAATGGAGGCTAAAATCGAACAAAAAACATCGTGTTTCTCTAAGTTATTTTGTCAACATAATACAAATGAAATAAATGTTCATCATTTATGAGACGAAGCACTGTGCCAGTAACTGTCAATCGCTAATGTAAACATTGGACTCGCGAAAATCTTGTTTTACTCGCTGTAACATCCACAATGAGACAACGAGTATATGATACACTGAAGATCAGTCATCGAGTAGCAGTCAAAGCGAGTGGACGCGCAGGCGCAACAACGTTTGTTATTATTTGTGTACACATTCATAAATAAACAGTCAATACACGATCTTGAATACGTTTATACGATAAACTGGAATTTCACTCACGATTCAGGCATAGATCACGTCTGACTTAAGAGAGCACGTGTCACATAACAATCACTAGCATGCATATCTAGACTTCGTTGTAGGTGAAACGACTACGACTTTGAGAATAAGAAAACAAGTATTTAAGAATTGAAGATATTTTAAATCGCATAAGACCGGCCGCAGGATACCCTACTATACTGAGCATGTGATAGGCTTTCAAAACTATTCACAAACGGAGAAATGTTTAGCCTTTTCTACCTGTCAGAATAAAAATATAGTCCAGACAATGAATTCAATTATAGAAAAGGTAGTAAAAGGTGGTAAATTACACTTGGCTTGAGAACGCCTGACAATAGTACGAAAATACTATATACAATTAAATTGTATATTTCTCTTAAGGTAGAGTCACTCAAGATGCACAGAAACATGGGTTATAATTTTAATTTTCATTTACATGGAATTAGTTATAAAACTTTAAAACTCTGGACGTGACAAATTACACCGTGCGCTAAAAACTCTGGGAAGTGATACAAGTCAAGATTTTGGGGTTGTCTGTGAAAGTTAACAAACAAATTTTAGTTTTATTCGGCAATATCTACAAGAAAAACAAGTAAGAAAACGTCAGTCGGATAAACTGACTTATATATACCCTCACTCTCAGAGAACATATGGAACTATGGAAGTTATAATAACTTAAATTTTACGTAGGGTCGGAAGATTTGTGGTCCGAGCTTCCACAGTTATAAAACAGTTGCAAAAACATTAAATTAGTTATAATTTCTATAATTAGTATAGAAATAATGAAGGAACTAATTTTAACTAGGATAACTAGGGAGGTACAAAAACGGGCGTGGATAAACCGTAAATGTTTTTTTGGTTTAAAGTGATTAGAAAAACATTTTCAAATATCAAATTTCAAATGACTTTGACTACATGTATGGAAGTAATATCGGTTTTATTTTAATCAAGGCTTATGTGGGAGGTACCAGAAGGGGTGTGGCAATATCGCCCATATTTAACTTGAATGCAACATATATAAAATCATTGCCAAATATAAAATGTTATAGTATTACGATCATCCTTATATAAGTTATAACAACTTTAATTATACGTAGGTTAGGGTGATTTGTGTGGGAGGTACAAGAAGGGGCGTGACAATACTCGCCATATTTTGTACGCTTAAAGTGATTATAAAGACTTTAGCAAATACCGAAATATAGCGGATTCCGAATATCCGTCTGGAAGTTACATTGGATTTAATTTAACATAGGAATATGGATAATTTGTGTGGGAGGTACCAGAAGGGCGTGGCAATTTCGCCCAACTTCGAACTTAAACTAAGTTTGGGAAATCTATTACCATGTACAAAGTTTGAATTGATTCCTTAACTCCTCTCGAGAGTGTATCGTGTACAGCCATCCAGACAGACCGACGAACATGGCTCAAACAGCTTAAAAAGTCGTGAAACGGATTTGGTTCAAACATACTTGGGGTATTAAGTCACTCCTTCAATGCGTTACAATTTCTGTTGCAAATGATATATACCCTCCTACTCTATAGAGTGAGGATATAATGATATGACTTTCCAGACTTTTCTATTTCATTATTTTTGTAGTGTTATTCATTCGCTTCTATATTGTGGACATGTAGTTTAGCAAACATATGGATAAGATCATAATACCTCGTGTACAGTGTAGTGTTGGAGCAGAGCTGTGCCAGCTTTTTGTCTCGACACACAATGGTAAGACTAAGTAGTACCTTACACTGAAAGAATTTTCCTTCATAAGATTTATGAAGCGGTTTCTTTAAAGGTTTTTATAAATTTAGTGAATTTTTTCTAAATATGTATGAAAAATGCGTAAACAAAATGAAATGTTTCATACAATTTTTTCATAAACATTTCGTACTTCATAAAACAAAATTGTAAAATTAGTGAAACTTAGTTTCATAAGATCAAAGAAAGATTTCATAGTATCAAAGAAACAATTCTTAAATATTATGAAATATGTCATAACAAATAAAATATTTGTGTTGTTAAATGTCTTCATAAATATAATGAAGGATTTCATAGTTTTTATGAAATGTTTCATAGCATACAACTACATTTTTAGGGTGTCGACTTTATTCGGTTGAATGCTAGTAATTCTCATTTGTACTCTGTTAACTATGACATTTACCCAGATTTTGGTTAAAGACATACTCATTGCACAGACTCTCGCAATGGTTTGGTTAGTCAACAAGTCAGATCTTTTTTGCTGTTTATACCCTCCACCAACAGGATGGGGGTATACTAACTTTGTCATTCCGTTTGTAACACCTTGAAATATCGACCTGATACCCTATAAAGAATATATGTTGTTGATCGTCATAAAATTCTAAGACGATCTAGCCATGTCCGTGCTTCCGTCCGTTCGTCTGTCCGTCATAAAATTCTAAGACGATCTAGCCATGTCCGTGCTTCCGTCCGTTCGTCTGTCCGTCATAAAATTCTAAGACGATCTAGCCATGTCCGTGCTTCCGTCCGTCCGTCTTTTGAAAGCACGCTAGCATCTAAAGGAGCTAGGACGTCCAAATTTTTCATAAATGCGTCTTATAGTCGTAGATCGGTTGGGATTGAAACTGGGCAAAATCGACCCAAAGGGAAAAAATTTTTACCACACAAGGACTAAAAATACCCATAATAACCCCTACTATTTTAGAGTATTTAAGCATATTTGTTCAATATGTCTGTTTCTACTTACTTGATATTCGGTATTTATTCATAGGGGGTGAAATGGGACAAAAAGGGATACAAATGGTACATATTCAACGACAACAGCTAGAAACACGAAATTCGGTGTGTACATTCCTCTAATCGAGTAGATACATAATATAAAAGTATTTTTTACAAATTCGTACTTTTAAGGGGTAAAATGGGAATAGAGGGATAAAAATGGTACCAACCAAACGGCTGCACCTAGAATAATGAATTCGGTTTATACATTCCTCTAATTGCGTAGACACGTAAAATAAGGAGATTTTGGAAAGTCTTACTCTTAAAACGATGAAATGGAAAAAGGGAATAAAAATAGTACTAACTAAATGGCTACAGCTAGAATAATGGAATTCTGTGTATACATTCCTCTGACACACATATAAAAAGATTTTTTCAAATTCGTACTTTTACTTTTACGGCAAAAATTGGTTGGATCATGATGTTACGTCTGAAAATGGAATTTTCAAAATTTTTACTTTTGGTATTAAAATAGGATGGAATATGTTGACTTCAAGTATTATTTCCATATATACAGTATAAACGTATTGGTAGCCTTGCCGTATATGCGTGATTTGAAATTATTTATTTGTTTTGGTTTGGCTATATTAAAAAAATAAAATTTTCCTGTAATGTTACTGTACGAAACTCGGCAGTCTCTGTGGAATGCAATCCATGGTGGAGGGTATATAAAGTTCGCCCCGGCCGAACTTAACACCGTTTTTACTTGTTTATATTGGATTTATATTGGAAACTTTAGTTAATATTTAATATTTGTGAAACTTGTTCATTAAATGATTGAAGTTTCTTCACAAAATCTATGAAAATTTTTATAAATCATAATAAAAAAATGATGAACTCGTATGAAGAACTATGACACTTTTCATTGTTTCATGCATTTTATGAAGGGTTTCTTTGGCGACTTTTTAATGCAAATTTTCACTGAGGTTAAGACACACTCATAAATAGTATGAAGATAGTTCTTTCGGTGTACTCTTTACACCGATTTCGGGGAACTAATAAATAAAGTCATTGTTAGGCTAAAAATTTAGCTATTGTAACAGATTTTTTAAGCAAATGCAAAGCAATTTGCATAAATTGCAATTTAAAAGAAAAAATCAAAACTAATTTCTTCAATTGAAACTGCTATATTTAATCAATACGTGGCTATAATTTGATTGTGGGAATTGATGATTGGGAATCTATATCTAATGAATTCTTCAAATTAATGAAAATGTACGTTTTCGGGTTCCAAAAAATACGAAATGGGGTTTTAAGGAATAATAAAAATCTGCGACATGCGCGAGTTGTGCCTTGTGTACTTGAAAGTATAAATATGCTTTTCTTGTGTATTCAAATTGAGAAAAATAAAATATATACTTCGACTTTATTATTTGCTTTACAATAAAGCTTTACGGTTACTAAGACTTTTATCAAAATGGATTTGTTCTTCAATGTCATAGCAGTCAAACGGCTACTTTCACTTGAATTGTACAAAGTTAACATAAACAGTACATATTTATTTAATAGAATCAGTACAAAGTAAAGAATAAAGAATTCTATTAATATTAATAACTTTTTATCAATTATACAGTGATACAAAATCGAACTTTCCGAATGGGATGAGACCTTCAAGGGTTTTTTGTGTTCAGTGCGAGAATTTTTTTACACGCATTTGAAGTTGGTTTGGAACGCTGACTAACAAGAAAAGATAAAAAATTGATAAAATAATGTAATAAAATAATTATTTTTATTATCCTAGAAAGTTGTGCTATCTTAATATTTTTGGGGTCGAGGAATTCATTTTTGATAATTATGTTCACCTAAAAATCACGCTAGATGTGAATATCATGAAAATCTAACTCATAAAAGTAAGTACTTAAATTGAATTATGGTCCTATGCACCTAAGAGGAGTAAGAGGGAATACAGTTGAAGTTGCTTATGACGGTATTCAAGGGACTGGCGTGACCTGCTACTTTCTCTAGTGAAATACCTAATATATTTCGTATAATTCAGTTGTGTGTACCTTCGATAGTTGAGCTGTTATTCTTAACCCTCAAAGGTCCTAGACATAAATGTTATGCTAGTATTCTACATTTTGTTGAGTTGTCGTTGTGGAGAAAATTTGTTTATTTATGCATTTTGTAATTTATTTTATATCGGAATTAGAATTATAAGTCACGAATAAAAAACTAAATGAAATCTAATGGAACATTTCTAAAATACTAAATTCTGGAAAAAATCCAATGCTAAAAATGATGTACAAGTTGTCCCATAATCTCAGAATAGACCACATATTATGGGTCGCTGTAAAATTCTAAATACAGTCATGTTCTAAATATGGCAAGCTCTTTATACATTCAAGTATAGGATCGGCAGTTTAACATTTTCAATCGGAATTATCGATTGCTTTGTGTTTGAAAGGTAGAATAACATTCATTTTTTAGTTTTATGTTTGACATTTGAAAAATGCTAAGCTATACGTTCGAACAAAATTAGGAATCATTAACTGTAAGAAATTTACGTGGAAAGTTTTCGCGTTTTAAGATGTTTGTATATTGATTGTTATTCTTATGTATATTTGTTTAGTGTAACGCCCCTGAGGATGACCGACGAAGTCGTTCGAACTATCGGGAACAAAATTGAAAAATAAAATAATAAACAAACAAGATCTTGTTTTCATTTACTTGAGACCTTAAGCCGGACAATAATACAAACCATTAAAATCAAACAGGTCAACTATACACATCATAACATGAAGCTCATTTTCATCTCGATTGCCGCATATGGGGTTCAGAGAACCCACACGTGACTATTGAGAAGCCAATGCATCCACAACGAGTCACTGTTTGGTGTGGATTTTGGGCTGTATTGAAAAATGGTTGTGATCGGATGAGGTACTGCCGAGCCAGTCAGACTACCACATATGAATGATATTGTGTTCAACTATATTACTGAACATATAAAAACACTGCCGTAAAATAGGTCGAAAAGGTATATAAATTCGCTGCATATATCCCTCTATTGCGTAGACACACAAACAAATGATTTTTTTCGAAATTCGTACTTTTATTTGGTAAAATCGATAAACAGGGATAAAATAGTACCAACCATACAGCCGAAGCTGAATTTCGAAATTCGATGTGTAAATTCCTAACAGAGAATAGATTTGTATGTATTTTTAGTGGGAAATGGGGTAGAATATGACTATCAATCTAACGGCTGAAGGTAGAGTACTGAAATTCGGTGTGTTTGTCGCTCCGACATGAAAAACTGCAGCTAATATACATTAGGCTGGGTCGCGGGCCATACAAATGGAAAAAGAAAGCCACTCCACGAAAATAAATTTTGGATTGTTTAATGATGATCTGCAATATATTTCGTCACTGGGTCAAGCCATCTGTGAGCTAAACGCTCCTGAAAACACCTCAATTATTGTAATCACGATACAGGTCGCAATTGTAGCCAGAACCAAACGAAACTATGCACAACGAAGTTTTTTTGGGATAAGGACGAACGCTATTTAATTTGAAGAACATCGGTTCAGATTTAAATATAGCCCCCATACGAATTTCACTCCCGATTTGAGTTTTTCTGCTGTAGAAACAACATATTTTAACAAATCTTCTTCAAAATTGGTAAAATATCTTATATTTCCATGAGAAACACCCAGAATGAAAATGAGTCAGATCGGTTCAGATTTATATATAGCTCCTATACAAATTTCGCTCCCGGCTTGATTTTTCCGCCCCCAGAAACCACGTATTTTCACCGAATTACTTCAAATTGAGAACTAGAAGAACCTATTGTGAAATGGGTCACTTCATTCCATGTTTGGATATAGCCCTGATACAAATATTTTGCTCGATTTGACAAATTGACATATTAGACTATGATTAGGAAACATACAAAAATTCTTCCCGTTTTCACTTTTTTCCGAACTGAATTGCATTCCGATAGAAAGTGGAGTGTATCATATAGTCGGCCCCGCCCGACTTTACCCTTCCCTTACTGGTTTACGTTGCATTTTTGTCCAACATTTTTTTCTGAATTAATAGACCCTTGATTTGATTCTTGTCTTATTGGTAGAATTATTGCACGTTTATAGCAATATTTTCGTTTTTTCATAGTGACAACTGAAACCTTTTTCGTATTTGGTGCAAGTATTTTATGAATAATTAACAGTTGCAGTTAATACCTTTCGAATGATGCCTATATGAGGAACATCGGAAGGAAATTGTCGCCGCAGCGCTCATTTTTGTAAAAAGAGTTCGAACATTTTGGCTCTGAAATGTTATCTCTTGAATTAAATTATTTCACAAATATGGAGTCAATGACGTTCGATATTTATCATTTAGGCATCATTCGACAGGTATTGATTCCTTCTATTTATTTTTCATAACATCTTTTAAAAAATGTTCCCAAGAAATATGAGTTTGTAGCTGTTGCTTTGTAAACCCACAAAAAATCCATCTAAACGTCCAATAATACGACCAATGAGTTATTCTAAGACAATAACAACAATTTTTATTTAAAGTGCTTCCAAGGGTCTATTAATTAAGAAACAAATTTTGAACAAAAATCCAACATAAAAAAATGTACACTGGAAAAACGTGATTTTTAGAGGTGTTTTCAGGAGCGTTTAACTCACGGATGGCTTGACCCAGTCACGAAATATTTTGCCGATCATCATTAAACAATCCAAACTTCATTTCTTGGGGGTGGCCGCTGTAACTTATTTTCTTAACCCATCCTAATATATATGGTGTAAATATATCCAAATATGGAACCTAGAGCCAAGGTTCAATAAAATATACTTTTGGTACTTCTTAATAGAAATCGGACATACGTATTTTGAAAATTGCACTTAAAAAATTGAGTTTGTTTACCAGCTTCAGCAATCAATAATTTTTATTTTATTACTTTTCATTCGAAAATTTAGTGCGTCCGTTCCTTTCTTATTTATCTTTCAAATTATCATCTTTTCGGCAGCCCCCTGCAAATAGCCTGGTCACCTCAACACTGGTCGAGCGGTTTAAGCCTCACTGGTGTTGAATGAATGTCTGCGATACGTAATAGTTGTATTTCAAGTTTCGGTCGCGGTGGCAGAGCAACAGTTGCAAAAGATAACTTTAAACACAAAGGCCATATAAAACCTTACGAACATTTTTCGTGGCCATTAGTGTACATTTGTATGTCTTAACGTTTATAACTCGCCGGATCGGAAATATGAAAAAGTGCGCATTTATAATTCTTCTCTCTGTGATTGCCTGCTCCGCAGAGATTTTAAACCTTGGCAAACGACCCTCTTGGTATCCCGATGATGGTCCAGAAATTGAAGCAGAATGTCTGGAGGAACATGACATAAGTTCTGAAACACTGGCTGACATTAAAAATTTCCATATCGAGAATAAACCGGCAATTCGAGCTTTCTTGTTGTGCTTCTTCACGGAAACCAATGTTTATAGGCCGGAAAAGGGACCGGAAATAAAACGCATAGCAGTGGCCCTGCGCGAGAGTCTCAGACTGAACAAATGTGATTTGGACATGATACGCGACTGCATTGAGGAGCATGGAGCTCTGGAACTGAAAGACTACGCCTTTTTCAATATCATGAAGTGTGTATATGAACAAGCTCCGGCGAGATGTCTGGCCAAATTAGACAAATAAGTGATGTGTCTAAAAGACAACCAAACTATGTATTTATGGAAATAAAATTATTTTTAATCGGAGATTCTTTGATGGAATGCTCTGTTTAATTTTATAATCTAAAGTGTTTATATGGACGAGGAAATATTTATCATCTCAGAAAGGCAAAATCAAAACAAAAACCGGTAAAAATTCCCCTAATATAAAGGGTGATTTTTTAAGAGCTTGATAACTTTTTTTTTAAAAAAAACGCATAAAATTTGCAAAATCTCATCGGTTCTTTATTTGAAACGTTAGATTGGTCCATGACATTTACTTTTTGAAGATAATTTCATTTAAATGTTGACCGCGGCTGCGTCTTAGGTGGTCCATCCGCTTAGTCCAATTTTGGCATTTCCACGTTTTTGAGTAACAGAGACCCAATTGGTGCGAACGGCGACGAATCGAAAATTGGTGGTCATCATTAACACTGGCCGATACAGCTGCGATATTTTCTTCAGTTCGCACTCTACGTAAGCGTGTTGGTGGTTTAATGTCCAACAATGTAAATTTGGTGCGAAATTTAGTCACAATAGCCCGAATAGCCGCTTGAGTGGGTCGATTAAACTGACCATAAAATGGAATCGCGCAATGAACTTTCTTAACAGAGCACGCATTTTGATAATAAAATTCAATAATTTGCAAGCGTTGTTCGTTTGTAAGACGATTCATGATGAAATGTCAAAGCATACTGAGCATCTTTCTCTTTGACACCATGTCTGAAATCCCACGTGATCTGTCAAATACTAATGCATGAAAATCCTAACCTCAAAAAAATCACTCTTTACATAGTGGTTCTAAGAGAGTCAGAAATAGCTTAAAGTATTTTGTGGAATTTAGAGCTGCCTGGCTTTCAGATCAGGCAGAATTATTAGGAACTACGTTTTCTTAATTTTTTTTAGTTGTAAAGTTTTTTATGAAAATGTTTGTGTATTTGTCCAACTTTTTTTGTATTTTATATTCGTATAAAATTATTACTGGGCCCAAACATATACATTTTTGCAGGTAAAAATATTTTAATAAAGTGTCTGCAAATAACTAACATTCGAAAAACATGTAGGCATTGTAAAATATATGTGAAAAAATCTGCAAGTTATGACCCTCTTTGTAGACACAAAAGACTTGTTTTAAAGAATTATGATTTGTTCATTTTTTGCTTAAATAGCATGAAAAGACGCTTTACAAAATAAATAACATAGATATATTAAAGATAGTATCTTAACGAAAAGATGCCTATTTGAATAAACTCTTTTGATAAATGTAGAAGTTATGGATATTCTTGTATATTTATCCAATGATATTGAAAACAAAATACATGAAACTTTGTATATAAGATAATATATCAAATAAAGAGTGATTTTTTTGCTATTATCTTTTTGGCAACATTGGTTTAAACAGCTGACGCACGTTTCGTGTTTTGTTTCACTGTCAAACATTTTCAGTTTGGTCTATAATTTAACCATGAATCGTCTTACAAACGAACAACGCTTGCAAATTATTGAATTTTATTATCAAAATGCGTGCTCTGTTAAGAAAGTTCATCGCGCGCTTCCATTTTATGGTCAGTTTAATCGATCCACTGAAGCGGCTATTCGGGTTATTGTGACTAAATTTCCATATAAATAAATTAGATAACCAGAAGAACTTTTTAAATTATTATGAATATTTTTACGAGTCTAAGGAGACATTACGTAAAAAAATATTTATTGTGATTAAAAATTCTTACTTTTGGCAGCTTATTTGTTTTTGTGCTATATAAAGGGTGATTTTTAAAAGCTATAGGAAAGTTTTTAAAAAAGAAGTAACATACAATTCAGAAATTTTCTGAATTGTATGAAATTATGAAATTTAAGCTGCCAAAAATAAGAATTTTTAATCACAATAAATATTTTTTTACGTAATGTCTCCTAAGACTCGTAAAAATATTCATAATAATTTAAAAAGTTCTTCTAGTTATCTAATTTATTTATATGGAGTAGTAAATCTATGGTAAATTTTTGTTATGGGGTGCTCGTCACACTAAATCTCTAAAAATGTATAACACCCAGATTATATAAAAAGCAGATTTCTGTGAAAATTAAAAATTAAAATGTCGATTGTTGAAGCGACATCTGAATGTCAACATAGAAGTTATGCTGTCGGTTTGTGTCGTTGCTAAATAACATTTGTTGTCCGAAATGCCAACCACAATATGCATGTATTGGCCATTCGTCCAATAAGATTATTGTAGGTAATAGGATATGTATTTAAGTTCTTACCTTTCATACATAAAGACTATATCCCGTGTTTGGGGGAGTTCTTCCAATAAAGTCGACAAGTTAAAAGTCCGAAAAGGCTCATATAGGCTAAATGCGAAATCGAGCTCATCTCGATTTTTAATGTCAAATTTATATGGGATCTGACCTTAGACATCGACCTCCAGGCTATTAACATTTTTCGAAAGGCTCGCTGTTTTACCCGCGGTAGTAGAGAATTTGGTATACCCTCCACCGCAGGTTGTATTATTTGAAACTAGAGATGGGCGCGTGAGTGATTATTGACTCACGCTCACGAAGGAAAAAAATTGAATCACGCATGTTCACGCAAGAAGATTTTTTCGTTCCTCACGTTCACGCACGCTCACGTGAGTAAAATAAAATTTACTCACGAACACGCGTGAATCACGCAATTCACGCAATTTTCCACAATGAAAATAATATACGCATAATCCCCCTCATTTCCTATTCTAAATCGAAATAACGCCGAGCAATTCCGAAAATTATATTATTTAAATGGCTCTATGATTGCGATGTTTGTCTTAAACTCATATTTTTAAAGTAGTATACAAAATTACAGAGTGATTATCGCATAGTTTAACGCAAAATAAGTTAAAAAATCGGACACTGACATAAAATTCAAGTAGTAGCATATACCCCGATTTCACTTATGTGAATTTTATAATTGAACTATCACTAAGGGAATGTCCCATATAAATGCAATGCATAGTGTTGGCCCTGCGCCATGCTTCTTTAATAATAGAAAAAATAGAAATTTTACGTGCATTGAAACACATTGTTTTAGAAATAAATATATGGATATATAAATGGTCCGCCAAAAAACTTTTTTTGAAAATGCTATAAAAAACTACTGAATATTTTCTCAAATTTATTTTTTTTATTTGAAAGTACAATCCTTCCAGTTAATAATGGAAAATAATTTCAGTCAAATGGCTGCCTCGGCTGGCCATGCAGTAGCCTACACGATCGGTAAAATTTTTAAGCACATTATCGATTGGGTCCGCCAAAAAAACTTTTTTTTTGAAAATGCTATAAAACAACTACTGAATATTTTCGGAAATTTCTTTTTTTATTTGAAAGTAAAATCCTTCCGTTTAATAGTGGAAAAAAATTTCATTCAAATGGCTGCCTCGGCTGGCCATGCAGTAGCCTACACGTGAATATACCCCTTAGGTTGAGAGTAAACTAGTAAATGAAAAAAAAATTTTTTTCAAATCCATGCTTTATGCAAGCAGAATTCTATTGGGCCTAGAAATTCTTTTTTAGTTATCTTTTGTAGAAGGAAAAATTACTGCGTTATCAGGAGCAGAAATAATAGATTTTTAATTTGTGGTTTGTATGGGAGGTACCACGCCCCTTTGTCCATTCCCGCTCATATTTGCAGCAGCACTTAAAAAATGCACACCAAACCGACGTACCAAATTTTGTTCAAATACCGTTATCAGGAGCAGAAATAATAGATTTTTAATTTGTGGTTTGTATGGGAGGTACCACGACCCTTTGTCCAATTGGTCAAATTTTCCATTTCCTTGTATTGTCATCGAAAATGATTAAGTGTGCAAAATTTGAGCAAAATTGGTTGAGAAAAAAGCTTTCAAAAATTGATTTCAAATTTTGTGGCACACAAACATATATAGAAAGTAACCTTATATAAAGCATGGAAAAAAGGAAATGGCTTCGGGAATTATTTAAGATGTTTTGTTATTTTACCAGCGAAACCAAATTAATACGTCGCGTTTGTTTGGAAATTGTAGTAAAAATTACCAATATGTCCTGAAATACCTCTCGCTGAAATTTTTTAGTTGGGGATATTCGACGAGTTTAAGGAATATCAATATACCTTAAAGTCTATTCAACAGTTTGGTTAATTCATATACACATTTATTAAAGATACAAAATGTTCAATAGATTTTAAATACCTTTGACAGGGTGGAAATCATGATAGTGGTAGTCTGCAGCCAAGTCAGACAATGGTCATTTGTAAATGCCATTTACATTCTATTAAATATAGATGCAAAATGGTCTTGAGCTAGGACAATATCCCAGTTCAAATCAAATATTGATTACAGACCAAACGAAAAAACAAAAACAAATGAGCGTTGACACGGCAGAAGTATTGCTGGGTAACTATACCTGCATATACACATACTTACATATGCAACTCAATGAGATGCTTGTAAGATGGCATGTGTACTTTATTACTTGGTGCGATTTTTTAAACGAAAAATCGGCAAGTGAGTTGTGCTTCTCGTTCGTTTGTGAGAATCATTTCCTTAAAGAGGCCGGGTTTGACGTTGAAATGTCGCTGCGAAGCCACTTGACCAAACCTTTGATAGGATGGAAATCATGATAGTGGTAGTCTGCAGCCAAGTAATAAATGTCACCATGCCATTTGTAAATAAATTTGCATTCTATTAATTTTTTCAGTGCGAATTTCGCTATAATATGTCATTTTTGTCAAATTTTAACTCACAACAATCCTACTTCTATGTTGTTTATTATTAATTCTTTGACTTTAGAAATCGCCACATCAGGGATGAAAAAAGGCTATTCTGAAGTGGTACTGAATCTCTATTGAAAAAGTACTCTTTACACAAAGTGGTACTACATTTTTACTTTTATTTATTTCATACGAAACAAAACTAGAAATTAAAGCATATTACTTACATACTAAACATATTAAAGATTTATATTACGTTAAAAACAGAAAATTTTAAATTCTTGATGTTTGTGCGTTTAATTACTTAACTGTTGCTGCGGTAAAAAAACTGTCCCTGACACTTTCTGTCAAAGATTCTTACAATATTTGCTAAAATCTTCGACATTTTCATAGAGTAAAATGAAATATTGCAGAATCGAGAGAAAGCTTGTAATATCCCTGGTAACGTCTCAGTATTTATGGTTTTTAGAGATTTTAGTCCACTTAACACCATCTTTTAACAGCCTAATAATACCACTTTTTAATAAACGGGCATGTCAATTTAATCGTAAATTAAGTTATTTAGACGTGTTCTTTGCAAAAATGGATTCTTTTCCAATTGAGATTCAAGGCTCTCACTCAGATTAAACGTTTTACATGGATCAATCGGAGTAATTAAGTTTGTTTGCAAATAATTGAAAAAGTACTGAGAATATTGTGTTGGTACTGCGGTACATCCGGTGGTGAAATAGTACTAAAGTACTGAATTTTTCATCCCTGGCCCACATCCGTTTAAGATAGGTCTGTAAACACTGATATCAACCAATTATAACTTTCTCACCAGGCTTGGAGAGAAGAAACCTGGAGCTTTCGATAGTATTTCCATTGGACTTCAATTCGTATAATTCAATTCAATTCAACAATACCTACCAGAAATATACTATCACTTCCCAGAATTTGCTACTTCATTATTTTTTGTAGCACTGTGTAGTTTATCTACAAATACTCAGTTATGCCAAAACCGTTGCTTTAACACATTGAGTGCCAAGCGGTTTTGACGCAAACCTTGCCAGGAGGCCAAACATTTTTTTAGGCTATAAGTAAAAGCAATAACTATCGTACGGAAACGTTAGGTACGGGTTAGGTATCGTACGGAAACGTACGACGTGGCACTCAATGTGTTAATACTGTATGTCAGAAAATATTGTATAAGCAGATGATCAGCTATGCTTGGGACAATGAAGATGAAGTTTACTTTGAAGTAAAGGGTGATTTTTTAAGAGCTTGATAACTTTTTTTAAAAAAAAAACGCATAAAATTTGCAAAATCTCATCGGTTCTTTATTTGAAACGTTAGATTGGTCCATGACATTTACTTTTTGAAGATAATTTCATTTAAATGTTGACCGCGGCTGCGTCTTAGGTGGTCCATTCGGAAAGTCCAATTTTGGGCAACTTTTTCGAGCATTTCGGCCGGAATAGCCCGAATTTCTTCGGAAATGTTGTCTTCCAAAGCTGGAATAGTTGCTGGCTTATTTCTGTAGACTTTAGACTTGACGTAGCCCCACAAAAAATAGTCTAAAGGCGTCAAATCGCATGATCTTGGTGGCCAACTTACCGGTCCATTTCTTGAGATGAATTGTTCTCCGAAGTTTTCCCTCAAAATGGCCATAGAATCGCGAGCTGTGTGGCATGTAGCGCCATCTTGTTGAAACCACATGTCAACCAAGTTCAGTTCTTCCATAGCGATCGCCATTCACCGTAACGTTGCGTCCAACAGCATCTTTGAAAAAATACGGTCCAATGATTCCACCAGCGTACAAACCACACCAAACAGTGCATTTTTCGGGATGCATGGGCAGTTCTTGAACAGCTTCTGGTTGCTCTTCACTCCAAATGCGGCAATTTTGTTTATTTACGTAGCCATTCAACCAGAAATGAGCCTCATCGCAGAACAAAATTTGTCGATAAAAAATTTCGAACCGAACACTGATTTTGGTAATAAAATTCAATGATTTGCAAGCGTTGCTCGTTAGTAAGTCTATTCATGATGAAATGTCAAAGCATACTGAGCATCTTTCTCTTTGACACCATGTCTGAAATCCCACGTGATCTGTCAAATACTAATGCATGAAAATCCTAACCTCAAAAAAATCACTCTTTATATATGGGAAACATTTGACTAGGAATGCTTGGAACTTAATTCATATTCCAGTTATTGTCTATAAAGCTGCGAAAATTAAATTAATTTATGTTAGTGAAGAATTGAGAAGTTTATAAAAATATGAAGATTGATGCAATTAAAACAATTAACGAAATTAAGCCCTATATATTGAGCAGGAACGTCCAACAATTGATTTTTTGTTGTTTTAAGAAAACCCCGAAAAAATTGAAAACCGCGCGACCATTGTTAAAAAAACAGGGGTTTTGATCACTCTAATCCCAGTTTAAATCAAATATTTTGCAAAATATTTACAATATCCCCTGTAAATCCCGGAATTTTTTAAGACATTTTCACGTAAATCCCTTGTTCCCATTTGGAATTACTGAAAGAATTCAAATCACTGTGAAATGAGTGTGAAACATCTATGGTAGACAAATGGTTGTTATTGTTTTACAGTTAGTTAAATCACACAAACGTCAAAGAATGACACCATTGTCACCTCAAACATCGTAAAAATCAGGCGTATACATTGGGCAATATATATACTAAATTGTAGTAAGTGTGATATTATCAATATATTTATTTATTTATTAAATTCGAGTCTATGGAAATTACATTTTCCTTACAGACTAAGCTTAAAAACTAAAAATATATTAAATATAAATAATTAACAAAATTAGCTAACGTATCACTAATATCAAGGTTGAAATTGGAGATATTATTGAACTCTCTTAATGCGCGCGTGATGGGTTCATGCAGATAATAATTTGTTCTATGAATAGGTATACAAAAAACATTAAAATGACGTGAAAGTCGAGGCGGAACATGGAAATTTAAAAGCTCAAGCAAACCCAGGCACACAAACTTATAAATAAAGAGCAATGATGATGTAATCCTTCTATTCCCAAGAGTTTTTATATGTATTAACCTACATTTATCCTCATATGAGGGATGAGGATGAAAAAAGTTAATAGATCTGAGAGCAAAATTAATAAACTTTTTCTGAATTCTTTCAAGTCTAGAGCAGTGAGACGCATAATAAGGATTCCAAATATTCCAATTTGGATCTTGCTAAAGACGAATAAACTAATTTAGCAGTGCACACTGGTCCCAAATCCCTTTTTTATGGCATAAAGTCGATAAATAAAGATACAATCTTGTAACTTTGCAAATTTGCTAGTCAAAACACACTTAAAAAATTAAAAATAAAATTGCGCCGATGGGACCATACCCACTACAACCTCCCATATAAACTCAATATATAACCAACATAATTATCACCCTGTATTAATACAGGGTGACCAAAAACAAAATTTTAAGAAAGCTTAAAAATGAAACTCATTTCGCTTTGACGAATAATGTTTTTCTGAACATTATTACAAAAGCAAAATATATCAAACAAATACTGTACTTGACACTGCAATTTAAATAATTATTTTAGGAAATAATATAAAACGTCTACATGTGTACAGAAATGTGAATAACGTAAAGTGAGATGTTGATGGGTTTCATACACAAATCTGATTCAGAGATGTGATCAAATATATGTACTATGGCTAATCGAAATTGTGCTAAAATAAAGTGACAATTGTAGGATTTTGCCGCAAAATGCTGACGATATATTAATTCTACCATAAACTACATTTATAAAACGACACTTTAAAGCATTTTTAGATATTTATTT